>SKCR01007815.1:0-406259 GCA_019454045.1 Zanthoxylum bungeanum | reverse complement strand
TGAGTTTTTCATTAGTGAGACATATAACAATGAATTATGTCTTGGATGCATAATTACATAGCTTAAAGTTGAAATTAGGCTAATGAATTGTGTTAGGATGCTTTGGAAGTATAAACACAATATGCCTATAATTGGGTCAAAGATGTTTATGTTGGACATGGATCAATTAATAAGAGTTTGGAACTCTAGATTAAAGCTTAGAGCTATAGTTACCATTCTAGAATCACTTGACCACCTTTGAGTGACCTATAATTGTTCATGAGTCATTTCACTGTGGGATTCTATTTGGTTTGTATTTTTATTCAAACAAATGCATATACGTATTTAGAATACATGTATGTTAGTTGTATAACATGTGTTGTGGTTGGTTTTGATGTTAAAATTAGTTTTAAGGTGTATCGAAATGATAGGAGAAAATTAGAAGTGTTTAGGATTGTTTTGAAGGTTGAAATTACCCACGTAGGTATTTATTGGATAAATTCTGAACGACTCATTCGAAGATTCCTGATAGATGGTACACCAACGTCAATAGGAATATTTACGAGTCGAATAGCATATTAGCTCCTTTGACTTGAGATATCAGTGTGGATATGTGATATATCCTTCATACTTTGATGGCAGTCACGTCAATGATCTTTTAAGATCAGACCTCCGCCTGTTCGTTGGGTATGGACTGATACTCACAATATCATGTGATGTATCCAAAGAGGATCTGTCAGTCCCGTGTACGGGATTTAAGTATCCAATTTGTGATTCTTTGAAATCCTTGGTAGAGGTATGATTCGGAAACGAGCTCCGAATATTTATTGAAGAATCATAAATATGTTGCGACACATGAATTGTTCATATCGGAGATTTGACGTTTAATCTATATCTCTTGAACTATTTGGATAACCTATGACAGAGGGATTATATATATGCAATGACTTCAACTTGGATGGTACAACTTGATTAGCCGTGGTCGTCGTAATTAGTGAGTGGACAAATTACGAACATGGAAATAGTTTTCGTGACAGATAAACTTGAACCTAGAGAGTCCCACAATATAAAGTGTACTCATTGAGCACTTACGCAATTAATTATGGATAATTCGAATTATTCATAATTTACACATGCGTATTAAATAATGTGTATTTGTATACGATACATAATTTAGATTAGATACACATTATTAATCCATTGGATTTTGACACTCGTTTTATTATCATTATTAATTAATTAATTGTTAATTAATTATTATTAATAATAAAATGGAAGAATATTCTTGGAATATTTATCTATGTATTTATTTTGTCTTTTCGTTAATAATTAAATGAATTAATTAATTTGTTAATTAATTTACTTTTAATTAAGAATATTACATGAAATATTCTTAATTTTTTGTATAATTTGATTGGCCAAATCATATAATTTTAACATGTGGATTTTATTAACAAAATATCAAATAAATATCTTAGTTGGATAAGATTAAATGTGTGTCAAAATATTGGCCACAAAAATTGTTATTTTTTTGTTGAAAAAATCCATAATTTTCGACCATATTGGATTTTGCTATATAAATGGAACTTGTCTCTATTTTGTAAGCTTTTAGCCACTTCTCATGTGTTGAGAATCAAAAAGCAAAAAGTGTTGAGGTTTAAACAAAATTTCCAAACACCAAAAGGAAGAGAAATTGGAAATTATATTAAGGTAATATTATGCTTCAAAATTTCTATTTCTTTGATTTATTTTGTTAAGCATGTGAAATATAGATGTGATATGAATAATGCATGTTTTAATTAAATATACATCTTGGATATGTATTTTGATCAAAATTTGGTGTTGGATGTTTGTTTACCTTAATAGTTTCTTTATTAATCATGTATTAAAAGATTAATTAGTGAATTAGTCTAAAATATTTTAATTGTCATTCTAGAGTGATGTTTGTTGGGGTTTTGGGTGGTATGTTCGGGTTACGCAGCGAAATGCGGGAAAATCAAATTTTTCGATTTCTTTAATTTTTCATGGGTAATTAAAATAAACTTATTTATTTTAATCACTCAATACTCAAAAACAGAATTTTTAACCCAAAAATCAAAATTTTAGTAAATTACCATACAATTCCAAAACTTTCCATTTTAATAATTTTAGTCCTAAGTTGTTAGATACAAGCGTATTTGATTTACAATCACAACCAAAATGATTTTTACATCACATATACATTAAAACACAACTCTGAAAATTTTTTCCAGATTTTTAGCTAATTGCCGTGAGCCTCCAAAGGTTTGTATTTTGATCATTTTAGTCTTAATTTGTCAAATACAAATTTAGGTGATTCCAAATCACTACCAAAATGATTTAGACATGTCAAACACATCAAAATACATATAGCAACCGAAAATCTATATTTTCTTCAAATTACCGATAGCCCCTAAACTTTACATTTTGATCATTTTGGTTCTAATTTTGTCAAAAATACGCTTAAATGATTTCCAATCAACACCAAAATGATTTGTTTATCTTATATACATCAAAATACAACATATATATGAAAAGCCCCAATTTTGGTTTAGGTTAGAAACCCTAATTTTTCAATTAATCAAATTAACCAAAATTAACACAATCCAACACTGTAATCAAATCTCTACAATTGAAACAACTCAAGAACAATTCTAGGTCCTCATTGAGTGGCCTAACAACTCTAGAATGGCAACCAAGTCATCTAATGTCCAAAAGGGAGCTTAATAACACTTTATAAGTTTTCTTTATAAACATACATGGAAACATCTTTCATCTAAGCATCCAATATCAATATTACAACAACTAAAAGAGTATAGAAACAACCAAACATCATATGTAGTAATTGGAACCCTATAAATATTTTTCTAGCTGAAAAGGAATTGAAAAAACTTACAAGGCTTTAAGTTTTCTTCAAATCTTCTCTTTTTCCTTCACTTTTTCTCTCAACTTTCTTTTGTAATATTTTTGGATGCTTAACACACTAAGTTGCAATTGAAAAATGAAACCCTTACATATGTAGGGTTAGGAACGAAAATGGACAAAAAATGAAATTATATTTTTTATTTTTTATTCTAAAATAAAAGAAGCAAAATCAAATTTGACAACTTTTTTCATTAATGCAAATAAAAGTGTAACCGATTACACTTAGTCATATTTCACCATAATCATGATAAATATAATTTGTATTTAATTATTCTAATTATCTAACAATTAAATAATTAGATAATTATTTAATACAAATATCTAAACATATGTATCATATTTACTTTAAATATTTCATAATACATATATTTGTGATATGTGTCAAATACTTTATTTGACAATTATTTAATGTTTATTTAATAAAATCATGTATTAAATTCAAATACACATTAACTAAGAAATAGCCGGAAAAAACCCTTAAGCATGTATCTTTTCGTTTAACTATTAAACGATTTATAAATAATCAATATTATTTATAAATATTGCCTTAGTGCTCTACGTGCATTTTTCATTAGTGAGACTCTCTAGATTTAGGCATATCCATCACAAAATCCAATTTCGTGTCCATAATCTACCCACCCGTAAATTATGACGACCATAGATAAACTCGTTGAACCATACAGGTTGAGGTCATCGCATACGTATAATCCATCGGTCACAGGTATCCGGATTATCCTATATATATAGATAAAAATGTCAAATCTCTATAGAGATATGTCGTCGATGTAAATAACACTTAGAACTTACTTCTACGGTGTACCACGGGCCCATGAATTTAACAAATTGTTAATTTCATATTGAATACCTATGCTCTGTACACAGACCTTACGGATCTTATCTTGATACACACAAGATATCCTGATGATCAGTCCACACCTAACGAACAGGCAGAGGACTGATCTAAATAGATCGGTGATGTGACTGCTATCAAAGTGTGGAGGATACCTCATACATCCACAATGGTATCTCAAGTGAAAGGATCATTGTGCTACTCACCCCGAGAAGATTCATATTGACGTTGGTGTACCATATATTAGGAAATTTTCGGTGAGTTGTTCAGTGTTTATCAAATAAACACATACATGTCTATACGAGTCTCCCAAGACTCGTGGTTCATTGGGATAAACCATCGGACCAAGTCCCGATATACGACGTGTACTGGTCTCAGCGGATTTTACTAGCCGACCCGTGTCAGTAAATCTTGACCATGAACACTATTTGAGAATATACAACTTATAGTAATGCTTCTCAATGTCAATTACAAACTACGTTGTAACTACGCACTACATTGTAAATCATGGGGTCTTTGTCTAATATATACATATCACTAAATCATATTTAATTTCAATCTAATCGTAATTAGATCGAATACGTATATAAAAACAAGAGGTGCAACCATTAATAAGTAATATTATGGAAAAAGAAATTGTTCGTATTCATGAATCGGACATAAATACGATCTGGATTGGCACTTTGAGCACCAACCCTAACAATGTTACCACTCTAATATTGACTAGAATCGTTCTTGGAACTTTATATTGTGGTGATTAATTTTGTGTAAATTAATTGGATTAATTTAGTGAATAAATTAAATTTTGACATGAAAGATGGAGAAAATAAAAACTGGATCAGATCTGGTTTTGAAAAACATAATATTTTTCATGGAAAAGTATGTTATTTGGATGATTTTGGATGTGTATTGGGTGGTGGATAAATTCTGGAAATTGTTTCGGGTTGAAAAGGCGCGAAAACGGAGAAATTCGCATCGAAACGGGCTCGCCGTGTCACGGCTATGAAACCAGCGAACTGGACACTATTCGGGCAACTCAAGGGCTGACCAAACATTTCCCGAGTGACCGGATTGGCCCGGCTCGGCGGTTGCTCAATCGGTTTGACCGTTTGCCCGTTACGCGCAGTATTTTTCGAAAACTATTTTCGAAAAATAATTCATCGTGTTTCAAAATGTATTATGTTATTAATTGTTAATAAATAATATATTTAAACTTATTTGGGTGAATTAAAAATATTTGGTATTTGTTAATTCAGTCAGAAAATTTTCAAATGTTTAAAAAATCATTTTCGCACATCCACCGCGCCTTGCGCTACGCTTACCCCAACAGATCTTCCCCCTAAGGCCTATCTTTGTTGGACGGTGCGAGGTCGAGATACGTCCCTCCGACGCTTTAATTATCTTTGTTAACATGAGGTCAGAGTTTCTCCCTCAATGCCAAGTGTTTAGTGGCGCAAGGAGGGAACTTTCCCTTGTGGCCAAGTTATTGTACGTGCTCGGGGCAGGGATACGTCCCGCCGAGATCCTTGTTGTTCTAACAATAGCCCGAGGAGGTAGGTTTCCCTTTGTGGCCTGTTTTCTATTTTGGCAGATCCTTACAGATCATATCCCTATATGATTGCAGCATGTCAAGGGCATGTATCAGCCCGAGGTAGCACGAGATGGGCTTCTTCAAGTATGAAAGCCAATGGATGAACTGACCACTGTTAGCTCGGATCTGTTGGAGTTGGTGTTTGGAGTGCCAATCTGAATTTTATATTTTATTATTTATTAATAAAATAACTATATTTTCATTTCATATCTTATTAATGTCATTATGCGTATTAGATTGATGTATAGATATGCTAAGAATAACATCGATCTTAGAATCGTCTTGTAGTAATAATGGACACTAGGTGTTCCGACATTGGGATAAGTATTACTATTGTAAATTATTCTTAAATTATACATATTCCAAGTCGTTAATTTTGGAATACGGTCGAATTTCTATAACCTAGAAGACTAGCACATGTCATATATTGGAATTGGAGTTCCAATAGTTTAACCCGATGTACCTTGAGTTTTGGAAACTCGTATAGACATGCGGATAATCATTGAAGTGAATACTAAATGATTCATAGATGATTCTTAATAGTTGGAAGTACACACCATCGTCAATAGGAATTTCCTTGAGTCGAGTAGAATATGTAATCCTTTGACTATAAGATAACATTGATTTTGTGTGAGATCTTTCATACTTTGATGTCATGTATGTCAGAAACCTTACATAATCTAGCCTCTAGATGTTCGTTGGGTGTGGACCGATGCATTCAGTAATCAAGTGCGAAGCAAGATATGATCTATCGGCCCGTATGTGTACCATAAGGGGTTTAGGTATCCATGTGAGTAAAGTTATGATTCTTAAATCTTTGGCCAAAGTCGATCACCTAAGGTGGATCGCATCAATTATGAAGAATCGTAGACATGTCGACATGAGATGTGCGCCTCAAAAATTTGACAGTGTATTCTATGTTTCCTAAGCACAACTCGAATAGTCTATGACGGAATGATTGTTAAACATATGTGATGATCTCAACTTGTATAGTTCAGAAAAGTCGTTCGTGTTCTTCGTGAATTTAGAGATTTCCGAATTGCGTACATATTAGC
Source organism: Zanthoxylum bungeanum (assembly GCA_019454045.1). Taxonomy (NCBI): domain Eukaryota; kingdom Viridiplantae; phylum Streptophyta; class Magnoliopsida; order Sapindales; family Rutaceae; genus Zanthoxylum; species Zanthoxylum bungeanum. The sequence continues at coordinate 399,841 of SKCR01007815.1, read as the reverse complement.
TAGGCTTATATGACGAACATGTCTGAACTTAAAGAGTCTCAATATGAAGTGTACTCGTTAAGCACTTAGGTAGCCGATTAATTTTGATAAAAGATAATATTCGATATTATAATTATAAACTAATATAATCAAGTGTCATTGGATAACATTGATTATTTATTTGACCTAATTGGATTAATTCAATAATTACACAAGGGCTTAATTGTAAAATCATAATAATCTCTACCATTTGAGGATATTATGGTAATTGTAAGTATGTAATAATAGGTCATTTTGGCTTGATTTAATTGGATTAAATTAAAGTGGCAAACATTTAACTAATCCATTTCCTAATCATTGGCTTGATTTAATTGGATTAAATCAAAGTGGGAGACAATGGAGATTAGTCACACCTAATTATAAATATTTGGACAAATTATATTAAGCCCACATAAAAGTTGATTACAACTTTTATTAATTAAAAATTGTCTAAGTTTTGCTATAAATAGCAAGCTTTATAAAGGTTTTAATTAAGAAAAAGCAAAAGGTTGAGAAAGCTAAGTACAAGCAAATTCTTCGAGAAATTAGCCTAAGTTAGAGAAGTCTTTAGAGAAGCTTGTGAGGTCTCTACAACATTTCATCTAGGAAAAATCAGGATTGGATCTTGGATTGAAGCTTGCTAACATTGGAATCAAAATTGGATCTTGGAGTGAAGCTTGCAAACCTTGGAGGTTCTCCTACCATTTCAACAAAGAGAAGAAGATTTGATTTTTGCATCAAGCTTGCTAGATAAGTTTGAACTTCTCTTAAGTTATGTTTTTTTATGTATTGGATGAATGATCACATGACTTAATATTGAAATAAGGCTAATAAATTGTGTTAGGATGCTTTGGAAGTATAAACACAATAAGTTTGTTATTAGGTCAAAATATTTATGTTAGACATAAACATAAAATTAGAGTTTGGAACTCTAGATTAAAGTTTAGAGCTATGCCTACCATTCTAGAAGCATTTGACCACCTTTGGGAGACCTCGAATTGTTCACGAGATATTTCGTATTGAGATTCTAATTTGGTTTGTGTATTGGATTCAAAATTTATGCAAGTGCGTATTTAGAATAAATTTATGTTTTGTAAAAATATTTTATATTTTGAAATCTTGATTTTTATTCTATAACATGTGTTGATGTTAAAAATTAATTTTTGATATTTTTAAAGTGTTTAGGGAAGACCGGAGGAAATTAGGGTATTAGACTCTAATTCCTTCAACTCACTAGAAATTGAGCTGAAGGAAAAGCATTTGAAATGCAAAAAAAAAAAAAAATGATGTCTGGGAGCACATTGTTTCTGTAACATCCGGTGACCCCGAAGACTTGTATATTATTATAGCATGTCGACTATTGTAGTTCGGAGGTATAATACTTGATATAAATCATGTTCGAACAAAGTATGTGCTCACAAAACGGCGTTCGGGACATTCAGAAGATTTCTTGAAATTTCGACGCAGAACTTAGTTTACGTCCCACCTTAAATAGCCTTTAGTAATTGGACCGTAAATTTTTCATACGATCTCTGATTTTTATGAATAAGATATTGTCGGAAATCTTAGACCGAGAGCTACAACTTCCACGCTGAAATTTCTTCCAAATTCGGACCACAAATGGGTCAAAAATCTAAATTTCCATGGCTGCTACAGTAATTTCGAGAATTCACTAGAAATGGGCAATGTGGCATCATCTCAACCATTCACTCCATCAAAAAATCAACCCCCCCTTTTGTCTATAAATAGCACATTATTCACCCTCTTCTTCAACATCAAAAATATGAGTGGTGAGGAGAGAATTCTTCAAATTATTTTCTCAATTTTCAAGCTAATGTGGAAGCAACAAGTGATGAATCCAAGTCCATCTTATGCGCAGTAAGTTTCTTATCACTTTCCTCTTCTATTTGTTGGAGCCCCAATTTACACCTTACTTTACCCTAGCAAAGGAAATTTTATAATTGGCTTTGATAGAGTTAGTAGCATGTATTTTGGGTAATGTTTTGAAGTTATAAATATGTAATAAGGATTGTAAGAAAATGAATATAATTGAGGGATTATGCATTGATGATCTTAGAATTTTAGATAATGATTGGTGAATGGGTGGTGATATGAGGTGAGTTTTGAAGTTGGAAAAGTCCCTTTGTGATGGTCTTAGCTTAAAGGTTTGAGAATTGTTGAGTATGACATAGAGAGGTGGAAAACTTCGGCCCTGAAACTAGCCTTGCGTCACCACGCGTCGCGATGCGTTCTGGAAAAATAAAGCTATAATTGATTCTGTCATGTGCGCGTCGCGACGCACATGGACTCGCTTCGCGACCCAAACCAAAAACCAGGCCATTGTCTCAGTTTTTCAAGGTCGCATTGCGACGTGCAAGTCTATGCGTCACGACGTGAGACCACTTCACAGGATAAAATTTTTATCTAATTCAGTTTTAACCCATAACATTTGAGACCACCTGAAGGGCTTCGTACCATTCTATATACATGTCAATTAACATAACACAAATGTAGAACATCGTATAGTGACGATAATTGTGGAATGTATCCTACGACGTAAATTCTAATCAAATTATCCTTTGGATAGTTATCGCAGGAACCACAAAATATTTTGGCAAAGTGACGCTATGCTAGCGGAACTTCAAACCAGTGAGTGGATATTTTTCTTTAAAGATGACTTTTATTATGTTATTTTCTATATCAGACTTATTTTCACGCTTCTAGGGCGTTAGTTGATTTTATTGCAATTATTTTCTAAAAGGTCATGTTTTAAGTTACATTTGAGACATAAATGTTTTCAAAGTTTGATTTTATGTTTTTCGAGGCATGGGGGAAAAATCCACCTCAGTATGTAACTTATGGATGACATGTGCACATGTAGAGGAGTGGGGGGATGGCGATACGTAACGCCCCCATATCCTAATTTAGGACTAGAGATGCAGATGCCCCTAGATCCTAGTTTCAGAGCTTGGAGGGTAGCATAGATCTGCACCCCCAGTTCTAGTTCAGTGGCTTGGGGGACGGTGATATGTAACGCCCCAAGACCACTAGTTTCAGGGACAATAGTGGCATGCTTTGGGGGACGGCGATACGTAACGCCCCAAAGTCATGGATTTACATATCTAGCTCTAGTTAGGCGTATGAGGGGACGACAATACATAACGCCCCCATACGTCAGGTTTTTCAGAGACAGATTTTAGTTTTTAGAAATAGAAACCAGTTTTCAATGACAGTTTTCATAAATATGTACATTAGAAAAGTTTTCAGAACAGATTATAAAAAGGTTTTTAGAAAAGCAAGTTTTCAGGAAAAAAAAAAAAAAAAAAAAAAAAAAAAAAAAAAAACAGTTTTATAAGAAACCTTCAGAAATATAAGTTTTTCAAAATGAGTTTTTGGTATAAAGCCATTTCTTGAATTTTTGGATTTATCACCAAATATTTTTATAACAGTATTTCAATTTTATCCACTCACTTAGATCGTATGACGGTCTAACCCCCTCCCAGTGTTTTATTTTGCATGACCCCGGAGGACGATCTCGGAAGGATTGGATACTGATGGCAGTCACTAGAGGGTTTGTGTCCACCAAGTCAAATCAGAACAGGAGTTCAGTCAGAGTCGTTGTATAGTCTTGTATTATGCATGTTATGTAGTAAAGATGGTATGTATAACAAGTTATCATGTTATAAGGTTAAATCATAGAGGAAGAAGTCTTGAGTATGTATATATTTGCATTAGAGTTCCCTACATGTTATTGTTTGGGCATCGGTTCCATGCATAAGTCATAATTGTGTTAGAATTTCAGTACATATCACAGTTAGGAAATCAGAGGCTTAGGGGGATGGATTAGCATATCCCCTAAGGTGGCGTCCCAGATCGGGGATGTTACAAAGATTGTATCAGAGCAAGGTCTAGGGAGTCAGTGACTACAGTGGGCAGAGTGTTGGGGTCTAGTATACGCAGTATGTCCGGGATACCTGTATACGAGGTACTACCTCTCCAGTATCCGATCCTCGAGTACGTCCTCAAGCTCTATAGACAGGTTAGTAAGAACTCCTAAGTTATTCGAATTCTCTTTCTAGTAAAAAGTAATTAAAAATTCTTGTTCTAGTTAAGGACTCTTGGTAGTAATCATGGCCTATTAGCCAATGTTCAAGACAAGTTGGGAAAATAAATAGTAGAGGTTGGGTTCTCTAAGAATATTTCCAAGATCATATAAGCATAAAAGATGTGAATACTCGAAGTAAGAATGCAGAAAAATACTTACAACGATCGGTTTCTTGGATGTGTTGAGAACAAAAATTTGTCTCATTTAGAAGTACTCCAAGCTCCTCTTTTTGATTGTATGTTGATCTCCAAGGTTGGTGAATGAATTCCAAACTCAAGGGATGTTTCCCTATCACATTTGTAGACCCCTTGATGTGCTAGCAATGATGATTTTTGAATCAAAAATCAAGAAATAAAAACCCTAGGTTCACGCCCAAAATGAGAGAAAAGTGAAGAGAGGTTCACGCCCAAGTGAATGAAAGAGAGTGAAATGAGTTTCCAATTTTTTTGTTTAATGTATTATTGATTTCAAAAATAAAATCCATTTACAAAAAGTTAAGTTAGTAAAATGTCCATCAAGTCAAACTTGTGTAAGTAACAAGTTACCAACTAATATGCTCACTTACTTCTATTATCTTAAAGCAAATAAAGTGACTAGTGATGTGACTTGTGGTGGGCCCCACTTGATTCAAAATTCGAGTGGGCCTGCAAACAAATTTTGGGCTCGGGTTCGTTAATTCCGAATTAAGGAATTTTCTGTTGCAACTTAATTAAATCAAATTTAATTAAATAATAATGCCTTGCAAAATTATTAAGAAAGTCGCTCACGAATTAATTCTAAATTAATTCGTTCGCCCGAATTAAAATCCAATTTTCATTCCGCTTCGAAATATAATTTCATTTAATATATCGAATATATTATTTAATCGATTAATTCCGAATTAATCGTTCTCTCTCTATTAATTGAATTTTATCCCAGATAAATTCTTGCCTTAATTAATCCTAGATTAATTTTCTCTCTCTCATAATTAATTACAGATTAATTATGTTCGAGTCATACGTCATCGGTGAATCTTCGCGAAGCGACCCATGAGATCCCTGGATATGTTGGCAGTAAATCCGGTCGTCGGACTATCCGAACATGTGCGTACCTGGTACCACGTTCTTACCGATTTACAAGACATGGTTGGATTTTAGCAAATCATTGTGCCTACCCAATTCTCCAGAAATATTCTTTAATAAATATATAATCTATAACATGCGTAGTATACGTAGTATTGCGATCCAGTATCAGATGTCACATGCAAGACATGGGGCTGGAATAGTGTCTGCTTGTACGAAGCATATATCGGATCACAAGCAACTAGCCCCTATAATCGGATAATCATGACCTTGTCATATTATCCCGATAGTTGCAACATAATAGAGAACCAGTTCTGTATCCATGCGTGATCATCATCTCCATATAACTGAAGTGATACTTCCGTCTTGACATCACACCCAATACACTACGATTCTCAATAAACCCAGAAGAGGCGCACACAGAACCTTTTAAAGTCACGGATGACCAAAACCAAAGCGTATTGATTGTCGTAAGTATTAGCGATGCAAGTCTCAGGTTAAGACCAAATACACCTACCCTGAATCGAATTCTCATAGACACATAGTCATACTACCAATGGGATTCTGAGGGGTCTATCCGGAGCAAAGCTGTTCCCGTACCATCGGTAAACGCAACCTCCTATCACACTTTTATAAGTATCCAATACTTAAATATATGAGAATTATGTTGTTTTGCTCCCACAACACGCACAAGTGCAATACTAGTCTATTACGTATTATCGATGTCCAGTCTCGATAATACTACGACTATGGATATTTAATGATTAAACCTTAGTGGATTGATATTGTCTCATATCTTATAATCCGGAACTAATCATAAGGACTTTTATCATTTGTATATTCAAGTAATCTAATTACAAAATAATAAAATAGCAATTTCCTTTGTCACATAGTTAATTTGTACAAAAACCACAATGTCTTTTACAAATAGTGACGCTATGGGTCATAATTGTCCAACAATTTCCCACTTGGCCTATAGCCAGTGACTCAAGTATCTAACACATGAACTATATACATGTCGCTCAAACTTTTACTGAGGAATAGCTTTCGTCAGCGGATCTGCAATGTTGCGACCTTATCGATCTTCACATCGCCACGATGTATGATCTCACGAATCAGATGGAAACGTCGAAGAACATTCTTGGATCGTTGATGAGACTGCGGTTCCTTAGCCTGTGCTATAGCCCCGTTATTGTCACAATACAATGGAATGGGCTCAGCTGCTAACGGAACTACTCTAAATCCAATTAGGAATTTACGGATCTAAACATCCTCTTTTGCTGCTTCAGCTGCAGCAATGTATTCAGCTTCTGTTGTTGAATTGGCAACAATCTCTTGCTTGGAAGATTTCCAGCTTACTGCTCTGTTGTTCAAACAAAATATGTACCCAGATTTCAACTTACAGCGTCTTTATCAGTTTGGAAACTTGCATCGATAAACCCAGTTACCCAAGTTCTCCATCTCCATAGATTAAGAACACATCCATAGTTCTTCTAAGATACTTAAGGAAGTTCTTAACCGCAACCCAGTGACCATCACCTGGATCGGCCTGATAGCGACTACACATGCTCAAAGTATATGAGACATCAGGTCGCGTACATATCATGGCATACATGTCAATCTAACTGTAGAAACGAACGGGATCCGACTCATGTTGTCTCTTTCATCTTGAGTTTTAGGACACATGTCCTTAGATAGAGTGACATCATATGACACTGACAACAATCTCATCTTAGACTGTTCCATGTTGAATCTCTTCAACACTTTTTCAATGTACGTGCTCTGGGAGAGTCCACGCAGCTTTCTAGATCTATCCCGGTTGATCTTTATTCCCAAAATAAAGGCTGCTTCTCCCAGATCTTTCATGGAGAATTTTAATGAAAGCCAAGCTTTCACCGATTGTAGCATGGGAATGTCATTGCCAATAAGCAATACATCATCAATGTAAAGGACAATGAATATCAGTGCGCTCCCAATAACCTTCTTATATACACAAGGATCATCCTCATTTTGAACGAAATCATTTTTTTTATGATCTCATCAAAACGTTGGTTCCAAGAACGCGATGCTTGCTTCAATCCATAAATGGATCGATTTAACTTGCAAACCTTGTCTGCATGTTTTGGTATGACAAAATCGTCAGGCTGTTGCATGTAAACATCCTCCAAAAGGTTTCCGTTAAGGAAAGCAGTTTTGACGTCTATCTGCCATATTTCGTAATCGAAATATGCAGCAATAGCAAGCATTATCCCAATGGATTTAATCATGGCAACAAGTGAAAAGTTTCATCGTAATCAACACCATGTCGTTGACGATACCCTTTTGCTACAAGCCTAGCTTTATACGTTTGTATATTGCCATCCATGTCGGTCTTCTTCTTGAAGACCCATTTGCAACCAATAGGCTATACGCCTTCTGGTGCATCAACCAGTGTCCAAACTTAGTTGGCGTACATGGAATCCATTTCGGATTTCATGGCATTTTTCCATAAATAGGAGTCGATACCTTGTATCGTTTCCTCATACGTAGCCGGTTCGTCTTCCTCAATAAGATTAATATCCACATGAGGTGAGATCAGAAACCTATACCTCTCAGGTTGTTTTCTGACTCTCTCCGACCTACGTGGTTCTTGTGTATTTGAAGATTGTGGTACAGTCTCATCCCTGATGAATTGTTCATGTTCCGTTAAGGAATCGGTGCCAAAAACAGTATCACTCCGATTTTCATCGAGTTCTACTTTCCTCCCACTAACCACTGCATTTAGGAATTCCTTCTCAAGGAAAACCGCATGTAGAGAAACAAATACTTTGTTCTCTTGTGGGTTGTAGAAGTAATATCCTTTGGTTTCCCTATGATAACCTACAAATAGACACTTATCAGGTTTAGGTTCAAGTTTGGTACCATCCAAACGTTTAACGTATGCCCAGCAACCCCAAATCTTCAGGAATGAGAAACCTGGTTTCTTTTCTGTCCATATTTCATACGGAGTCTGTTGAACAGACTTTGACGGAACCTTATTCAAAATAAGTATTGCAATGTTCAATGCATATCCCCAGAAGGAAATAGGTAGCACAGTGCGACTCATCATCGACCTTACCAAGTCCAACAAAGTTTGGTTTCTCCGTTCGGAAACACCGTTTAATTGAGATGTTCCGGGAGGAGTCCACTGTGAAAGAATACCATACTCTTCAAGTAATCGAGAAACTCATTGCTCAAGTATTCTCCACCACGGTTCGACCGTAATGTTTTAATACTTTTATCGGTCTATTTTTCTACTTCGTGTCGAAACTCTTTGAATTTCTCAAAGGTTTCAGACTTGTGTCTCATAAGATACACATAACCATAACGTGATGCATCATCCGTAAAGGTTACGAAGTATTCATATCCACCTCTAGCCTGGCTAGACATGGGCCCACATACGTCACTATGAACGAGGGCTAACAGTTCGGTGGCACGTGTACCTTTACCGTTAAAAGGTGTTTTAGGCATTTTGCCTAATAAACAAGATTCGCATACGTCATATGAATTTGGATCAAATCCATCCAAGTACCCACTCTTCGAAAGGGTGGATATACGAGTCTTGTTAATGTGTCTCAAACGACAATGCCACATATAAGTTTCATCTTTGTTACTTAATTTAAGCCTTTTGTTTGTTACATTATATGTTTGAGATTGATTTATATTCAAAATATAAAGACCATTATACACATCAGCACTGCATATCTCAATATCATTTTTATACATAAAACACCCAGTGTTTCTAAATACAAAAGTATACCCACATTGGGCGAAACAAGATACAGAAATAATATTCCTAGTCAAACTAGGTACATAATAACAGTCTGATAAGTTTAGTACATGCCCCGAGGGCAGTTCCAAAATATAAGTCCCAACGGCCAAAACGGCGACTCTAGTCCCATTTTCAACTCGGAGGTCAATCTCTCCTGAGGCCAGTCTCCTGCTAATCTGCAGATCCTGCATATCAGTACATATATGAGTACCACAACCAGAATCAAAAATCCAATTTTTAAAACTAGAAGTAGACATGTTTATTTCTATAACAAACATACCTGAAGCCGGTGCCTTGCCCACTTTGATTTCCTTCATGTGCGCCTTGTACTCACGGCAGTCACGCTTCCAGTGACCCCGTTTGCCACACTTTAGGCAGATATCTTTGGATTTATCCTTAGTCTTCCCAGAAGACTTTGACGATTTGGCCTTGCCCTTCTTCTTCTTCTTCTTCTTTACACCTCCAGTATCAAGCCCATCTCACCCAAGCACAATCTAAAAAAAATAATTAAAACATTTAAAATACATGTCACAAATTAATTTAAATTAAAGCTAATTGAAATTAAGTTAAACCAATTAAAATAAATCACTTCCTAATTAAATAAATCATACCAAAATTAAAATAAATCACTTCCTAATTTAATAAATCACTCACCAATTTAAAAATTTACTCACCTAATTAACAAATTAAATGCCAATTAAGTCAATCAAATATATCATATTCCTAATTAGACCAAATTTTGTCCCCCCAATCAATCAAACCATTTCCTTGTTTGTAACCAAATCCAATCTTTTCCTTGTGAGACAAGGGGAAACCCTAACGCTTCTCTATATAAACAACCCCTAACCAAGACATGCACTTCTCCAATCTCTCTCTCACTCATGGCAATAATACACAAAATAATAAATCCAACTAACACCAGCCCTAAACATCCCTCACAAAGCCAACAACCTTTCACGCATACTGCTTCAACAAAACCCCTTCAACACGTCTTTAGCCTTCACTCAGGCACGTCCTCACTCAGCCCACAAGCAAACCACCTAGCCTTATTCAGCGTATCCCTCACCAAAGAACCTTCATTCACGCCACAAGAAGCCTGCGCATAAGCCATTATCTCCACGCATCAACACCTGCCATTACCACTAAGCTAATTCACATCAACACATGCCCTTACCATTCAGCCAGTTCACGTCACAGCCTGCCTCACCCTCCTTTAATTCACGCACAAACCACCTCAAAAAAAAGCCTCACTCAGCATGTCCCAAGCCATTCACGCCACTCTCAACAAAGACAGCCCACTAGCCGAACCATACACCCGCAGACCCTAATCTAACTCCACATAAACGAACAAATAATAAGCCCCCACTCGCAAGAACTCCTTCACCGACACACTGAAACAAAAAAAAAGCCATGAACAATGCAATAAATAAACCCAACCGACACATCCATAAGACTCAAAAATAAACCACGTACACGCCCCTGCCTCTTCACAATCAATGCAACCAAGACCATCATCCAGTAATTCACGCCTGCCTTCAATTCCCTGACCACGTAGTAACCAAACTGCCGCAAAGCCTCACTAAAATTGTCCCCAAACTGCCGTATAATACCCCTTGGAACACAGCCCTGAAACTGTCGTGCAACACCCTTACTGACCAGCCTGAAACTGCCACACAAATCACAAATTTTTGTACCCAAAACAGTCCAGAAACTATCCAAAAACTGCCCCAAAAAACTGTCTAGAAACCCCCTCAAAATCCCCAAAACCGCAGCCCTTAAGCCACTAAAAAAACCGACACAAAAAACAGTAGCTTTGAATACCTGAAACAGTAAGCAGAAAATACAGAGAAAACAGCAGTAAAACAGAGTGAAAACAGCTACCAAAACAGCAAAACAGCGAGATAAGACGTTAATCCAGTGAACCGGAAGGGTTACGGAGTGATAGCCCTTCCGACGGCCGTGAAACGCGAGTCCGAAAGTCGACATAAAAGGTTAGACCTGAGGGTATTTTTCACACTTGTTTTCAGTTGTATTTTTATTATTTATTGAGTTTCGTTTGCATGATTATTCTTGAGTGAAGCATGTTGTGGCCCTTGAATAGATAGAAAGTGCATGAATTGTGAAATATTGTATGTTGTGGCCTTGGAATAAAATGAAAGATGTGTCAACTCTCGAGGTATATCAGATGGAAACCCGGACATAAATTTCATAGCCGATTCCGAATAGATGGTAGTATGATATGTACTCGGGATACAACTCCACGTACCGCTTGAGTAAACGACACCTTCTTTTGTTTTATGTTGCTTTGTTTTATTTATTATTCGTCATTTAAATTCCGTATGTTACTTGTTTATGCATGATGCGATCGAGCGCATGGGCTTAGTAAGTCGGATTAAAGGTCCCCTATTTGGAGGGGTTAAAACCCTTTATCACGATGTTTTACCGCGCCGGTTGATGTGTGTTCGGTTGAATGTAAGATATGTTCAATCGGGCATACTAAGTTTGATATTATTGTCTTTATTCTTTGTATGCATGATGCGATCGAGCGCATGGGCTTAGTAAGTCGGATTAAAGGTCCCCTGTTTGGAGGGGTTAAAACCCTTTACCACGATGCTTTGCCGCGCCGGTTGATGTATATTCGGTTGAATGTAAGATGTGTTCAATCGGGTATACGAAGTCCGATATCATTGTCTTTACTTTTTATATATGTATTGTGTTGATTGCGCATGGGCTTAGTAAGTGCCATTAAAGGTCCTCTATTTTGATAGGTTAAAATCCTTTACCACGAGGCTTTGCCGCGCTTTTAGCACGTTATTATTTATTAGACGTCATCTATCCATCCGTTCATGTATGTGTCATGTTGTTTACTGCATTTTGGAGGTCACTGATGTAACCTCGTTCGAACGCGTTTCAGAACGCCGCACGAACGCATGTTTTCTGTCTGGTCCCGTTTGAACGCGTTATCAAATGCTATACGAACGTGAACCTTATATTTACCGTTCGAACGCATTTACGAACGCTACTCGAATGCGCATGCATTTGTTTCATCAGGTCCGGTCCCGTTCAAACGCGTTCTCAAACGCTATACGAACGCGAACCTTCTGTTTATCGTTCGAACGCGTTTACGAACGCTACACGAATGCAAATACACTGAACTGGGTCCTTTTTATCACGTGTCATGCATAATTATTTCTTAGGTGATTTCTATTATATCATGTAATCAATCACATTATTTGTATCCTTGCATTTATCTATTTGATGTGTTCATAAGATGGTATTCAAGCATGATTTAGCCTATTCGGTTGTTCATTTTCAAGCATGATTAGTCATTTATTTTGCGTTTCGAATTTGTATTATGTCTAGGTTGTTCTTTGTTTTCCGCATTATATGATCGAAGTATATCCATGAGATTGTCGTGTGCTATTGCACGATTTCCGTTATGATGATTACTTTCATGCATGTGGATTTAGAAGCATTATACTCTTGGAAATAAGTGTTACTTAAGCTTGATTAAATTATTACACAAATCCTTTCATTACAAGTGACATAAGTAAGGGACCATTCCGAACCCAACGGTTTGAGGTCTTCCCTTGCGATGGGTGAGTGCGGCCTTAAATCTCATTTTCCCGGTTCACACCGGGTGGTGACTCTATTATTGTCCGGTTTAGTCCCCCGTGGCTACTCCGTACTCCCGACTAGGCCGCGAGCCTATAACAGCATGGTCGTCCAGTTTCTGTGTCCCACACTCATGCATTTTAAACACATCCAATTGTCTAAAATAAAAAAAATCAACATGACAAAAAGGTCCATAAGATTCGGCCACGCCAAAAATTTGGGAAAAATTATCAAATCAATTTTTCATAAAATTAATCATGCATAACTCTAAGTTACCATAATCTAAGCAGACTCAAACAATCAATTTGATAAAATCATGCTCCAAGCAAAAAATACCCAAATTCAAGATTATGAACCCCAATTCATTTCATGCTTAAATTGGCTCATGATACCATTGTTGGGTTCTCTAAGAACATTCCAAGATCATATAAGCATAAAAGATGTGAATACTCGAAGTAAGAATGCAGAAAAATACTTACAACGATCGGTTTCTTGGATGTGTTGAGAACAAAAATTTGTCTCCTTTAGAAGTGCTTCAAGCTCATCTCTTTGATTGTATGTTGATCTCCAAGGTTGGTGAATTAATTCCAAACTCAAGGGATGTTTCCCTATCACCTTTGTAGACCTCTTGATGAGCTAGCAATGAAGAGTTTTGAATCAAAAATCAAGAAACAATAACCCTAGGTTCACGCCAAAAATGAGAGAAAATGGAAGAGAGGTTCACGCCCAAGTGAATGAAAGAGAGTGAAGTGAGTTTCCAATTTTTTTTTTAATGTATTATTGATTTCAAAAATCAAATCCATTTACAAAAAGTTAAGTTAGTAAAATGTCCATCAAGTCAAACTTGTGTAAGTAACAAGTTACTAACTAATATGCTCACTTACTTCTATCACCTTAAAGAAAATAAAGTGACTAGTGATGTGACTTGTGGTGGGCCCCACTTGATTCAAAATTCGAGTGGGCCCGCAAGCACATTATGGGCTTGGGTTCGTTAATTCCGAATTAATGAATTTTCCGTTGCAACTTAATTAAATCAAATTTAATTAAATAATAATGCCTTGCAAAATTATTACGAAAGTCTCTCGCGAATTAATTCTAAATTAATTTGTTCGCCCGAATTAAAATCCAATTTTCATTCCGCTTCGAAATCTAATTTCATTTCATATATCGAATATATTATTTAATCGATAATTCCGAATTAATCGTTCTCTCTCTATTAATTGAATTTTATCCCAGATAAATTCTCGCCGCAGTTAATCCTAGATTAATTTTATCTCTCTCATAATTAATCCCAGATTAATTTGGTTTGAGTCATACGTCATCGGTGAATCTTCGGGAAGCGACCCATGAGATCCCTGGATATGTTGGCAGTATATCCGGTCATCGGACTATCCGAACACGTGTGTACCCGGTACCACGTTCTTACTGATTTACAAGACATGGTTGGCTTCTAGCAAAGCACCGTGCCTACCCAATTCTTCAGAAATATTCTTTAAGGAATATATAATCTATAACAGACGTAGTATACGTAGTATTGCGTATTGCGATCCAGTATCAGATGTCACATGTAAGGCCTGGGGCTGGAATAGTGTCTGCCCCGTAAGAAGCATATATCGGATCACAAGCAACTAGTCTCTATAATCGGATAATCATGACCTTGTCATATTATCCCGATAGTTGCAACATATAGAGAACCAGTTATGTATCCATGTGTGATCATCATCTCCATATGACTGAAGTGATACTTCCGTCTTGACATCACACCCAATACACTACGATCTCAATAAACCCAGAAGAGGCGTACACATAACCTTTTAAAGTCCCGGACAACCAAAACCAAGCGTATTGATTGTCGCAAGTATTAGCGATGCAAGTCTTAGGTTAAGACCAAATACACCTACCATGAATCAGATTCACATAGACACATAGTCATACTACCAATGGGATTCTGATGGGTCTATCCATAGCGAAGCTGTTCCCATACCATCGGTAAACGCAACCTCCTATCACACTTGCATAAGTATCCAATACTTAAATATATGAGAACTATGTCGTTATGCTCCCACAACGGGCACTAGTGCAATACTAGTCTATTCCGCATTATCGATGTCCAGTCTCGATAATACTACGACTAGGGATATTTAATGATTAAACCTTAGTGGATTGATACTGTCTCATAGCTTATAATCCGGAACTAATCATAAGGACTTTTATTATTTATATATTCAAGTAATCTAATTACAAAATGATAAAATAGCAATTTCCTTTGTCACATAGTTAATTTGTACAAAAACCACAATGTCTTTTACAAATAGTGACGTTATGGGTCATAATTGTCCAACAGTAGAATCCCAGGAATAGTTACGTAAAGAAGTGGAAAAAGAAAGATATAAGAAAAGTAAGAAAAGATACATAGATACTCAAGCAACCAATAGACAGTAAGTGGGAAAGATACAAAAGCAGATAATAAAGAGAATACTAGAATTGTAATGGTAAGAAGAAATACAGTAAGTCTGAGTAGGAGTAAGAATAACAATTAGACCTATAAAGTTTCCTCCTTTTCACAAGAATCATCCCTTCCTTAAGAAATTCTTTTTAGATAAATCAATAAGCATGAAATACCTTGTATAAATGACAAGTCCTCCGACTAGCAAAAGAATAATAAGAAACATAAGAAAAATGGATAAATCAGAGTTAGACATGAAATCCCGAGGAATTAAAGATGTTAAAATAGAGTACAAGTTTTCAAACCCAGGCATACAAGTAAGTAAAAGAAAGATGTGAGCAGAAATGATTACATTACCTTACCCTAAGGAACCCGATAGCGATACAACATTAAACTACACAGATTTTTAACCCCTCGATAATAGCGAATACAGAAGTATTCTGATAAAACCTCTCCCATACCTACTTTATATAAGGTATGGATTCTACCAGGACACAAGTATTAGAACAAGGACGCCAACACCCATTGAGATATAGACTTCTTCCCCACCTTATACCAGTATTAGGAAAAGACAACAGTAAAGAATTTCGATAAGAATTTATCCAGAGTAAGAGATAGAAAGTACTGAATGATAGAACACCCAAGTGAAAAATTAAGAAAGTTTTAAAGGGGTAGAAAGGAAAGAAATATCATAGTGAGAAACCCATAGGTCAGGCAAATACCAGTATGAGTCAGCGTGAGCTCAAAAGAATAGGCTAATGAGATAAGAAACACTCAGAACTTAACCAAAAGTACCAGTACAAACAGAAATATCATATGGTAAAGTTGCAAACCCGTAACTAGAATAGAAAAAAAAAAGATCTAGGAATTAGCCAGAAGAATGAACCCCAATTAGACTTAGAAGCATGGCTTAGAGCCAAGAGGTAGATTATGAAAATAGTAAAAAGGAAATAGAAAATAACAGAGAATTCAGTACGTATAGTGACATAGATAATGTATCGTGAAAACATCAACGTAAGAGAAGACTTCGGAGAGTGATTAACTAAGAGTAGGAAACCGTAAGACATGGAATAGTACATCACAGCTTCCAATAGTATGAATGATAATTCTTCCTTCCAGTAACCATACTTTAGTAAGTGTCTGGTCACTCAATCATGAGTGGGAAGTATGTGTATACCCCTCGACTTGGAGCTTAGCAAGGATTTGAATAAGCAAGTAAAAAGCGTGGGATATGATAGACGAATCATGAAATAATTAGATAGTTGAACAAAAGAACAGATAAACCCCAAGAAAGTGAAGGTTCCAAAGAGTAAGGTATTAAAGTAAGTAACGTATAGCAGTACAAAGGTAAGATATCTGACTTATACAGAGTTTTCCATAAGCTTAGACACCCAACATATTCAGAATTAATAAAAGTGTAGTATCCAAGCCAAGGAATTGGTAGCGATGTCGTAACAAGTATTAATAAATGAAGTTTCCAAGGAAGTGCGGACTTAAGAGATCCAAGAAATTGAGATAATGAGGGAAGTCAATTAACATAGCAAAATTTAGAAAGGTAGAATAACAATGAGTGTACGGTAAGAGTTTGAGAGAATATGAGCCTTATGGAGATTTTTAGTAGGATGTAGTATGATTAATGGCCAAAAGTAAAATTCTGAGTAAAGTTGAAAAAGATAATTCAGATGGCTTTAGCAGAAGTACCTTAGTCTGGGAGCTAACACCGAGTATGTAGATAGGAGATTCATAATCTCATGGATTAGCAGCATGCAATCGCAGCACGGGAAATTAGTGAGAACACTGCAACCAGAAAGCTCCAGGATAAGCCCCACCCACCCAGCTCTCGTTAGATGACAGCAACAAAGATGGACCTCAATATTCACCTCGAGATACTCCTATGAACAAGTGTATGTGTAGTGAAAGATGATCGAAATGTAAAGTGTTTGAATACAATACAAGAGTAGAGTGGAAAAGGGAAAAGAGAAGTCATCTAGATGAAGTATGAAGAGATAAAGTAATAGTTTAGTAGTAGCAGAGAAATAAAAGGAAAAGTTAGACAGGAATAGGAACGTACAAGAGATTATATCCTTCTGGTAAAGTGACAGAGACATAGATCACACAAAACTTCCAAGTATAGGATAAGATCAGGAGAGAAGACAATAAGGTCAATAAGTCAAGGGTTTGGAAGTAGAACTGTTAAGGTTTAGCGATGATAGCAAAGAATATTGAGTAAGCAATGACGAAGGGTGCAACAATAAAGATTTATCATTATTGGAATAAAACTAAAGTTCTATTGCGTTTTAACTCATGTAATTCATGCGAAGTAATTAGCTACAGTTAAAGTTGACCTAGCCACCACAGAATGAGATGGCATTAGCCACAGGTATAAGGGGTTTAGTAAATGTGCAATGTTGTATGGAACCGAGGAGATAAGTCCACTTTAATGTTGTGATTGGTACAATGTGTGAGTATCAAGGTATAATTTACGTAAACGGTTATCGGACAAAGATGAAATTTATAAGTTATGTATTTTTGTGTATCCATGATCAATAATACTTGATAAAGTAAGACTATAGAAACAATAGAACATAGAGATCCCAGAATATGACCAGGTATGGGAAACAAGTTAAGGACATAGTAGCAAAATTTATAGCGACAATGGAAGTAAGAGTACGGACAGAATATGAACTGTAACAAAAATTAAATCGGTAGCATTGATGTCAAAATAAGGAATATGGTTTAAGCAAAAGTGTACATAAAGGTAAGTTCAGCTTAAGGATTGTGCCTTTAAGACAGTGACCAAAGAAGTTACCCAGAATTGACCTTCTTAGTATATATCCATTCAGTAGATACCACTAGTAAGCAAGAAGCACATGAAGAAACTAATCCTGCACTATAAAGTACTAAGCTCCATTGATAGCCAGAGAAGTAAGAACTTAGAGGAACAGAACCCATAAGTAGTTGAAGCTTAGTGAGAAAATGAAGAGTTGAATAGTTAAATTATGGAGAGGAACGCTAGTTTGTGATATTGATCGGCGTAAACACACACGTATAACGCAAGCGCACGTATCGTTCAAGTAGTATAAAAATATCGATCCCACGAGGACTTAATATCTAATCTATTAATTTTATGAGGTCAAATGATTACTAGTATCTAACAGGTTGTTTGATTGATTTGAAATGGTGACGATTCTAAATTTAAAAACAAGTATATAAAATTGTTCGAAAGTAGGTTTTAAGAAAATTCAATATTAAAAACTATCTAGGGTTGTGATTTCTTCTTCAATATCATTTTAAAGATGAAGTGGTTATCTTAAAGTTGGGTAATATATTGATTTATTAACCTGGAACACTAAATTATGTGTAAGCCTCTGTCGATGGTCAGACATAAATATCCAGTTTAACCCAATTGAACCATATGTCTATATCAACCAAATTATCTGGATTCATTAAGTTTAAGTTCCAATTATGGCTACCCCCGCCCGACAGGTATATGTCTATCCTGTAAGGAAATCTATTAAAGGGTTATATATCCTCAAGGAAGATCGTGGGCTATTAAGTCTAAGGCTGAAACCTAAAATTCCTTTGTCAAGTTTATTTTAGATTTACCACATCAATCTTATTAGTGGCCAATTAACAAGACGCATTAAGCTTAAGACTTAATAAGTAAACCTTTAAATTACCCAAACTATAATTAACCCCTTATAAACCGGTGATATTGGATTTCATCACAACCCCAGATAACTGGCTTAGTTACGACACATATTTACGGGTAGTAAAAAATACTTAAATAAAATAAAAAACATAAAGTAAAATACTGAAAATTAAATACTAAAAATTAAATACTGAAAAGTAAATGCTGAAAGTAAATGCTGAAATTAAATACTGAAAATTAAATGCTGGAAAGCAAATGCTGAAAGTAAATTACTGAAAAGTAAATGCTGAAAGTAAATTGCTGAAAGTAAATGTGAAAAGTAAAAGCTGAAAGAAATTGCTGAAAAGTAAATGCTGAAATGAAAGTAATTGCTGAAAGTAAATTGCTGAAAAGTAAAACGAAAATTAAAGAAAGAAAAGTACTGAGCGTAAAAGTAAATGGCGAAAGTAAAAATGAAAAGTAAAGAAAAGAAAGTGCGAAAGCGGAAATTAATTACTAAAAGCTATAAATAAACAAACAAGATACAATCTTCTTAGTATTCTTAAGGAATCCTTAGAAGAAAGTATGATTTTACAAATGAAATGCTTGGTATTATAGGCAAAATTTTGCCTCCATCAAATCATCCACCAAATCAATTATTAATTGCTCCACTAATTGCTCCACTAATTGCTCCACCAAATCCATTATTAATTGCTCCACTAATATCTTATCATGTTTGGTGATGATTAAATAATTTTTATTATTTGTTTATTAATTTATTTTTGCTTTGAAAATGATTGAAAGTGACTTTAATAATTACACACAACACACTTCTGGATGGTTCATCAATTTCGGGCATGACATCTTCAGAATTCGAAATTATTTTGTCTTTCAAAGCTGTAGATCTTTGAGTCTTCGTTAATCTGGAACTTGAATCAGCTCAATCCGATATCGGAGTAAACAGTTATGCCCAAATTACGATAGATGCACAAAATTAGAATTTCCAAACCTGCACTTCGTTAAAACGCCCTTTCAAGTTTCCAATCTCCAAAATTAATATGTCAAGTCCAATTTTTGCCCTTATTTGACCCATATTTCATCCTAAATGATTTCATTAAGTCCCAATATTATTTTATCTGCAAAATAAACTAAAACATATCAAAACGTTCATCAAACCCGAGAAACTAAACAAAATATTAAGTAAAGGGGCGGTAAAATATGATATATTTTCCGCTCATCACACCCCCAAACCTAACATTTTGCTAGTCCTCGAGAAAAACAACCAAAAAAAATACAAGAAACAGTTAAAATTAAAGGGATCACGGTTGCATTTAGCATATGCAACAAGCCTTTAAACCCCTAGGTGTCCCTAGTGGACGAGTTATAGTCTCGTGAGGGCTTACAGCAATGATACCCACAAACATTTTGTAAAAGTAAAAAGGTAGTGAAACTAATGCACACAAAAGCAAAAAGACAAGCGAAAAGAGAATAAAGAAGTTAGTGACTAATTAGGTGAAACTTCTACTCTAAGTTACTAGTTGTTTTGTTTCTTTTTAAATTACTGAATAAGTAAATTCTCCGATTATTTTTACCATTCTTCATATACACAGCCAACAAAATATTAAACAACTCATTTTTGCCCACAACAGTCATAAGTGCAGTTGATAAGAGAGTATATTTTTGTCCTAAAGTTCTATCAGATTTCACACCTTTTTGCAGCATGGAATAATTTCTGATTTTTCTGATTTTTTTTCTTTGATTTTTCTCTATTTTTTATTTATATACAATATCTTTCATCTATGTAACGAGTGTAGGTCGGTGGCTCCCAAACCAGTTGGCTTTAGGGCACCAGGTGTTAAGACACCCCTACGGACTTAATTACTCAGACTTCAGAGATATATATATATTTTTGCAGCATCTTTGATCCATGTAGCGAGCTTTGGACCAGTGACTCCCAAACCAGTTGGTTTTAGGGCAGTATGTGTTAAAACACCCTTACAGACTTAATAACTCGGATCTTAGATTTTTTTTTTTTTTACTCCATTGCTTTTTGAGATGCTTCTTCCAATTTAACTAGAGCACTGAATATTACAAACTTTTCAATTACAGTTCATGTCCGTATGTTTCTATGTATGTTGATAATATTTGCTAACTGAACATATGAGATCCATTTTAGTCCGTTTTATGGAGAATTTACAAATAAATATTTAAAAGGAAATAAACAAAAATTAACTGATTTCGAAAATAGGATTGAGATACGTCTCAGGAGTGGAAACTCCTTACTCAGCCATCTCTTACCAATTTCACCCTTTTAGTCAAAATAAAAACACAAAAACACAAAATATTTTTGTAATTTTTGAAAAAATTTCAATTTTTTTTTGTATTTTTCGAAAAAATTTGGACTAAAAACAACACACAAACTAAATTAGAGGTACTGATCAACTAATTCCCTCCCCCAAACCTAAATGAGACATTGTCCCCAATGTTTAAACAATAGAAGAAGAGTTTAGAAGATAATACATGGTTAGCTGAAATTCTACAAGAAATTAAAGGTTAAGATCCAGATTAATCCTACACTTCTTACCACGATCGTCCTCGGACCAATTTATCTTTGAAATGATAGGGTCAACTCGTGGTTCATAGGCTATGAGTTGGTCTATTAGACCCGGAGCAGTTCTGGCCAGTAAATATGAGTTCTTTCAAAGGTTTCGACACGAACCCATTTCTCCGAGCATCATCAAGAAACACACAAAGAAATCATAAAATCCATCAACGTTGAGCAGTCCAATTGGTTTCTGGTGTATGTTCAGGTTCGCCCAAGATAGTACTATAAAAATTTCCTCCAATGTGCCCAAGCCACCTGGCAAAGCAATAAAAGCATCAGCACGGTTAATCATTTCCACTAGTCGTTCAGACATACCTGGCACGATCAGTTCCTCTCTGTTTGATGGTTCAATAAGATTTGCTTCTGCCAAGGGTTTTGGAATGATTCCCAAAACATGACTGCCTCCTTCCTGTACGGCCTTTGAAACGATCCCCATTAGTCCAAGATTTCCTCCGCCATATATTAAGTGCATATTCCTTGCAGCTAAGACTCGACCCAATTCCTGTGCTGCTTCTACGTATTGTGGTTTAGTACCACCACTACTACCGCAAAACACACAGATGTTCTCAATTCGTCTTCTTGAAGTGGCTTCCATTTTTTTATGCATTTCTTTCTCAACTCTGGATGCCTTCAAAAGTGCAACGACGGGCTGAATTTATAGTACATGAAAAGGGTGAGTAAAAATAGCACAAGTATCTTACAGAGGACGATTAGTAGCGAAATAATATCGTGATAGTCAAAAAGGTCTAGATCCTGTCGGAGAAAATAAAAGAAAACAACAAAACAAATTAAAATTAAAATTATTAGGAAAAGACAAAGAGATATATTATATTCACAAGAAAAGTAACAGCTTGATTGACGTCTATGCGTCAGGGACAAGCTTCCTATCCAATTTTCTTATAAACTGGCAAACAGGGTCTTTTTGAGTCAGATTCCCAAGACTTAATTGTTGTCTTTCTTTTTGGAATTGTGTATGTAATTTGCGAATGACTATGTGAACATATCCACTGGGATGAGTCTCCAGAGTTGAAGATATATCATCTAAAGACTCCTTACTCAAGCCATCCCTAATGAATTTAATTTTGTCTTCGCGATTATCAGACACCATTCCTAAAGAACGACAACGAGTATTGCAATTCCAGCGTGCACATTTGTAACAAACACTCATTTTCTTAGCTCTACGTTTCTTTGCATAGGTGCTTCTTTCAAAACCAGGCAGATGTGAAATAAAAGAGTCAGAAGACTCACCTGGAAATCGACCCGTGCTTCAATTAACCAACGAATGTCAATAGGAATACCTTTAATCATCAGTAATCTCATCCATTCCAAGCGAGCTTTGTAAACTTTCATTAGAGATTTTTTAGGGAGAGAAGGAAATTGCTTGTGAAAATTTATGAGAGCTTCTTCCATCTTGAAATGTCTTAATCTGCAAAAACTAAACACATAAAATTAAATCACACCAAATCACAATATATACAAAAATTGCATGGGTTGCCTCTCTGCGAGCGCTAAGTTTAGAGTCGTCAGCCAGACTTGACTTCTCGAACGTTAAGCTGGATCTGAAAGTGTAACACTTTCTTTTTTGTCGCTCAAATGATTCTCCCCAATAGTGTTTGACACGCTTGTTTTTAACCTTGAAAGTTTTGTTGGAGTCAGGATCATGTATCTCAACGGCTCTATCTGGTAAACTTTGGTGATCACAAATGGACATGACCACCGTGATTTTGGCTTCCATGGGAAGAATTTCCCCCTTGATTTGTTTAACAGTACCTTCTGCCCTGGTTCCAGTTGTATGCGCACTAACTTCTCATCATGTCTTTTCCTTGCCTTTCCTTGTACAATTTGGCATCCTCAAAAGGCTGTATGTGAAATTCCTCCAATTCGTTGAGTTGGTGGAACTTTTTCTCTTATGTTGCTTGTAGTGTAAGAATAGGCTTCTTCAGTACGCAGTGCGCTTTATCTTCAGGCTCCACAGGTAATTGACATGCTTTAAGTTTGTCAGTAGAACTTTGTCTTTCATCAGAGTTCTGAACGGTACTATGTATCATATCAAGTCTGAAACATTCCGCCTTCTTTTCATCATCTGGGAAATTCATGGCTTTGAAAACATTGAATGTTAATTCTTGGTCTTGTACCCGCATGGTTAGTTCTCTTTTTTATACATCAATAATGGTTCGACCTGTAGCCAAGAATGGTCTCCTGAGGATGATTGGCACGTCTGCTTCTTCCTCCATATCAAGGACAATAAAATCTGCTGGGAAAATGAATTTGTCAACCTTGACCAGCACATCCTCAACTACGCTCTTGGAAATACAAGCGTTCTATCAGCAAGTTGTAGTGAGACTGAAGTTGGCATTGTTTCTCCAATCTGTAATTTCCTGAAAATAGAAAAAGGCATCAAGTTAACACTCGCACCTAAATCAGACAGAGCTTTACCGAAGTCATGTTCTCCTATGGTGCAAGGAACAGTGAAACTGCCAGGATCTTTCAACTTTGGAGGAAGTTTTCTCTGAATGATGGCGCTGCATTCTTCTGATAATGCTACTATCTCATAATCTCCCAATCTCCGCTTTCTTGAAAGAATGTCTTTCATGAATTTGGCATAGCTGGGCATTTGTTCCAACGCTTCTGCAAATGGAATGTTGATATGCAGCTTTTTGAAGATTTCCAGGAACCGAGAAAACTGCTTGTCCAATTTGTTCTTCTGAAGACGTTGAGGAAAAGGTGGAGGTGGAATGATCTGTTCTTTCCTTTGCTTTCTTTTCCTCCATCTGTTGCTTTGTTTCTTTTGGAAAATCTTCAATTGTTGTTGCATTGATTCCAACATCTTTGTTGATTTCAGTACCGCTTTTTAACATGATGGCATGACATTGCTCTTCCCCATGTTCCTTGGATTTGGCTCTGTGCTCTAGGAAGGGTACCTGGCGGTCTGTAACTCTGAGCATTGGCCAGTTGTCCAATTTGATTCTCGAGTAGTTTTATAGAAGCTGATTGACTTTAATTATTGCTGCTTGGGATGAAACATAGCATCATATCTTGCTGCTTGAGATTGAAACATAGCATCATATCTTGCTGCTTGAGATTGAAACATAGCATCATATCTTGTTGCTTGAGAGTCGTGTTTTGCTTCTATCTTTTTCAAGTGGGTCAACACTTCTGTTATTCCTGGTTCATTTTCCTGCTCCTGGCTTTTGTTATGTTGTTGGAATCCGGGTGAAGGATTGTTCATTTGCCCTGAATTGTTACTCCATGAAAAATTGGGATGATTCCTCCACCCTGGGTTGTAGGTGTTGGAATATGGATTGTTCCCCTGTCTGTTGAAATTGTTGACATAATTCACCGTCTCTTCAAGTTGGTTCGACTCTGGTGCTCCTCCATATGGTGAACTTGTGGATCCAGTGGTAAGAGTCTCCATGAATTTGCATATCTGATTTAGCTTGGCGTTGACTACTGTATTGGCTTCATCTTCATAAATTCCTGCAATTCTTTGGATCATGCTCCTTTCTGTTGGCCATAAATAATTGTTGTTGGCCATTTCTTCGATTAGGTCCCAGGCTTCATCTTCTCATTTTTCCATTAACGCTCCTCCAGCAGCAGCATCGATTGTGGTTCTCATTATTCCAGAAAGTCCATTATAGAATGTTTGGACTTGAAGCCATTTTGGAATTTCATGGTGAGGACATTTCCGGAGTAAATCTTTGAATCTTTCTCAAGCTTCGCAGAGGGATTCTGAATCTTGTCGTACAAAGGATGTGATGTCATTCCTCAGTTTTCCGGTTCTGATGGTGGAAAATACTTTGCAAAGAATTTGGTGGCTAAAGTGTTCCAAGTTGTGATGGAACCTGCTGGTAGTGAATGTAGCCAAGCTTTTGCTCTGTCCTTCAAGGAATATGGAAAAACACGCAGTCTCATTGCTTCTTATGATGCTCTGTTGTAGTTGAAAGTACCGCAAAGTTCTAGGAAGTTACTGATGTGGGCATTAGGATCTTCAGTTGCATTCCTCCCGAACTGAACTGACTGCTGAATCATCTGAATGCATGTTTTGATGTCACACGCATTTGCTGGTAAGAGAGTAAGTACAATACAGGAAATAAGTTTGTCAACCACCGGAATGGTTCTGTCTCGAATGGGAATTGGTGGTGCAACCTCCAACGGTTCAGGTTCCATGTTAATGATTGCTTCTTGGCCTTCTCGCCTTTCCTTTCTCAATTGTCTGATGGTTCTTTCAATTTCTGTGTCAAGCCGTCGGAGTTCAAAGCTTCTGGTTCGTCTCATGTAGTTTCTGAGAACTTGAAACACAAGAAAACAAAAACAATAAGTAAAAAGAAATTAGATACAAGTAACGTATCTAACCCCAAAATTAATAGTGAAAGATAAATAAGTCCCCGGCAACGGCGCCAAAAACTTGACCGGCGTAAACACACACGTATAATGTAAGCGCACGTATCGTTCAAGTAGTATAAAAATATCGATCCCATGAGGACTTAATATATAATCTATTAATTTTATGAGGTCAAATGATTACTAGTATGTAACAGGTTGTTTGATTGATTTGAAATGGTGACCATTCTAAATTTAAAAACAAGTAAATAAAATTGTTCGAAAGTAGGTTTTAAGAAAATTCAATATTAAAAACTATCTAGGGTTGTGATTTCTTCCAATATCATTTTAAAGATGAAGTGGTTATCTTAAAGTTGGGTAATATATTGATTTATTAACCTGGAACACTAAATTACGTGTAAGCCTCTGTCGATGGTCAGACACAAATATCCAGTTTAACCCAATTGAACCATATGTCTATGTCAACCAAATTATCTGGATTCATTAAGTTTAAGTTCCAATTATGGCTACCCCCGCCCGACAGGTATATGTCTATCCTGTAAGGAAATCTATTAAAGGGTTATCTATCCTCAAGGAAGATCGTGGGCTATTAAGTCTAAGGTTGAAACCTAAAATTCCTTTGTTAAGTTTATTTTACATTTACCACATCAATCTTATTAGTGGCCAATTAACAAGACGCATTAAGCTTAAGACTTAATAAGTAAACCTTTAAATTACCCAAACTATAATTTAACCCCTTATAAACCGGTGATATTGGATTTCATCACAACCCCAGATAACTGGCTTAGTTACGACACATATTTACGGGTAGTAAAAAATACTTAAATAAAATAAAAAACATAAAGTAAAATACTGAAAATTAAATACTAAAAATTAAATACTGAAAAGTAAATGCTGAAAGTAAATGCTGAAATTAAATACTGAAAATTAAATGCTGGAAAGCAGATGCTGAAAGTAAATTACTGAAAAGTAAATGCTGAAAGTAAATGCTGAAAGTAAATGCTGAAAGTAAATTGCTGAAAAGTAAATACTGAAAAGTAAATTGCTGAAAGTAAATTGCTGAAAAGTAAAAACTGAAAATTAAATAAAGAAAAGTATTGTGCGTAAAAGTAAATTACGGAAAGTAAAAACTGAAAAGTAAAGAAAAGAAAGTGCGAAAGCGGAAATTAATTACTAAAAGCTATAAATAAAAAAAACAAGATACAATCTTCTTAGTATTCTTAAGGAATTCCTTAGAAGAAAGTATGAATTTTACAAATGAAATGGCTTGGTATTTATAGGCAAAATTTTGCCTCCATCAAATCATCCACCAAATCAATTATTAATTGCTCCACTAAATCCATTATTAATTGCTCCACTAATATCTTATCATGTTTGGTGATGATTTGATAATTTTTATTATTTATTTATTAATTTATTTTTTGCTTTGAAAATGATTGAAAGTGACTTTAATAATTACACACAACACACTTCTGAATGGTTCATCAATTTCGGGCATGAAATCTTCAGATTTGAAATTATTTTTTCTTTCAAAGCTGTAGATATTTGAGTCTTCTTTAATCTGGAACTTGAATCAGCTCAATCCGATATCGGAGTAAAAAGTTATGCCCAAATTACGAAAGATGTACAAAACTGGAATTTCCAAAACTGCACTTCGTTAAAACGCCCTTTCAAGTTTCCAATCTCCAAAATTATTATGTCAAGTCCAATTTTTGTCCTTATTTGACCCATATTTCGTCCTAAATGATTTCATTAAGTCCCAATATTATTTTATCTACAAAATAAACTAAAACATATCAAAACGTTCATCAAACCCGAGAAACTATACAAAATATTAAGTAAAAGGGGCGATAAATATTGATATATTTTCCGCTCATCAGATATATAAGTAGCGCTAAGGAAATATTCAAGAGATTATTCTTTTTATACATGCACCTGAATGGAATTAGTGCTCATGAAAGACTTAACCATAGAGAACGCTAGTAGTTGAGAGAAGTTCGGAAGTACCTGTTAGGAAGATCCAGATAGAGACAAGTAAAGTTGGTTATAGCTAGAAATCGAAGAATGAGATTTCTATAAGGCATAATAATATTTGTAGATTGACAGTAGTAATAAGTATTCAATAGAACTCTTATGAAGCAAGAATAATGGATTGCTACTCAATCAAGAATTCAAGAGGTATCATACATGAAACATATATTATGATAAGAATAAGAGTATGAATATGTAGACAGTTAAAAGTTGGTGACTTCAGAACCAGCATGTGAATTATGGGACTTGCAATAAGTTGTTCAGTATCGAGAATTTCAGATCCTGACGGACTTCGGGATTCCATTTTGTTAAAAAGGGGATTCGAGGACGAACCATATTTAAGAGGGGGAGAATTTGTAACATTCGGTGACCCCGACGACTTGTACATTATCATAGCCTGACGAATATTGTAGTTCCGAAGTATAATACTTGATATAAATCTTGTTCGAGCAAGTACGTTCACATAAAAATGGCGTTCGGGACATTCAGAAGATTTCTTAAAATTTCGACGTATAACTTAGTTTACGTCCCACATTAAACAACCTTTAGTAATTGGGTCGTAACTTTTTCATACGATCTCCGATTTTTATGAATAAGATATGGTCGGAAATCATAGACCGAGATCTACAACTTCCTCATTGAAAATATTTCCAAATTTTGAACAAAATGGGTGAAAAATTGCAATTTTCGCGGTCGTAACGCGCAAGTCTATGTGTCGCGACGCGAGACCACTTCACATGATAAAATTTTTATCCAATTCAGTTTTAACCCAGAACATTTGAGACCACTCAAAGGGCTTTGTACCATTCTATATACATGTCAATTACCATAACACAAATGTAGAACATCGTATAGTGACGATAACTGTAGAATGTATCTTACGACGTGAATTCTAATCAAATTGTCCTTGGAGAGTTATCGCATGAACCATAAAATATTTCGGCAAAGTAACGCTATGCTAGCGGAACTTCAAACCAATGAGTGGACATTTTTCTTTAAAGATTACTTTTATTATGTTATTTTCTATATCAGACTTACTTTCACGCTTCTAGGGCGTTAGTTGATTTTATAGAAATTATTTTCTGAAAGGTCATGTTTAAAGTTACATTTGAGACATAAATATTTTCAAAGTTTGATTTTATGTTTTTCGAGGCATGAGGGAAAAACCCACCTCAGTATGTAACTTATGGAATTGACGGATGACATGTGCACATGTAGAGGACTGGGGGGACGGCGATATGTAACGCCCCCAGATCCTAGTTCATGATTAGGGATGATAGATGCCTCTAGATCCTAATTTCAGAGCTTTGAGTGTAGCATAGATCTGCACCCTCAGTTCTAGTTCAGTGGCTTGGGGGACGGTGATATGTAACGCCCCAATACCACTTGTTTCATGGACAACAGTGACATGCTTTAGGGAACGGCAATACGTAACGTCCCAAAGTCATGGATTTGCATTTCTGGCTCTAGTTAGGCGTATGAGAGGACGGTGATACGTAACGCCCTCATACGTCAGGTTTTTCAGATATAGTTTTCAGAGACAGTTTTCAGATTCATGTACATTAGAAAAGTTTTCAGAACATATTTCAAAAAGGTATTTATAAAAGCAAGTTTTTCATAAAACAGCAGTTTTATAAAAAAAACCTTCAGAAAGATAAGTTTTTCAAAAAGTGTTTTTGGTATAAAGCCATTTCTTGAATTTTTGGATTTAGCACCAAATATTTTTGTAATAGTATTTCAATTTTTATCCACTCAATTAGATCGTATGACGGTCTAACCCCCTCCTAGTGTTTTATTTTGCAGGACCCCGGAGGACGAGCTCGGAAGGATTGGATATTAAGGCAGTCACTAGAGGGTCTGTGTCCACCAAGTCAAATCAGAACAGTAGTTCAGTCAGAGTCATTGTATAGTCTTGTATTATGCATGTTATGTAGTAAATATGGTATGTATAAAGATTTATCATGTTATAAGTTTAAATCATAGAGGAAGCGGTATTGAGTATGTATATATTTGCATTAGAGTTCTCTGCATGTTATTGTTTGGGCATCGGTTCCATGCATGAGTCATAATTGTGTAAGAATTTTAATAAAGATCACAGTCAAGAAATCAGAGGCTTAGGGGGATGGATTAGCCTATCCCCTGCCGGTGGCGTCCTCAGATCGAGGATGTTATAGTTTCACGCGTCGAATTTTGATTTTCTCCGTTTTAGGGTTTCCGAACTCCGATTCAGCCCCAATTTTTTCATATACACTCATAATGGAATATAGTATTTAATTAAATTATTTAACATTACACCCATACTTGATATCTTCGAGTTAGACCCATTTCCGCTGCGCGGGGCACCGATCCGACCCTAGGGGTTCCACAACTGCCCTAACAGGATCAACCTTCGGTTAGAGAATCCCTAATGGAATAGATGATCAAATTATGGATCAAAGGTAGAGATGTTGGGTCAGGGCTTTAGATCGATATGGTTTCTTTTGCATGAAGCACTGAAGCTTGCAGTTGTGATATCTGTTATGAGTTGGAGCAGTTTGGGGTGTCCATGAAGTTTCAGCCCGAGACGACAGATCAATCAACGGCTTCATACACCATCATCATTTTACAGTTCCCGCCACCAACTCACTTACTCGATGATACCGAGAACTAGGGGACATATGTTGATGGCTATTTTTATCCCCCGAGAAACCAAAATCTCGAGTAAGGGTATAGAAGGAATTTCTATTTCCAAGCCTCAGGGGCTCAAGCCCAAGAAGCTCATGCATCTGGCCTAGCATGTAGGTCAGAAATGGATTGCACTTGATATCCGACCTGAGGTGGTACCTAGGAAGGTCATGAACCGGGTTGGAGAGATGTCCAAAAGATAAAGCAGAGTGAAGGCCTCAGAGACGACCCGACTTGGTAGTGCAGTAGGACAGACTGACAATTGTCCCAGTTGCCCGACCCAGTTAGTCGGGTTGGGGTGTTAGTGGTGTGATCATATTCAAGTGGCGTAAGCCCTACATAGGAACTTACACCTTCTAAAGAGTTCTGACGTGACCAGAGCAATTACTGTTGGTTTCTATTAAGGTCCCAAGATCAATAATAAGCATGAATACATGTGTGAATAACAATCAAAGAAGTTGTGGAATACTCACATCGATCGGTTGAGCGACGCGGAGGTGACAAAAATAATTGTCTTCCTCCATTCACTGGTTTGGCTCGGTTTGGGTCCTTCGTCAAGCTCCGAGCTTCGTCAAACGGTTCCCGGCTCATGGGTGGACTTCCCTATCACCTTCGCATGTCTCGTAAGTGTGCTAGCACTTGAGATTTTGCCACAAAATCCCACTCCAAGCTTCCCTTCTTCTCGGCAGAACAGAAGAAAACAGCCCACTGGTTTGGGCGTGAAGAGTGAAAGAGATGAAGTGAGAGAGATTCAATTTGTTGGTTCCAAATTTGTGTATTAAATACACACATTTGAATTTCAAATGCATTTCACTTGAATTTCGCTTTTAAAAGTCAAACCATTAAAGCCTCAACCACTCACATCACTCAATCCATCAAGTTGTCAAGTCACATCACTCAAAGTGACTTGTGATTTGACGTTTGATGCGACTAGCGATTTGACGCTTGATTTGACGTGCCGCACTCGAATTTAAAATACGAATGCGCTCGCAAAAAATCTCGGGCTCGGGTTCGCTAATTCCAAATTGATGAATTTTCCGTTGCGTCGTAATTAAATGATTACGCCTAGCGAAATCACTGTTCACATCGCTAACGAATTAATTCTAAATTAATTTGTTCGCCCGAATTAAAATCTAATTTTAATTCCGCGTCGAAATCCAATTTCGTTTAATATATCAAATATATTAATTTCCCGATTAATTCCAAATTAACCGTCATCTCTCTTTAATGATATTTTATCCCAGATAAAATATCTCCGCAATTAATCCCAGATTAACTTTCTCTTTCTTCTAATTAATCTCAGATTAATTTAGAGTGCGAGTCATACGTCATCGGTGAATCTTTGGGAAGCGACCCATGAGATCCCCGGATATGTTGGCAGTAAATTCGGTCGTTGGACTATCCGAACACGTAAGTACCTCGTACTACGTTTATACCGATTTACAAGACAAGGTTGGCCTCTAGCAAAGCGCCATGCCAACCCAATTCTCCGGAAATATCCTTACAGGAATAAAGGATCTATATCAGGCGTAGTATACGTAGTATTGCGTATTTCTGTCCAGTATCAGATGATCACGTGCTAGGCCTGGGGCTGGAATTGTGTTTGCCCCGTACGAAGCACATGTCGAATGTCTGGTGACTAGTCTCTATAATCGGATAAACATGACCTTGTCATTTTATCCCGATAGTTGCAGCATTTAAGAGAACCAGTCCTGTATCCTACGTGACCATCATCTCCATATGACTGGAGTGATACTTCCGTCTTGACATCACACCCAACACACTACGATTCTCAATATACCCAGTATTGGCGTACACAGAACATGTTAAAGTCTTGGACGACCTCAACCAAAGTATATTGATTGTCGCAAGTATTAGCGGTGCAAGTCTCAGTTTAAGACCAAATACACCTACCCTGATTTCTCGACAATGCTCTGACTATGGATATTTAATGATTTATCCTTCATGGACTGATACTGTCTCATATCATTCTCCGTCCAGGAACAAATCATAGGGACCTCCTATCATTTATACATCTAGGTGATCTAATCAAAAATGATAAGAGTGCAATCTCCTTTGTCACAAAGTTAATTTGTACAACAACACCATGATCTGTACAAATAGTGATGCTATGGGTCATAATTGTCCAACAATCTCCCACTTGGCCTATAGCCAGTCACTCGAGTGTTTGACACCCGAACTATGTACGGTTGGCTCAAACTGCTGAGAAAAGGCTTTCGTCAGCGGATTTGCATGATTATCATCTGATGCGATTTATTCGATCATCACATCACCACGATGTATGATCCGAACGAATCAGATGAATATCGAAGTATGTATTTGGATCGTTGATGAGACCATTAATTCTTTAGCCTGCGCTACAGCCTAGCTCAGCTGCTAACAGAATTATATCTAATCTAATTAGATTTATTATCGACCCAAATGGCTTCAATTGCCTCCTCAGCTACAGCAATTACCCGCATTTGTTGTTTATTCGGTAACAGTATCTTGCTTGGAAGATTTCTAGCTCACTGTTCCATTATTCAAACTTTGTAGTACCATTTGCGACTTATAGTCGTTTTATCGGTTTAGGAAACTTGCTATAGTGATCCCAGTCACTTCAAGTTCTCCTTCTCCATAGACTAAGACATCATCCTTAGTTCTCTAAGATACTAACGGATGTTCTTAACATGAATCCAGTGACTATCACTTGGATTGGTCTGTTTGTGTTTCCATATGCTCAAAGCGTATGAGACACCAGGTCACGTACATTTTTCAATGTACGATTTCTCGGAGAGTTTTACCGAAAGCCAAGCTTTCACCGATTGTTTTATGGGAATATCATTTCCAAGAAATGACATATTATCATTATTTTATAGGACAGTCACTGTCAATGCGCTCCCACTAACCTCCTTATATACACAAGAATCATTTTCGTTTTGAATTAAATCATACCCCATTATGATTACATCAAAACGATAATTCCAAGAACCTATGCTTGCTTCAATCCAAACATGGATCGAATAACCTGCAAACCTTGTTTGCTAGTTATTGTACGACAAAACCGTCAGGATGTTGTAAACATCCTCCAAAAGGTTTCCGTTTAAGGAAAGCGATTTTCCCGTTTAGCTGACATATTTCATAAATGAAACATGCAGCATTAGCAAGCATTATCCAAATGGATTTACTGTGGCAACAGGTAAAAGGTTGAATCATAATCAACACAATGTTGATAACGATATCTTTCCGCTAAAAGCCTAGCTTTATACGTTGGTATGTTGCCATCCATGTATGTATTCCTTGAAGACTTATATAGTACCAGTAGGCACAATGTCTTGCGGTACATCAACTAGTATCCAAACATAGTTGATATACATGGATCCATTTCGGATTATATGGCACTTTTCCATAATAGGGAGTCGATACCTTGTATCACTTCCTCATACGTAGTCAGTTGGTATACCTCAATAAGATAAACATCTTTATGAGGTGAGATCAGATACTCATACCCCAGGTTGTTTTCTGACTCTCTCCGACTTACACGGTTCTTGTGTATTCGAAGATTAATAGTATAGTTTCATCCTTGATGAACTATTTGTGTTCCATTAAGATTCGGTGCCTGGAACAGTATCACTCCGATTTTCATCGAGTTATACTATCCTCCCACTTACCACTGCATATCGGTATTCCTCTTAGGAAAACCGCATGGCGACCAACAATCTAATTTTTCTCTGGTGAGATGTATAAGTACTATACTTTGTTATCCCTAGGATAACCTACAATTGGCACTTATCCAATTTGGGTTTTAGTTTGGTATCATCCAAACATATGCCTAGCATACCCAAATTATCAGGAATGAGAAACCCGGTTTCTTTCCCGTTCATATCTAATATGATATCTGTCAAAATGATTTTATGGAACCGTATTCTAAATAAGTTCTTGCACTGTTTAAAGCTTATCCGTTGAAGGAAATGGTAGCTCAGAGCGACTCATGATTAACCTTATCATGTCCAACAAAATTCGATTTATCCGTTCGGACACACCGTCAAACTGACGTGTTTCGGGTGGAGTCCTCATTTGATAGAATACTATACTCTTTCAAGTATATAAGAAACTTATTGCTTAAGTATTTTCCATTACGGTCTTATGACCGGCGTAAACACACACGTATAACGCAAGCGTACGTATCGTTCAAGTAGTATAAAAAGTATCGATCCCACGAGGACTTAATACCTAAGTTATTAATTTTATGAGGTCAAATTATTACTAGTATCTAACAGGTTGTTTAATTGATTTGAAATGACGACGATTCTAAATTTAAAGACAAGTAAATAAAATTGTTCGAAAGTAGATTTTAAGAAAATTCAATATTAAAAACTATCTAGGGTTGTGATTTCTTTTAATATCATTTTAAAGATGAAGTGGTAATCTTATAGTTGGGTAAAATATTCATTTATTAACCTGGAACACCAAACTATGTGTAAGCATCTATCGATGATCAGACACAAATACCCAGTTTAACCCAATTGAACCATATGTCTATGTCAACCAAATTATCTGGATTCATTAAGTTTAAGTTCCAATTATGGCTACCCCCGCCCGACAGGTATATTCCTATCCTGTAAGGAAATCTATTAAAGGGTTATCTATCCTCAAGGAAGATCGTGGGCTATTGAGTCTGAGGTCTTAAACTTAAAATCCATATGTTTAGTTCATTTTAAGTTTACCTAGTCAATTTAATTAATGGCCAGTTAATTAAAAAGTATTAAGATTAAGACTCAATAAATAAATCTTTATATTACCCAAACTATAATCTAACCCCTTATAAACCGGTGATATTTAAAAGTCATCACAACCCCAGATAACTTATTTAGTTACAACACATAACTAGTAAAATAAAAGACATAAAATGCTGAAAAGTAATTGTGGTAAAGTAAATACTGAAAGGTAAATTACAATAAAATAAATACTAAGGTAAAAGGAATTACTTTTACTACTACTAATTTAGATATCTCCCATAAAATAATATATAAACTTGTGATAATATTACCAACCGACCAATCTGGCGGTATCCTTGATAAGTCAAATTAAGTCCAACGAGCCATAAAGGCGGGAATATTTGTCCATAAACCAGCCATAAAGGCGGAACCAAAATTAAATTACCAACCGACCAATCTGGCGGTATCCTTGATTAGTCAGGTTTAAACCATATTAAAATTAAATTATCAACCGACCAATATAGGCGATATCCTTGATTAGTCAGGTTTTAAATAGTGAATATATTATTTTTAAGGGAGATTAATCTAAATAGCAATAGTAAAAGAATTATCTTTCACCCTAGCTGGGGAAGTTACCTCCTCATGTGAATAGTAAAAACTGTAAAAAGTAAAGAAAGTAAATTACTATTATTACAAAAAGTAATTAAAATTATTACAAAAGTAAAAACTAAAAATTAAAACGAAACTTAGAGAGAGAAGAACTCTCTATTTACATAAAAGAAATGGGAGAGAATGGTACAACAAATTCTGAAATCTCGAGCTCAATTTATAGGCACGGGTAAGCTTCCAGCGTCGCGACGCCAAGGCCTTTGGCGTCGCTACGCTGGAACAGTGATGCGTGGCACGCTGAAGGCTTGACACGTTGTGAGGTGGCTAAGAGGATAAGACGACACGTGGCGTGGCGGCTAAGAGCTCAATTATTATGCTGACGTGGCGATGACGTGGCGCTGACGTGGCAAGGCGGCTGAGATCAATTGTCGGCACCGTAGGATTGTGACACGTGTCACTCTGTGATTGGCTGATGCTAACGTGGCATGTTGACTCTGTTGACCATCTGATGTGGACGATGATGTGGCACGACGCGTGGCATAGTTGACTCGTCGACCGATGACGTGGCGATGACATGGATGACACGTGGCACACGTGGCAATTGAGAGTATCGGCATCGTAGGATGATGACACGTGGCACGGCGCACGTTAGCATATCGGCTGTGATGGTGACACGTGGCACGGTGCATTTTAGCAAAGTCAAACTTCTCAAATTCTGACCCGTTGACCCGGTGCACGTTAGCAGACTCCGGTGTAAGTTAGATGTCGCGACGCTAAAGGCTTTGGCGTCGCGACGCGGGAAATGACCAAAATGACCTTTTTTGCCAATTTTCATAGTTTTGCTCCAGAATGTCCTGAAACTTTATTTATCTACAAAATAACACAAAACACTTCAAAATATTCACAAGACTCAAGAAACTATACAAAATATTAGGATAAATGAGTGGGAAATAGTGATAGATTTATCACTCATCACACCCCCAAACCTAACATTTTGCTAGTCCTCGAGCAAAACATAAAATAACATATATAATTTAACTAAGCCACTTTCGTATGGATCACGGTTGCATTTAGCATATGCAACAAGCATTTAAACCCCTAGGTGTCCCTAGTGGACGAGTTGTAGTCTGGTGAGGGTTTACAGCAATGATACCCACAAACATTTTACAAAAGTAAAAAGGTATTAAAACTAATACACACAAATGCAAAAAGACAAGTGAAAAGAGAATAAAGAAGTTAGTGACTAATCAGGTGAAACTTCTACTCCAAGTTACTAGTTGTTTTGTTTCTTTCTAAATTACCGAATAAGTAAATTCTCCGATCATTTTTACCATTCTTCATAAACACAGCCAACATAATATTAAACAACTCATTTTTTTGCCCACAGCAGTCATAAGTGCAGTTGATAAGAGAGTAATATTTTTATCCTAAAGTTCTATTAGATTTCACACCTTTTTGTAGCAATTGAATAATTTTTTCTCATTTTTTCTGATTTTTTCTTTGATTTTTCTTTTCTATTTTTTTATTTTATACAATACCTTCCGTCTATGTAGCGAGTGTTGGGTCGGTGGCTCCCAAACCAGTTGGTTTTAGGGCACCAGGTGTTAAGACACCCCTACGGACTTAATTACTCAGACTTCAGATATATATTTGCAGCATCTTTGATCCATGTAGCGAGCTTTGGGCCAGTGACTCCCAAACCAGTTGGTTTTAGGGCACTAGGTGTTAAAATACCCTTACAGACTTAATAACTCGGATCTCACGTTTTTTTTTTTTTTTTTTTTTACTCCACTGGTTTTTGAGATGTTTCCTCCAATTAAACTAGAGCACTGAATATTACAAACTTTTCAATTTTAGCTCATGTCCGTATGTTTCCATGTATGTTGATAATACCTGCCAACTGAGCATAAGAAGATCCATTTTAGTCAGTGTTAAGGAGAATTTACAAATTAAATATTTAAAATGAAATAAACAAAAATTAACTTGTTCCGAAATAGGTTGGAGATACGTCTCAGGAGTAGAAATTCCTTACTCGGCTATCTCTTACCAATTTCACCTTTATAGTCAAAACAAAATCACAAAAAACACAAAATATTTTTGTAATTTTTGAAAAAATTTCAATTTTTTTTTGTATTTCGAAAAAATTTGGAACAAACAAAAAAACAACATACAACTAAAAACAAGATATAATCAACTAATTTCCTCCCCAAACCTAAATGAGACATTGTCTCCAATGTCTTAAACAGTAGAAGAAGAGTTTAGAAGTAATTTAATACCTGGTTCGCAGAAATTTTACAGGAAATTAAAGGTTAAGATCCAGATTAATTCGACGCCTCTTACCACGATCGTCCTCAGACCAATTTATCTTTGAAATGATAGGTTATAGGTTATGAGTTTGTCAATTAGATCTGGAGCAGTTCTAGCAGTAAATAGGAGTTCTTTTAAAGGTTTTGATATGAACCCGTTTCTCCGAGCATCATCAAGAAACACACAAAGAAAATCATAAAACCCATCAACGTTGTACAGCCCAATTGGTTTCTGGTGTATGTTCAGGTTCGCCCAAGATAGTACAATAAAAATTTCCTCCAATGTGCCCCAGCCACCTGGCAAAGCAATAAAAGCATCAGCACGGTTAATCATTTCCACTAGTCGTTCAGACATACCTGGCATGATTAATTCCTCTCCGTTTGATGGTTCAATAAGATTTGCCCTCTCCACAAGGTTTTGGGATGATTCCCAAAACGTGACTGCCTCCTTCCTGTGCGGCCTTTGAAACAATCCCCATTAGTCCAAGATTGCCTCCGCCATATATTAAGTGCATATTCCTTGCAGCTAAGACTCGACCCAATTCCTGTGCTGCTTCTATGTATTGTGGTTTAGTACCAACAGTGCTACCGCAAAACACACAAATGTTTTCAACTCGTCTTCTTGAAGTGGCTTCCATTTTTTTTTTACTCTGGATGTCTTCAAAAGTGCAATGATGAGTTGAATTTATAATACCTGAAAAGGGTGAGTAAAAATAGCACAAGTATCTTCCAAAGGACGATTAGTAGCAAAATAGTAAAATAGATCGTGATAGTCAACAAGATCTGGATCCTGTCGGAGAAAATAAAAGAAAACAACAAATCAAATCACAATTATTAGGAAAAGACAAAGAGATATAATATGTACAATAATTTACAGCTTGATTAACGTCTATGCGTCAGGACAAGCTTCCCATCCAATTTTTTTATAAATTGGCAAACAGGGTCTTTTTGAGTCAGATTCCCGAGACTTAACAGTTGTCTATCTTTTTGAAATTGTGTATGTAATTTGCGAATGGCTATATGAACATATCCACTGGGATGCATCTCAAAGTCGAAGATATATCATCTAAAGACTCCTTACTCAAGCCATCCCTAATGAATTTAATTTTGTCTTCGCGATTATCAGACACCATTCCTAAAGAACGACAACGAGTATTGCAATTCCATCGTGCATATTTGTAACAAACACCCATTTGCTAGCTCTTCGTTTCTTTGCATAGGGCTTCTTCCAAAACCAGGCAGATGTGAAATAAAGAGTCAGAAGACTCACCTGCCAATCGGACTCGTGCTTCAATTACCCAACGAATATCATTAGGAACACCATGGATTGTTAGTAACCTCATCCGTTCCAAGCGGATTTTGTAGACTTTTATCAGAGATTTTTGAGGGAGAGAAGGAAATTGCTTGTAAAGATTTGCGAGAGCTTCTTCCATTTTGAAATGCCTTAATCTGCAAAAAACTAAACACACAAAATTAAATCACCTCCAAATCACAATATATACAAGATTGCATGGGTTGCCTCCCTGCGAGCGCTAAGTTTAAAGTCGTCAGCTAGACGTGACTTCTCGAACGTTAGGCTGGATCTGAAAGTGTGACACTTTCTTTTTGTCGCTCAAATGATTCTCCCCAGTAGTGCTTGACACGCTGATTGTTAACCTTGAATGTGTTGTTGGTGTTAGGATCCAGTAACTCAACAACAGCTCCATAAGGTAAAACCTGAGTGATCACAAATGGACCTGACCACCTAGATTTCAACTTTCCAGGGAAAAGTTTCAATCTTGAGTTGTACAACAACACCACCTGCTGCCTTGGTTCCAACTGTCTGTGCACTATTTTTCGGTCATGCCATTTTTTGGTCTTTTCCTTGTACAATTTGGCATTCTCATAAGCTTGTAAGCGAAATTCCTCCAATTCGTTAAGTTTGTGAAGTCTTTTCTCTCCTACAGCTTGTGAATCAATTCAACTTCTTCAGTGCCCAGTACGCCTTGTGTTCAAGCTCAACTGGTAGATGGCACGCTTTCCCAAACACCAATTGATATGGGGACATACCAATGGGTGTCTTGTAAGCTGTCCGGTAGGCCCATAATGCATCATCTAGTTTTGTTGACCAGTCTCTCCTTGTTGATCCAACGGTCCTTTCTAGGATTCTCTTGATCTCCCTGTTTGAAACCTCAACCTGTCCATTTTACTGTGGATGGTAAGCAATGGCAACTTTGTGAGTAACTCCGTTTTTGGATAAGAGTGCATCGAAGTATTTGTTGCAGAAGTGAGAGCCACCATCACTGATAATTGCCCGAGGTGTTCCAAACCGAGTGAAAATGTTCTTTTTCAGGAATTTGATCACGACTTTTGAATCATTGGATGGCAGTGCAATTGCTTCGACCCATTTGGAGACGTAATCTACAGCAACCAGGATGTACAGATTTTCGAATGATGGAACAAAGGGTCCCATGAAATCAATACCCCATACATACATCGAATATCTCCACTTCTAGAATGTTTTGCAACGGTCCTTCGTTTCTCCTGGAAATATTTCCCATTCTCTGGCACCTGTCACATTGAAAAGCAAAAAGATAAGCATCTTTAAAAAGAGTGGGCCAGAACAAACCTGATTGTAGGACTTTGGCTGCAGTTTTGTTTCCACTGAAGTGTCCGCCATATGGTGATGAATGACAGTGTTGCAAAACACTATTGATTTCCTCATGTGGAACACATCGTCTCAGTAGTTGATCAGCACACCGTTTGAACAGGTACGGTTCATCCCAGACATAGTGTTTGACTTCTTTGAAGAACTTCTTCCGTTGCTGAGTTGTCCATTCCAACGGCCATTTTCCTGTCACAATGTAGTTGACATAGTCAGCATACCAAGGGACTTCCTGTTGTTCATGGCAAAAAGCTGTTCATCTGGAAAAGTTTCTTTGATTGACAATTCTTTGTCAGCTGTTTCTCCATTCTCGAGCCTCGATAGATGATCTGCCACCTGATTCTCTGTCCCTTTCCTGTCTCGAATTTCTATATCGAATTCTTGCAAAAGAAGTATCCAACGAATCAATCTGGGTTTGGAATCTTTCTTTGTGATCAGATATTTGATTGCTGAATGATCTGTGTAGACCACTACTTTGGGACCTAGCAGATAGGAACGGAATTTTTCAAAAGCATACACAACTGCGAGCAACTCCTTTTCGGTGGTTGTGTAGTTGAGTTGAGCTTCATTCAAAGTTCTGCTGGAGTAGTAAATTATGTGGAAAATCTTTGCTTTGCGTTGTCCCAAAACTGCACCTACAGTAAAATCACTAGCATCACACATTACCTCAAATGGAAGGGTCCAGTCTGGTGCTACTATGATGGGAGCAGAGACCAGCTTCTGTTTTAAGATTTCAAAGGCTTCCTGGCATTCTTTGGTGAATTTGAAAGGCACATCCTTTCCCAAAAGATTGCATAGAGGTTTAGCAATCTTGGAAAAGTTTTTGATAAATCTCCTGTAAAAACCTGCATGTCCAAGAAAACTTTGAATACCTTTTACTGATGTTGGTGGAGGTAGTTTTTCAATTGTCTCTATCTTAGCTTTGTCTACCTCAATCCCCTTTTGTGAGATCCGGTGTCCAAGAACAATGCCTTCTTGCACCATAAAGTGGCATTTCTCCCAATTGAGTACCAGGTTTGTATCTTCGCACCTTTGTAACACATGTTCCAAATTTTTCAAACAATGGTCAAAAGAATCTCCAAACACAGAAAAGTCATCCATAAAAACCTCCATACTCTGCTCCAGCATGTCTGAGAATATGGCCATCATGCAATGCTGAAATGTGGCAGGGGCATTACATAATCCAAATGGCATCCTGCGGAAAGCAAAAGTACCATAGGTAGTTTTCTCCTGGTCTTCTGGTGCGATGGCAATCTGATTGTACCCTGAATATCCGTCCAGAAAGTAATAGAACTCATGTCCTGCCAGTCTGTCTAACATCTGGTCAATAAATGGTAATGGAAAATGGTCTTTTCTCGTGGATTTGTTCAGTTTTCGGTAATCCATGCATACTCTCCATCCAGTCACTGTTCTTGTTGGAAGTAGCTCATTTTTTTCATTGGTGACCACAGTAATTCCTCCTTTCATTGGCACATACTGCATAGGACTCACCCAACTGCTGTCTGAGATGGGGTAAATAATGACAGCATCTAACCATTTGATGATTTCTTTCTTCACGACTTCCTTCATAATTGGATTGAGTCTATGTTGATGCTCCACTGTGGGTTTGTACTCATCATTCATTAAGATTTTGTGCATGCAAAATGATGGACTAATGCCTCGAATGTCTGCTATAGTCCAGCCAATGGCTTTCTTGTGCTCTCGTAACACTCTCAGCAACTTTTCTTCA
The DNA here is from genome assembly GCA_019454045.1 of Zanthoxylum bungeanum. Classification (NCBI taxonomy): domain Eukaryota; kingdom Viridiplantae; phylum Streptophyta; class Magnoliopsida; order Sapindales; family Rutaceae; genus Zanthoxylum; species Zanthoxylum bungeanum. The sequence continues at coordinate 357,528 of SKCR01007815.1, read as the reverse complement.
TGCTCCAATGTTAGTGAAGAAGAAATAATAACAGGTAATTCAGAAGAGTTTCCAAGAAATGCATACCTGAGATGGCTCGGAAGTAACTTTAGCTCCAACTGTGGTGGTTCTTCAATCGAAGGCTTGATTCGATCTTTCTTTGGCAGTTCTAAACTTTCAACTGGTGGTGTTACTTTGAATCGGAATGGTTTGTCAAGGTAGTTGATACATTCCAGGATTTCAGCATCTAGCTCACTGTCAGTCATGTTAGTGATGCAAGCTTCAAGTGTATCTGTGGGATTTGGCTCAGTATTTTGAACAATACTTTCAACAATATCAACTCTGAAGCATTCTTCTTCCTTTTCATCACTCGGGAATTTCATGGCTTTGAAAACATTAAAGGTTACTTCTTGGTCCTGTACTTTCATGGTCAGTTCTCCTTTTTGCACATCAATCACAGTTTTACCTGTAGCCAAGAATGGTCTCCCAAGAATGATAGGTATTTCTTTGTCTTCTTCCATGTCAAGGATGATGAAATCTGCTGGGAGAATTAGTTTGTCTACTTTCACCAACACATCTTCAACAACACCTCTTGGAAATGCAAGTGTTCGGTCAGCAAGTTGCAATGAAACTGAGGTAGGCATTGCTTCTCCAATCTGCAGTTTCCTGTAAATAGAAAAAGGCATCAAGTTAACACTAGCACCTAAATCACATAAAGCCTTACCGATATAATGTTCTCCAATGGTGCATGGAACTGTGAAACTGCCAGGATCTTTCAACTTCGGGGGAAGTTTCCTCTGAATGATGGCGCTGCATTCTTCTGTTAATGCTACTGTTTCGTAGTCTCTCAATCTCTGTTTCCGTGAAAGAATGTCTTTCATGAATTTTACATAACTGGGCATTTCTTCCAAGGCTTCTGCAAATGGAATGTTGATGTGCAGCTTTTTGAAAACCTCCGGGAATCGAGCAAACTGCTTGTCCAATTTGTTTTTCTGAAGACGCTGAGGAAAAGGTGGAGGTGGAATGATTCTTTCTGGTTCTTTTTCCTTTGCTTCTTTTTCCTATGCTTCTTTTTCCTCCATCTGTTTCTCAGCTTCTTTTGGAACTTCTTCTTGGGACATCTAAATTCCAACATCTTTGTTGATTTCAGTACCGCTTTTCAAAGTAATGGCTTGACATTGCTCCTTCCCTCGGTTCCTTGGATTGGGTTCTGTGTTGCTGGGAAGATTTCCTGGTGGTCTGTAACTCTGAGCATTGGCCAGTTGTCCGATTTGATTCTCCAGTGCTTTGATGGAAGCTGATTGGCTCTGAAAGATGACATCATACTTTTTTAACTGAGCCCAGCAATTCTGCTATTCCTGGGTCATTTGCATGCTCCTGCCTGCCTTTGTTCTGTTGCTGGAATCCAGGTGGTGGATAGTTCCGCTGTTGGCCTGAATTGTTGCTCCATGAAAAATTAGGATGATTCCTCCACCCTGGGTTGTAGGTGTGGAATACCCAAACTATAATCTAACCTCTTATAAACCGGTGATATTTAAAAGTCATCACACACAACCCCAGATAACTTATTTAGTTACAACCATAACTAGGGCTGGTAAATAAAATGTAGGGGTTTTTTAGGGGGTGAATCCGGTAACGCAGCGGAAGCGGTGAAAATCTGATTTTCAGATTTCAAAACTTTTTCTCGGATTAATTAAATAAACATATTTATTTAATATTCCAATAATCAAATTATGAAATAAAATTCAATAAATCATATTTAAGTGAATTTACCAAATTACCCTTACTTTGGTATTTTGTCCATTTTAGTCCGAAATTGATCTAATCAATTTTGAATGATTAAAATCATTTCTAAGATGAACTTAGCATGTTCAAACATCAAAACACCAAAAGAACCAAAATCCCCAAATTTCCCTCACAAGGCCGAGAGCCTCTTTTAGGTTCCATTTTGTGCATTTTGCACTTTCATGCTTCAAGACACATCCAAATGATATCCAATCAACATGAAACTTTATATGAATCATATACACACACAAATACACAACATATATGAAAACCCCCAAATTTGGAATTAGTCATGAACCCTAATTTTTCAATTTCACAAATTGGACAAATTAGACCAAATACATTAAATCAATTACTTCAATCATCATTCTTCCATCCAATCCAAGTCTCAACAAATGAAACAACTCAAGATCAAATCTAGGTCATTTAAGAGTGGGTCAATAACTCTATATTAGCAACATGGTTTCAAAAACCTTAAAAGAATGATTATAACTACAATAGTTACAAGCTTTCTTCATCACACATGCTCAACACTTTCAACCAAATTTCCATCATCAAAAACACAAGAATAATGAAAAGAATAACTTAAGAACATCACAAGATGTTGCCTAGATCCTAAGGAACAATTCCTTTCTAATAGTAAGTTTGAAAAACTTACAAAATCCAAGTCTTTCTTTAAGTTTTTCCTTTTCTCCTTCACTTGCTTTCTTTGTGTTTCTTTAATGGTGTTTCTTGTAAAGTGTATTAGGTTATGAAATGAAGATGAATGAAAATAATATATACTTGTAATAATTTGCCCTTGGCCGAAAATCACAAGCATTTACCAAATTATTTTCATTTCAAAAATCATGTAATCAACTTGCATAAACATCTTAATACAACTTTATTAGATATTTATTTAAGTCAACAAAAGCAACTAACATCATTTACTTTAAATATCCTAATGTAAGATATTTATATTTTAATTAATTTAATCATTTAACAATTAAATAATCAATTAATTAATCAAATACAAATATATTAAATATATGTATATATTTACATTAAATATTAAACATATATTCATTTAGGATATAAGTCAAATAACTCATTTTGACTATTAATTAATGTGTATTTAAATTAATCAAGTATTAAATGTAAATACACAATAATTAGGCAAATGACTATCTAGTCCTTTTAGCACGTATCTTGCGTTTAACCTTTAAACGACTTTATAAATAATCAATATTATTTATTAATGTTGCTCTAGTGCTCTACGAGTATGTTTCATTATTGAGACTCTCTAGATTCAGGTATATCCGTCACGAAATCTAATTTCGTGTCCATAATCTATCCACCCGTAGATTATGACGATCACAGATAATCTCGCTGAACCATACAGGTCGAGGTCATGGCAAATGTATAATTCCTCCGTCCGTCACAGGTATCCGGATAAATCCCAGAGATATAGATGTAAACGTCAAATCTCTATCGGGATTATCCAGTCGACTATTCTATTAGCAATCTCAAAAAGAATGTTTAGAACTAGCTTCTAAACTTTACCACACGGCCCATGGTTTTATCTGATTGCTAATCATATGGACTACCTATGCTCTGATACACAGAACTGACGGATCCTATCTTGATACACATAGGACACCCTGAGGATCTATCTACACCCAACGAACAGGCGGAGGTCTGATCTAAATAGATCGGTGACGTGACTGCCGTCTAAGTGTAGAAGATGTCTCATGTGCCCACAATGGCATCTCAAGTCTAAGAATCACAAGTGCTACTCAACCCAAGAAGATTCTTATTGACGCTGTGTACCATCCATTAAGAATCTTCGGTGAGTCGTTCAGTGTTTATCCGCTATAAACACCTACACGTCTATACTAGTCTCCAAGACTAATGGTTCATTGAGAAACCATTGGAATCATATATTCCAGTATACGACATGTACCGGTCTCAACGGGTTTACTATACTGACCAAGTAGTGTAAACCTTGACCAGGAACTGTCTGAGAATGACAACGTCATGATACTTCTCAATGTCCATTGCGACGCTTTTGCAACTGTATCATGACTAATCGTTCTCGGGTCATTACGTCTTTACCATATAGAAGATAGATTATATTATAGAAACTGCATATATTATTCATAATAATAATGTTTTACATAAGTATTTAACAGAAATACAACCGGGAATTGGCGCTCTGAGCACCAACCCCAACAAAATCTCCCACTTGCTCTAGTGCCAATATCGATTGTATCTAATACCCATCGACTCCACGTGTTTATCAAACAACTTCGGAGGTATGGCCTTCGTCAGCGGGTCTGCTACATTATCTTCACTCGGTACCTTGCACACGACAATATCCCCTCGCGACACGATCTCTCGAATGATGTGGTACTTGCGTTCCACATGCTTCGACTTCTGATGCGCCCTCGGTTCCTTTGCTTGCGCAATGGCTCCAGTATTATCACAGTATAACGGAATCGCATTCTCGATACTTGGGACAACTCCCAATTCTGTGATAAAGTTCTTTATCCACACAGGCCTCTTTTGCAGCTTCAGAAGCTGCAATATATTCCGCCTCAGTGGTGGAATCAGCTGTCGATCCCTGTTTGGAACTCTTCCAACAAACTGCACCTCCGTTAAGGGTAAAGACAAATCCAGATGTAGACTTTCTATCATCGGGATCCGATTGGAAATCGGAGTCTGTATACCCATTAACCTGCAGTTCGTTTCCTCCATAAACTATTAACTTATCCTTAGTACCTTTAAGATACTTTAGGATATGTTTAATGGCCATCCAATGGTCATTACCTGGATTGGACTGATATCGACTAGTTACGCTAACAGCGAAACTGATATCAGGCCTCGTACATAACATGGCATACATTATGCTACCCAAACACGAAGCATAAGGTTGGTTAGACATTCTAACCTTCTCATCTTCTGTTTGTGGACACATCTTCTTGGAAAGATGAATCCCATGTCTGAACGGTATGTTTGCTGTCTTACAGTTACCAAAGCTATACCGTTCCAAGATCTTATCTACGTACGTTGATTGGGATAACCCAATCAGCCTCCTTTGTCTATCTCTATAGAGTTTTATCCCTAAAACATAGGAAGCTTCTCCCAGGTCCTTCATGGAGAAATTCTTACAGAGGTACGCTTTGACGCCTTGCAACATACCTAAATCATTCCCAATGATTAGGATGTCATCAACATATAGGACTAAAAATACGACCATGCTCCCACTGGCCTTCTGATACACACAGGATTCTTCCGAATTCTTGAGAAAACCAGACGATCTAATAATCTCATCGAATCGAAGATTCCAACTTCGTGAAGCTTGTTTAAGTCCATAAATGGACTTCTTAAGCTTACATACCATACCCGAGGTTTCGCTGGATGTGAAACCTTCCGGCTGTTCCATATAGATTTCTTCATCAAGAAATCCATTTAGAAAAGCCGTTTTGACATCCATTTGCCAAATCTCGTAGTCATGATACGCAGCTATAGAAAGCAAAATCCGGATAGACTTAAGCATTGCTACCGGCGAAAAAGTTTCATCGTAGTCGACGCCAGGTCGCTGCGTGTAACCTTTTGCTACCAGTCGGCCTTGTAAGTTTCAACCTTACCGTCAGGCCCGCGCTTCCTCTTGTAAACCCATTTACAAACGATAGGAACAATTCCTTCGGGAAGCGGAATCAAGTCCCAAACTTGATTTTCATGCATTGAGTCTATCTCGGATTTCATGGCACTTTGCCATTTCACGGAGTCGATGTCCAACATCGATTCTCTATAGGTGAAAGGATCTGTCTCTTCAACTAAGAGAACATCCAGACTCTTTTCTTGTATCAAATACAAGCGTTCAGGAGGTCTAGATACCCTTTCCGACCTACGGAGTGTGTGTGTTGAAGGTCCTTCATCTACTTGAACTTCAGGTTCCTCCGTTGGTTCGTTGTTTTCAGGTTGGACTTCATCAAGCTCAACCTGTCTATGATTACCACCTTCTGACAAAAATTCTACTTCTAGAAATTTTGCGAAGCGAGCTATGAACAACACATTTCGATGCTCGGTATCATAGAACAGATATCCCCTCGTATTCGAAGGATATCCAACAAACCTAAACTTTTGCCCTCGAGGCGAAAGCTTATCTTGCTGAGTCACCCTGACATAGGCAGGACAACCCCAAACCTTAATATAATTAAGATTTGGTCTCCTACCGAACCATATCTGATACGGTGTCGTAGGAACAGCCTTTGAAGGAATCTTATTCAAAAGATGTGCGGCTGTTAAGAGAGAGTAACCCCATAAGTAATAGGGCAAATCTGTGAAACTCAACATCGATCGGACCATATCCAATAAAGTCCGATTTCTCCTTTCAGATACACCATTGTTGCTGTGGTGTACCTGGAGGAGTATATTGAGCGAGAATCCCATTCTCCTTCATATAATCCATGAACTCACCACTCATATATTCACCGCCTCGATGATCTGATCGAAGGCATTTAATATTTTACCAGTTTGTTTTTCTACTTCATTTCGGAACTCTTTGAACTTTTCAAAGGTTTCCGATTTATGTCGCATCAAATACACATAACCGTACCGTGATAAATCATCGGTAAAGGTAACGAAGTACGAATAACCACTGTGAGCAGTTTGACTTAGTGGACCACATACATCAGAATGTACGAGTTCCAGTAAGTTAGTGGCGCGGTGTCCAACACCAGAAAATGGGGCTTTGGTCATCTTACCCTGAATACAGGATTCACAAGTTGGATAGGATTCAATGGTAAGATCTGATATCAAACCATTCCTAACCAATTGGGTAAGGCGTTTAACGCCAATGTGACCAAGTCTCATATGCCAAAGTTCAGTATTATTAATTACAGGTAAACTACGTTTATTAACTCCAGTATTTTATATCTTTTGAAGTTTGCAATGTATAATGACCATGCTGGTTTGGACAACAAAGGATCTGAATATTATTTTTATCATATAAATACAAAGAACTATTCTTAATATTAATACAAAAGCCTTCTGTATCTAATACAAAAAGTGATATAATATTTGCGACACATCCCGGTACAAAATGACAGTCATATAACAAAAGTGTCCCATTCGGCAATGAGATCTCGCATACTCCCACTGCAACTGCATCCAAAGTCTCCACTCCCGAACCGCAACTGCATCTCTCCAGGCTTCAGTTTCCTACTTTCCTTCAGCACCTGCAACGAATTGCAAATGTGAATGGGACAAGCAGAATCTAAAATCCAGCTGGATGTAACGGCTTCACAAGCCAAAGATAAATCAATAACTGGAAAAATAAAAGTACCTGATGTAGAAGCTCTGTCTCTCCTCACTGGGCAATGTAATCAGGACAGTTCCTTTTCCAGTGCCCGACTTTGCCGCAGTGGTGGCATTTGTCTTCAGAAGCCCTTTTGGGCTTTGCAATCTTCGCCTGTTGTTGAGGACCAAAAGCCTTCTTCTTCTTCTTGCCTTTCTTGTTCTTTCCCTTGGACCATCCTTGGGAAGAAGCCGAAAGAGAAGTAGTTCTAGGAGGGCGAGTCGGTACTCCTTCTTAAGGTCCTCTTCTGCCGTGAGCAACATCCTATGTAGCTCCTGGTAGGTACAGACAGTCCCGTGCATGTTGAAGTACATCACGAACTGGCGAAATGAAGCTGGTAGTGAACCAAGAATGACACTCCTACCGAGAATGTCATTCAAGATGAGATTATGTTGCCTCAATTGATCGATCAAATCGATCATCTGAAGAACATGTGGGCTAACACTTTGCCCCTCATCCAGACGCGCATGGAACAGTTCCATGGCGACTTTGTGAACAATCACTTGTTCCTGGTTCTCAAACGATTGTCTCAATCGCGTCATCATACTATAGGAATCTAACATACCATAGTACTGTTGCTTGAGTTTCGGAGACAGTGAACTAAGGATGTATGATTTAACCCTTAAATCATCATCCTTCCAAGTTTCAAAAACTTGGCGTTCCTCCTCCGAAGCATCCGCACCCACTGCAAGGGGCAACGGACCCTCAAGAACATAACCCAGCTTTTCGGAATCGAGGACAATCCTCAAATCCAATTCCCAGTCTGCAAAGTTCTCAGCGCCTTTCAGTTTGTTCGCATCAAGCATACGCGCAAACTGATTTGTGGATTGTGCCGCCATCGCCAATCTATCATATAGATCACGAAAAACGGTTAGCAGAAATAAAGCAGTTTCATATAATATCAAAAGCATAAACTAGATCATGGATTTTTAATCTAATATGCCCCTCCCACTAAATCATGCAATACTGTAATCCCAAAACAGAATACAAATATTTAATAATTAAATTAAATACTAATAGTGAAAAGTGGATCCCGTGAATATATTTCGGCTCACAGCAGAGGCACGGTCTCGCCTACGTATATTCATCAGGTAGACAACTCATTTGTCAATCATTCACTAATGACTCCTAAGTATCCGGTCCTGGCCGTTTCTCGTTGTCGCTGCGAAGGCAGGCCCACAAGGAGACGTACCAAGGTTAAACTCGTCAATGATAAACTCAAGTTACTTACGTAATCCTGACAGCTAGGGCACGTTCAGAATTCCGCTTTTACTTGAATTTACCTAGTATCTGATATACATCCGGTATAAATAAATCTTTATCGGCTACATCCTCACAGCAGAGGCACGGTCTCGGATGTAGTCACAAAGAAGTATTCATAAACCGTATTGACAAGACGGACCATATAACATGCATCAAATACATAATTACATTCAAACCTTATTAATTAGGGATTTTCCGCTAAGTGTCATACACCCTAAATCTAACCAATTTAGATCCTAATAAGCATGCATAAAGTCAAGAAAACATGATTAAACATTGATTCAATGAAGGCTAATCATTTTAGGTGGCCTAGAATCAGACTCGCTCTGATACCATTTTGTAGGGGTTTTTTAGGGGGTGAATCCGGTAACGCAGCGGAAGCGGTGAAAATCCGATTTTCAGATTTCAAAAATTTTTCTCGGATTAATTAAATAAACATATTTATTTAATATTCCAATAATCAAATTATGAAATAAAATTCAATAAATCATATTTAAGTGAATTTACCAAATTACCCTTACTTTGGTATTTTGTCCATTTTAGTCCGAAATTGATCTAATCAATTTTGAATGATTCTAAATCATTTCTAAGATGAACTTAGCATGTTCAAAACATCAAAACACCAAAAGCAACCAAATCCCCAAATTTTTCCCTCACAAGGCCGAGAGCCTCCTTTAGGTGCCATTTTGTGCATTTGTCATTTCATGCTTCAAAACACATCCAAATGTATCCAATCAACATGAAACTTTATATGCATCATATACACACACAAATACACAACATATATGAAAACCCCCAAATTTGGAATTAGTCATGAACCCTAATTTTTCAATTTCACAAATTGGACAAATTAGACCAAATACATTAAATCAATTACTTCAATCATCATTCTTCCATCCAATCCAAGTCTCAACACAATGAAACAACTCAAGATCAAATCTAGGTCATTTAAGAGTGGGTCAATAACTCTAGATTAGCAACATGGTTTCAAAAACCTTAAAAGAATGATTATAACTACAATAGTTACAAGCTTCTTCATCACACATGCTCAACACTTTCAACCAAATTTCCATCATCAAAAACACACAAGAAATAAAGAAAAAAAACTAAGAACATCACATGTTGCCTAGATCCTAAGGAACAATTTCCTTCTAATAGTAAGTTGAAAAAACTTACAAAATCCAAGCTTTCTTTAAGTTTTTCTTTCTCCTCACTTCTTTCTTTGTTTCTTTAATGGTGTTTCTTGTAAAGTGTATTAGGTTATGAAATGAAAATGAAATGAAAACAATATATACTTGTAATAATTTGCCCTTGGCCGAAATCACAAGCATTTACCAAATTATTTTCATTTCAAAATCATTTAATCAACTTGCATAAATATCTAATAAAACACTTTATTAGATATTTATTTAAGTCAACAAAAGCAACTAACATCATTCTTTAAATATCCTAATGTAAGATATTTATATTTTAATTAATTTAATCATTTAACAATTAAATAATTAATTAATTAATCAAATACAAATATATTAAATATATGTATATATATTTACATTAAATATTAAAAACATATATTCATTTAGGATATAAGTCAAATAACTCATTTTGACTATTAATTAATGTGTATTAAATTAATCAAGTATTAAATGTAAATACACAATAATTAGGCAAATGACTATCTAGTCCTTTTAGCACGTATCTTGCGTTTAACCTTTAAACGACTTTATAAATAATCAATATTATTTATTAATGTTGCTCTAGTGCTCTACGAGTATGTTTCATTATTGAGACTCTCTAGATTCAGGTATATCCGTCACGAAATCTAATTTCGTGTCCATAATCTATCCACCCGTAGATTATGACGATCACGATAATCTCGCTGAACCATACAGGTCGAGGTCATGGCAAATGTATAATTCCTCCTCGTCACAGGTATCCGGATAAATCCCAGAGATATAGATGTAAACGTCAAATCTCTATCGGGATTATCCAGTCGACTATTCTATTAGCAATCTCTAAAAGAATGTTTAGAACTAGCTTCTAAACTTTACCACGGGCCCATGGTTTTATCTGATTGCTAATCATATGGACTACCTATGCTCTGATACACAGAACTGACGGATCCTATCTTGATACACATAGGACACCCTGAGGATCTATCTACACCCAACGAACAGGCGGAGGTCTGATCTAAATAGATCGGTGACGTGACTGCCGTCTAAGTGTAGAAGATGTCTCATGTGCCCACAATGGCATCTCAAGTCTAAGAATCACAAGTGCTACTCAACCCAAGAAGATTCTTATTGACGCTGGTGTACCATCCATTAAGAATCTTCGGTGAGTCGTTCAGTGTTTATCCGCTATAAACACCTACACCGTCTATACTAGTCTCCAAGACTAATGGTTCATTGAGAAACCATTGGAATCATATATTCCAGTATACGACATGTACCGGTCTCAACGGGTTTACTATACTGACCAAGTAGTGTAAACCTTGACCAGGAACTGTCTGAGAATGACAACATCATGATACTTCTCAATGTCCGTTGCGACGCTTTTGCAACTGTATCATGACTAATCGTTCTCGGGTCATTACGTCTTTACCACATAGAAAGATAGATTATATTATAGAAACTGCATATATTATTCATAATAATAATTTTTTACATAAGTATTTAACAGAAATACAACCGGGAATTGGCACTTTGAGCACCAACCCCAACATAAAAGCATAAATGATGAAAAGTAATTGTGGTAAAGTAAATACCTGAAAGGTAAATGAAAATAAAATAAATACTAAGGTAAAAAGGAATTACTTTTACTACTACAAGTTAGATATCTCCCAGAAAAATAATATATAAACTTTGAGAATTTAACAACCGACCAATCTGGCGGGATCCCCTTGATTTAAGTCAAATTAAGTCAACCACAATAAAGGCGGGAATATTTGTTCCATAAACCAGCCATAAAGGCGAACCAAAATTAAATTACCACCGACCAATCGGCGTATTCTTGATTAGTCAGTTTAACCATATTAAATTAAATTACCAACCGACAAATATAAAGCGGTATCCTTGATTAGTCAGGTTTTAAATAATGAATATATTATTTTTAGGGAGATTAATCTAAATAGCAATAGTAAAAGAATTACCTTTTACCTTTCACCCTAGCTTGGGGAAGTTACCTCCTCATGTGAATAGTAAAAACTTGTAAAAAGTAAAGAAAGTAATTACGATTATTACAAAAAGTAATTAAAATTATTACAAAAGTAAAAGAAAAATTAAAACGAAACTTAGAGAGAAGAAACTCTCTATTTACATAAAAGAAATGGGAGAGAATGGTACAAAAAATTCTGAAATCTCGAGCTCAATTTATAGGCTCGGGTAAGCTTCCAGCGTCGCGACGCCAAGGCCTTTGGCGTCGCTACGCTGGAACAGTGATGCGTGGCACGCTGAGGGCTTGACACGTTGCGAGGCGGCTAAGAGGATAAGACGACACGTGGCGTGGCGGCTAAGAGCTCAATTATTATGCTGACGTGGCGATGACGTGGTGCTGACGTGGCAGGCGGCTGAGATCAATTGTCGGCACCGTAGGATTGCGACATGTGTCACTCTGTGATTGGCTGATGCTGACGTGGCATGTTTGACTAGGTTGACCATCTGGTGTGGACGATGATTGGCACGACGCGTGGCATAGTTGACTCGTTGACCGATGACGTGGCGATGACATGGATGACACGTGGCAACACTGGCAATTGAGAGTGTCGGCATCGTAGGATGATGACACGTGGCACGGCACACGTTAGCATATCGGTTGTGATGGTGGACACCTGGCACGGGGCGCATTTTAGCAAAGTCAAACTTCTCAAATTCTGACCCGTTGACCCGGCGCACGTTAGCAGACTCCGGTGTAAGTTAGACGTCGCGACGCTAAAGGCTTGGGCGTCGCGACGCGGGAAATGACCAAAATGCCCTTTTTTTGCCAATTTTCATAGTTTTGCTCCAAATCACCTCCTCACCTCCAGAATGTCCTGAAACTTTATTTATCTACAAAATAACACAAACACTTCAAAATATTCACAACTCAAGAAACTATACCAAATATTAGGATAAATGAGTGGGAAATAGTGATAGATTTATCACTCATCATCTTACCGTGACGGTATAATACTTTAGCCGATCTGTATGTCTATTTCGTGTCGAAACTTTAAAAGTTCTCGATTTGTGTTTCAAAGAAACACATAACCATAACGCGATGCCACATCCGTAAAGATCATGAAATATTCATATCCACCTCTAGCCTAACTAGACATGGGCCCACTTGTTTCACTATGAACTAGGGCTAACAGATTGGTGGCATTAACACTTTTACCAAGTAAATGTGTTATATGCACATTGCCCTATAAACTAAATTCGTAGACTTTATTTGATTGGAATCAAATCAAGCCTAGTACCCACTCTTCAAAAGTGTGGATATACGAATCTTGTTTCATTGTGTCCCAGACAACAATGCCACATTTAAGTTTCATCTGATCAAATCAGTTTGAGCTATTTGTTTGTCATGATATATATTCGAGATTTATTTATATTCAAAATATAAATTCTGTTATTCACATCTAATGTGTTTTATCTCAATATCATCTTTATATAATAAAACACTTTAGTGTTCTAGAATATAAAGGTTCACCCGCAGCGGGTCAAACACTGATATAGAGATAATGTATCTAGTCAAACTAGTTACATTATAACAGTTCCCTAATTTAAGTACACACCCGAGGGTAGTTCCTAAAGTTAGGTATCTACGGTTAAAACAGCGACTTTCGTCCCGTTTCCAATCCGCAGATTAAATCTCAATTGAGGTCAGTATCCTGCTCATAACAGATTCTGAACATCAATATATATTTATGTATCACACTAAGTATTTAAAATCTAATTTTGATACTAGTACTGAACATAATGTTGACAAACATATTTGAAGTTAGAGCCTTGCTCGTCTTCAATTCCTTCATGTCTGCTTTGTTCAAACAACAGTCACTCTTCCGCGATCCCGTTTGCCACAATTTAGGCAGACATTTTGGGATATGTCTTTTATCTTCCCAGAAGATTATAATGATTTTGTCTTTGCCTGTTTCAACACTCCAGAAGCTTTTGGCCTAGCCTAGGCTTTCTAGAATATCGAAATAAAGTGCGCCTTGCGCTACTTGCCTAATTGCAAACTTTGACTTTATCTCCTTGAGAATAGTCATTAACTCTCCAAGAGTTTACTATTGCAATATTAGTACTTCTAAAATCAAAGTATAGATTTATGAAGATCCTTCAATTTCTTTATCATACTTTAAGGATCTAACCCTTAGTTCTGATAAAGAAATTAAGGAGTCTACTGCGACAAGCTTAATGGATTAAGCACTAAAGTTATCACTACATAAATCTTCCAAAGATTATGCTCGACTATTTGCTTAACTCCTAGCTTAGGCATAATATGTTATTTTATCAAATAAAGTAACTTATTATTTTTCCAGGACCATCCTAAATTTATTTTCAATTTTGAAAATTAAACCATTTAAATACATTTTCCCTAGGATTATGTTTTAAATGTCAATCTTTCAATTTAATCTTGGTTCTAATAGTCCAACTATTTAATCAACAATTAAGGTACTAATTATAATGATTACAATAGTCAAACTATTTAATCAACTATAATTTAATAAATTAAATTCAATTATATTGATTACTATAATCCAATTATAAAATCAACTATAAATGAATAGTTTGAATATATAGTCCAACTATTTATTAAAACAACAATTTAAATATTAGTCCAACTAACATTTAATTTATTTGACGAATAGATATTTGTTGAGCGCGTATGGCGAGTAATTGAACGAGTACTGCAAATTCAATTCTTGCCTCCCATTATTTTTTGGCGAGCCTCTAACCCTCTGTCGAGTACTCGGGAAACCGCGTTTCCTAGTGGGCTAGGATCCCGTTAAATATCACACAATCTTGACTTTGGCCAACAAATTGTATGATAATTAACTAGGTAGATCTCTAAGATCGATTGGATCCAATCCAATTCCTAGATCCGGTAAGGGGACATCCAAGTCCGAAACATATATCTTATATATGCCAATACATCCAATGTATTACCTAACCTTTTTCCTCTGAATCAACTAAGCCTTGGCTTTGGCACAACAGACTTAGTGATCCCAGTTAAGCGCGACCCATTGACCATGGAAAGCTTCGTAATCAATGTCGATGGACAAGAAGTGGTCTTGACTTTGGCCAACAAACCACAACTTGGACAAGACACTGATATGGAACAAAGCCTTCGTGATTCAAAAACATCCTCGACAGACAAAGGCCTTGATTTTGGCCAACAAACCAATGCCGTCTTAGATCTTGAGTAAGAATCACTCAATGGAAGGAAAAACGCTTAATATTTTGCGAGGGTTTTTCGAGTGCAAATTGGCAACCAATTTATTATCTTTGTTAAGGTCTCATCATCATACACCCTTAAACATGCATTCTAAATACATAATAAAGCGCGTATAATAAATAATAATGATGTGCGGATGGATACTTTACACATTGATCCTAGATCAAATCTATCCTTTTCTCTCTCCCGCTAGCACATGTATTACTTATACCCGTTACACTACACTTCTAAAGAAACCTCATTTACATTGAGGGGAATAGGTGAGAAGAGAATACAAAGAATAGAGAGGTAATAAGGCTGGACACGCAGGTCCAATTAATAAATCAAATTTATTACAACAATTTCTAAAATTGCCTCACCCATCTAATATCCATCCGATTTACATTATTCATGCATCGCAACCATGTATTCACACAAGCATGTTACCAATCAATCTAATCAAATTAATTAATCTGATAATTAGTGATCATCCAATGTTCAAACAACGATTTGATTTTGCTCGAGTCAAACTCGTTTTGCGAATAAGTACTCAAAGTACGAATTCTCGAATTAAATTAAACTACATAATTAAATCCAATTCAATTTGTATTTAATATTAATTCGCTATTTAATTCCAAATTAAATAATACACTTTATTAACGAACCTATACGATTTAAATTCCAAATTTAATCGCAACGGGTCTCAAACCCCGATTAACGTCCAACGTCAATTTAATTAAAGTCCAATGGGCTTTTAATTAATTTCTTTAAGGCGTGGACTTTTGGTCAACTCGGGTCAAACCGAATAACCAAAATCCAATCCGGGAATTACCCCATAAGCCCAGAAATAAATTTTGGCCCATTAGGCCCAATTAAACTTTAAAAGTCCATTAAGTCGCATTTGGGCTTTATGGAAGCGGTTTTGGGCCCAATTGGATCCAATCCAATTTGCATTAACTTAACTTTGTACAACAAAGGCCAACAAGTCCAATTACAACACTTAAGCCCAATTTCACAAAATAGGCCCAAAATAATTAAATCACAAAATCCAATTTCCAATTTAATTACACTAAAGTGTATAACACAATTAATCACCCAAATTAACATTTCTAAAACATTAATTTACACAATCAATCATGCTCATTTTCATCATCACATGTCCAACACATTTTGATTAAAATCAAACCCATAATTACATGCTCAAAGTCTCGGCCAAGGGAGGGGATTTTTGTCCGATTCGAATTCAATCCAATTAATTCCACAATCGACATTAAATCACATTCCCGAATGATTCTAACTCATCCAATGGATCAAAATCAAAAATCACCAAGACTATTAGGGCACTACTACATTCGGCCAACATAGAAAATTTGGGGAAAAATGTTCCAAACATTATTTCATCAAATTGATCCAATCAATCATCAATTAAAACACATTCAAGCATACTTAATCATCCAATTTCATAATTCATGCTCAAAATCAATTTTACCCAAATTTTAAGCCCTAAACATTTCATGCTCAAACCTTGCTCTAGATGCCATTGTTGGTTTCTATTAAGGTCCCAAGATCAATAATAAGCATGAATACATGTGTGAATAACAATCGAAGAAGTTGCGGAATACTCACATCGATCGGTTGAGTGACGCGGAGGCGACGAAACTGATTTTCTTCCTTCATTCACTGGTTCGGCAGTGGCAGTGAGGTCTTCACTGGTTTGGCTCGGTTTGGGTCCTTCGTCAAGCTCCGAGCTTCGTCGAACGGTTCCCGGCTCATGGGTGGACTTCCCTATCACATTCGCATGTCTCGTAAGTGTGCTAGCACTTGAGATTTTGCCACAAAATCCCACTCCAAGCTTCCCTTCTTCTCGGCAGAACAGAAGAAAACAGCCCACTGGTTTGGGCGTGAAGAGTGAAAGAGATGAAGTGAGAGAGATTCAATTTGTTGGTTCCAAATTTGTGTATTAAATACACACATTTGAATTTCAAATGCATTTCACTTGAATTTGGCTTTTAAAAGTCAAACCATTAAAGCCTCAACCACACATCACTCAATCCATCAAGTTGTCAAGTCACATCACTCAAAGTGACTTGTGATTTGACGCTTGATGCGACTAGCGATTTGACGCTTGATTTGACGTGCCGCACTCGAATTTGAAATACGAATGCGCTCGCAAAAAATCTCGGGCTCGGGTTCGCTAATTCCAAATTAACGAATTTTCTGTTGCGTCGTAATTAAATGATTACGCCTAGCGAAATCACTGTTCACATCGCTAACGAATTAATTCTAAATTAATTTGTTCGCCCGAATTAAAATCTAATTTTAATTCCGCGTCGAAATCCAATTTCGTTTAATATATCAAATATATTAATTTCCCGATTAATTCCAAATTAACCGTCATCTCTCTTTAATGATATTTTATCCCAGATAAAATATCTCCGCAATTAATCCCAGATTAACTTTCTCTTTCTTCTCATTAATCCCAGATTAATTTAGAGTGCGAGTCATACGTCATCGGTGAATCTTTGGGAAGCGACCCATGAGATCCCCGGATATGTTGGCAGTAAATTCGGTCGTCGGACTATCCGAACACGTAAGTACCTCGTACTACGTTTATACCGATTTACAAGACAAGGTTGGCCTCTAGCAAAGCGCCATGCCAACCCAATTCTATGGAAATATCCTTACAGGAATAAAGGATCTATATCAGGCGTAGTATACATAGTATTGCATATTTCTGTCCAGTATCAGATGATCACGTGCTAGGCCTGGGGCTGGAATTGTGTCTGCCCCGTACGAAGCACATGTCGGATGTCTGGTGACTAGTCTCTATAATCGGATAAACCTGACCTTGTCATTTTATCCCGATAGCTGCAGCATTTAAGAGAACCAGTCATGTATCCTACGTGACCATCATCTCCATATGACTAGAGTTACACTTCCATCTTGACATCACACCCAACACACTACGATTCTCAATATACCCAGTATTGGCGTACACAGAACCTGTTAAAGTCCTAGACGACCTCAACCAAAGTATATTGATTGTCACAAGTATTAGCGGTGCAAGTCTCAGGTTAAGACCAAATACACCTACCCTGATTTCGCACTTCCATAGACACATAGCCATACTACCAATGGAATTCTGAAGGGGTCTATCCAGAGCGAAGCTGTTTCCCGTACCATCGGTAAAACACAACCTCCTATTACACTTGCATGAGTATCCTATACCCAAATATATGAGAACTATGTCGTTGTGCCCTCACAACGCGCACAAATGTAATACTAGTCTTTTATGCATTTATCGATGTCCAATCTCGACAATGCTCTGACTAGGGATATTTAATGATTTATCCTCCGTGGACTGATACTGTCTCATATCATTCTCCGTCCAGGAACAAATCATAGGGACCTCTTATCATTTATACATCTAGGTGATCTAATCACAAATGATAAGAGTGCAATCTCCTTTGTCACATAGTTAATTTGTACAACAACACCACGATCTGTACAAATAGTGACGCTATGGGTCATAATTGTCCAACAGGTACATGTTTATCTTCTAGCATATGCTATCACACGATAGGCTGGAGATAGCGTGTGGCAGTGGCCAAAAGTGACGTAGTTTAAAGAGATTTCAAGTGGCAAAGTTACTTTCGACAAAATAGTTGGGGAAGAGAGCCCTCGCATTAATGGTAGATTCACGCGGCTGGCGTTATGAGATTGTTGTAACATTAGAATTTGCCCTAGTATTTAAAGGGATTCGGAATTCATTGTAAAGGGTTGGCTGATTGATCTCTCAACTTTTAAAATAGAGAGGAAAAGCTTAAGTATAAGAGTGAGCTTGCAAGAGGTCGGTCAGACATGCTCGAGAGATAGGCAGGTCGGTTATACCCGACCACGTTATAAAAACTTCATTTTCCCTTGTGCCCGTGGACGTAGGTTGGATCCATTCCGCCGAACCACGTTAAATTCTCTATTTTGTCTGTGTATTTTCCATCGTTCGCTAAGTTTGCATTTGGTTCCCAACAAACCAAACAAATTCATAGTTGAAGGAGGATTGTTCGAGGAGTGAGTTTACCGATTTCCCCGTAAAATGAAAATATGCCGTCAACAATATGAATTGACTATATTTAAATTATGTTGTTGATAAGAATCGAATTTCATTGTCCATAATAACATTTATCTATCTCAGGGATTACCTTTAATTATTCGAGGTCTCTATATCCTCCCTTCAAATAATTATAAGGAGAAGACAGAAGACGAGACATTAAGGATAATAACATTTATCTCTCTTAGAGATCATCTTTAATTATTTGAAGATTCCTATATCATCCTTCAAATAATTATAAGGAGACGATAGATGACGATTACATAAACAAAACGTCGAGAATGAATATGAGAATGTCAATCACCTTCATTCACCTCCCTCATTGTCATCTCTAACATTAACATTTCATAAATTTATCTCCCATAATCTTAAAATTTTCACTAACAATGAAGTAGTTCATCGTATTTCTGTCATATTTGTTAATTCCTTTTCAAATTAAGACAACTAATGAGTATTTCTTTCTCTTCCAAGGTTTGGATTTACATTTAAAAGTTCTTAATTAAATTATTCTCTATTTTTTGTCATGGTTAGATTTTATGCTGAGAATGTCATATCCAATAAAAACATATATTTTTCTTACTAGAATATACATGTGCAAATAAACTTATTATTTCAACTTAAATTTTTGATTGAAAATTTAGACATTAAAATATAGTCATTTATTTAATTCAATCCAATAATCAATAGTAGATATTCAAAGTCAAAATAACATTTAACGATGTCAATTCTTCCACCATTACGTTAAAGAACTCAAACTGAAATAGCCCACCCTATTAAAAGGAAAAAAAATGTGTAATATATAAGATTTTAACATAAGACTGAGTATTGTTTAAAAAAAACATAAGAATAATACAAACATAAGAATAATACACTGTTTGGTAGAGAGTATTAAATGAGAATATAAGCTAGTTTATAAATATTGCATTAAGAGTACAAGTTAAACAAACTCTACAACAAATAATGCATAAGTATTAAATAAATAAGCATTAATCTATCGAAGAATTTTGATAAATATGTTGGGATTTTTATACCCGATAAGTAAATGTGTTCAAAACATGATTAATTAATAAATTTACGATTCAATTTTATTTCATGTATGCATTTTGATTTGCTTTATAAAATTCATGAAAATTCCTTGATTATTTATTTAGCTTTAAATTAAATATATATGTTTATGTAAAATATTATATGCATATATGTATGGATAAAATTTAAAGAGTAATAATCAAAATTTGTATGTGACCATGATTTGAAGTTAGGATTCTTCAAATTCGAAAGTTATAAATATAGTTCATTCCATTATGAATGATGCAGTTTTATCCAGACTGTAATATGTAGAGAAAGACGAATGAATGTATTTTATATAATAATATTATATTGGATAGGATCAGATGAAATTGAAAAGTTTTAATAATTTTCGTTAAATAAATAACATCAATTTTATTATAATGATGGTTATATATGTGATTATCTTAATTCATTGTATTTAGCAGACTCTTATATCATTTTATTTATTCTTTAATTTACTCGGTATGATTTTGTATTTATTACATTTCGTAAACCTTATATTTTGAGAATGAGTTGAATGAATAGTTGGGAATACTAACCTGATACAATGAAATTTGTTCATAAGATTCCCTTATTTGTTGGTTCAGGTCTGAACAATTAGCGCGTAAATTCATAACAATTATGAATTAATTGTTCACTTGAGAACTGTAACATCCCCAGTGCGGAGATGTTACCGGCAGGTGATGGATCCTCACCACCACCCTGAACCTCTGATCATATCTAAACTTTCTAGACCACGTTACTAAAATAGACATTTATTAGGCTAATTCATGAACCCATTTGTGCTATATGAACAACTACTGACTTTAAATAAATACTTATACTTCATTTAATATAACATCATATACATTCAGACTTGACTCAAACTGACATATATGCATTTTATCTAAATACGGACAACAAAATTAGCATGACAGACCCATACACTAGTGACTGCAGTTACTCAATTCCTTGATCTCCGGCTCATGTTCGACTATGGCTACCAGGTAAAGCTACCTGCAAAACAAACTGTAGAGTTGGGGGGTCAGATCGTTTGAACGACCTGGTGAGTGGATACTAAAAATAACAAACCATAAAAAAAATTTAAAACATGTCCATAGACCATTTTTCATGCATGTGTCATCAAAAACATATCAAGCGCTCAACGCCCAAGTCGCGTGCATAGACTGAGCGAGGAACGAATGATCCATTTGTCGACAAGGTAGCAGGTCAATCCATTTCTGATGGACGAGACCCTAAACAAGCACCCCGGCAGAAATATATCATCAATCATGCATCTCAGCGGAAATATATAGATAATTTAGAAATCATGAAAATGTTGAACAAGCGCTGAGACAGAAACATTTAATCATTATGAATATTATATATCAATTTAAAACCTCAAAATAAATAAAACTTCAAAACTTGAAACATTTTAAATTATAAGTCAAGAAAACATAAAGTAAAGCATCCACTCACAAAGATTGATGATTATCTAGAAACTCGCTATGGAATCGCTAACGATGTGAGCTCTTGTCAGTAACATATAATAAATCGAATTCATCAGACTAGGTATGACAAAAGTAATTCTTAAACATGAATTAGGTTATGCAAGGCATAAGATACCAAATTCACTAAAATTCAAGGTACTCAGGTCATCTAAGAATTTTACGGACCTAGATTTCAAATTACGGATGTATGGTAGCGAAATTTTCAAATTCTGCCAAAATGTTAAACTCCCCTGCTCAAAGGTTAAATTCGAAATTTCACTACAATTAATTGGAATAGAATCAAGAGCTGAAATTTTACTAAAATGGACTTTAATATGTCTAATTTATGTCAGTTTTTATGGATCTCGGATTTGATTTGGAAACTCAAGTTCCAAGCTGAAATTCAGGAGTGATTAGAAAAAAAAAATTGGGTGTATTCGCAACAGATCACCCAACTTCAAAAATTCGGTTTGATTTCATCTTAAGTCCAAAAATTCTGATTTTTGGATATGTTATTTCCTTATATATCTAATTTATCCATAATTTTACGGATCTTGATTTTGACCTACATAACTCAACTTATAAGCATATCATCACAAGCTACTTAGGTAAGATTGAAACTAAAATATTTGCAGGGCATCCCATTTCTAAAATTCGGTCTAAATTCATGTTAAGTCCAAATATTCTGATTTTGAAATATATTGAACCATATTATTTCTAGTTAGCGTATAATTTTAAGGTGTATCAAACGGAGGTCTAGAACACATTTAATAACCGAAACAGTGAGATCAGTCCAGGCTGCTTTTCTTCACATAATCCACTGCTACTTGCCTTTACTCTCTGCCCTTTTAACCCATTAGATTTCACCATTACTAGTATGAATTTTAACACTATAATTACATATTATCAACTATAAAACACAACAAAACTCAGCTCCCCCTTAGCTGCTGAAATTACCTATTTCTAATTTTACCATTTTTATGCATCTACGAGCATGAATTCATCATCAACATCGCCCATCAACTCCATTAGACACACACCATTTCAACACCATAACCCTTACTCATACTCATGATCCTTAATTCAAGCAATCTTCTAGGGTTTACTATGACCCATATCACACTCCCTAATCATTTCTTCACAATTACCACACCAATACAACATTATCATCATCCATCTTCACATAATTATTATCTGCAAACAAACTGAAATTACAGGATATAAAATAGGATTTTTCTTACCTCAAGACGAATTCAATCATTATCCAACTCCCTCTTTCTAAGGCTTGTCTTGGGCTTGATTGAGTTCCTCTTGAACTTATTTAGGCTTGACTCCTTAGCTTTATATTCTCTTTGACTCACAAAATGGAGAACAAATTCAGGTCTTCCTTCTGCTTCTTCTCTTTCGGCAGTAAGCCAAAAAATGATCCTTTTTCTTCTATTTTGTTGCTTCTTTATTTCTTATATATTTTTGCAATGAGAGAGTGAAATTACAAGATTATTCTAGATTTGGGCTTAGCCTCACCACTTTAATTTGGCCGACCCAATTTAAATTTTTTGTTTCAAAATTATAATGCCCAATGACAAGCTTAAATGGGCTTGTTATTTGTTTGATTTGGGCTTGAGTGTATTTAGTAATTTGGTGGAGTGTGATTAATAAGCCCATTTAGCAAATGCATCCACTTTATTGTCTTCACGCATCCCAAGCCCTCATAAATCTAATTCGTCTCTGAATCACCTTTAATGTCCTTATGCTTCGAAAAAATTCATTCTCGATTTTCTGCTTCGAAAAAATTCATGCTCGATTTTCCGTTTTTCTCGTTAAGTTCTTTTGTAAATTTTCGGCCATTATAAGAACTAATGAAAATCAATGATAATGATATAATTTGAGACATTAGCAGATTTTATAGCTAGCTCATGTACGAATCTTTTATGGAGGATCAATGCATATGTAATGGCTATATCAATTGACGAATACTTTGAGTAATTAATTTTATAATTTTGTGAATGCAATTCTAGGTATTACTCTAAGTGGAGTTACTCTAAAATCAATAATTTCGTTTGATTAATAAAAGAGTTTATAATTAATCAACGGAATTGTTGGAGCTTAGAATTATAGGTTTATCGGTCCCCTCGTCGTCTTCTATCATGTTCGAATGATAATAATTAAGAAGAAAATTAATTGTGAATTATTTATACTCTAGTTATTTCATATAACTTTTCTTTAGAAATTATGACAAAAGTTGTCATAATATATCTATCAATTGATAATGTATCTATTTATTAATTTTTGAAAATATTAATTAATATTTGATTAATTAAATTTTAATTAATTGAGATAATATTTTCAAAAGATGAAAAAATTTAAAAATTATTTTTAAAAGAATTGTTTTATAATTTGATAATTACAAATTAATATTTTATTAATCAAATATTAGTGAGATAATATATATTTTTAATTAATTTATCTTGATTTCAAAAGTTGAAATTTTGATAAAAATATTTAAAATATCAAATATTAGAATTATCTCATTTTCATAAATTATAAGATAAATATTAAATGATTTTATTTTAATTCTTTTGAAAAATCAAAATTGATAATATCATTTTATGGATATACTTGGCAAAATTGATAATATCAGTCTCTCGTGAGTTAAATTACGCTCCACCGCTGCTTATAGCTTACATGTGTAAAAAAAACGAAAGTGATACACCACCAACAAACTTTAATATTAATAAACAAAAATCGTATATCATTAAATTTATGATCACCAAAATAAAAAATTAAATTAATTACAATAGTTTTCAACTAAATTTGGAAAAATGTTAGGGGTGGCAAAATGAATTAATGAATCAAATTATAAACAAATCGAATCAAAATGTGATGTATTCGTATTCGATTCGTTTATTAAACGAATCATAATATCATGATTCGTATAAACGAATCGAATACGAATATTCGTTTAATCATAATATTATTGAATAACATAATTTATCACTATTTATTTACATTAATTTTTCATAAATATATACCTATGAAATATGTAATTAATATATTTATTAAAAATAATTCACCAAATATCGATAATATTATTTTTCTATGATAATTAGCCATAATTTCTCGATTCGTAATTGAAAATAACAATAACTAGTAAAAAAATGAATCTTAGGCGAATAGACGAATCAATGAGCTTAAATTCGTATTCGATTCATTTAATAAACGAATCGAATCGAATTGACTCATTTATTAAAAGAATCATTTTTTCAAACTCATGTTCACTTTAAAGTGAATCGAATCAAACGAATAAATTAATTTTAACTCAAATTGTCACCCCTAGAAAATGCTCACCAAATATGAACAAAATACATTTTTTAAATCTTTGGATAAATACAAAATCGACCGCGAAATAATAAAATTTTATTTTCAATTAGATTGCTATTTAAAGTCTTGTTATCCATATATTTGTGATGTCCAACTACAATGCACAATATCACCCTTGTCAAAGAGTGAGATCGCATTTGTTGATAATGGTGCAACATTTTTTTGAAAATGGTGAAAAACACCAAAATAGTTTTAGGTGCATTAATTGAGTTTGTTGAAATAATGAGTTTGAGTTTCACTATAAATTAAGAGCTCAAAGCATCTATAAAATAATAAGTTTCTCAGGAAAAGCCGGTGTTAATGGGCAATCAAACACAGCGAGAAGCTCACTGGTCACCTTCTCCTGAAAATTGGTTTAAAGTGAGCGTGAATGCTGGAATAAACTTCTCAAGCGCTACGGTTGGCATGGGAGCAGTGTTCAGGAACCACATGGACAAAATCGTTAGAGTTGCCATAGATAAAAGGCATTACACAGAGGATTCCGAGTTAGCAGAAGCTCAAGCTATCAAAATGGGGATCCATGTGGCCTTGCAACAAGGTTTTAAGCCGCTGATCATTGAATTTGATGCTAAAAATGTAACGGATTTGGTTGAAGATACTATTACCAACTTCAAAGAAATCTCATGGATCATCATGGAGATTTAAGACACGATAAAAGATTCAGATCAGTTTAGGATTTATTTCAAACCTCGTTCTTATAATATCGAGGCTCATGTGTTGGCAAAAGTTGTCTGTAACTACCCTGTTTCGGGTTTTCGGATGGATAATTTTCCCTCTCTTATTGCTTGTAAGTTGGGTTTTTCTTCTTAATATACAGTCCTCTTTTCAAAAAAAAAAAAATGAAGAAAGCTTAGAAAGTGTTAGAGAGAAGTGAGGTTTTTGTAAAGTTTAAATACTTTGTAATTTTATTCTTGTAGTAATAGTTTGGTTTTTCCTCAAAATATTCTTCAGTGATCAGAGAATCACAACAATATTCGTAGCTCTTTTTTATTTTATATTTTTATTTTATGCCGACTAATTCCAAATTGGATTATGATTTTGTCAACGTAATTGTCAATGATGAAATCAAAAATATTTCCAACTAACTACGACAAGTCAGCCAACTTCAATGGAACTCATAGTGTGCCAAATGCATTCTTTTCCAACAAGCAAAATAAAATCAAATGAAATTATAAAAATAATCCTCATGGCCTCTTCCATTAATTCACATTAACTCTTAAATACATATTCGCAGGATTTGATTTATAAGCCATCAGGGTTGTGTCAGTGGTAATGGCATTGAGTTTGAGTGATTTGTTCACTCTCAAGTTCAAAGTCCGAATCTCACTAGATATATTTTCTTGGGGCATGCCCCCTGGTATAAAAAACCAACGACTTACTATGATATGTGCTGGGAAACCTTTGAAGGCACAAGTCCCGAAGATTATTCGAGATATGCGTAAACTGTCACAAACACCCCAATTATAAATAAAAAAAAACAAAAAAAAAAGATTTGATTCATACAGTAAGACTAAGACCTATTTATAATGATACTTTATATAGAAATAATCTCCATATCTATATAATAAAGGAGAATGGTGTTTGGAGGAAAGAGAGTGTATCCAACGGCTCTCTTTATATGGCTTAATTGAAGGCTCATATCATTTCATTGGTAATTAGAGGAAAGAGAGTGAATTGATTGATGGAAAAGGTCAAAATTTTTCAAATTAAAATATAGAAAGTTAAAATAAAATCATTTAATTAAAAAATAAAATCATTTAATTCTGTAACACCGTGCCGTATGCACGGGCAAATACTGTAACACCGTGCCGTAGGCACGGCCAAATACTGTAACACCGTGTCGTAGGCACGGGCATCATTTAATTAAAAAATAAAATCATTTAATTCTGTAACACCGTGCCGTAGGCACGAGCAAATACTGTAACACCGTGTCGTATGTACGGGCCAAATACTGTAACATCGTGCCGTAGGCACAGGCAAAAACTAGTGTATATATATATATATATATATATATATATATATATATATAAATGGTCTGAATTTATGCCAATTATAAATAAAAATAAACTCTACATTACAATAAAATAATAAAATGGAATGAGATATTTTCTAAAGTTGTTTTCACAATGGTTTATTATTTAAACTTGTTCAACTTGCGAGTATGTAATATTATGGGTGGCGGGAAAAGCCCGATCCGGGCGTTTGCCGGGCTGGGCCAGGCCAAATTCGGCCCGATTTTTTCAAAAAAAAAAATTCAAATACAATTTTATATTATACAAATACATCATACATTCACACTATATGCAAATATTGCAAGACAAATTACAAATACATCAAAAGTTTCAATATTTCATCCATGAACTAACAATCCAAAATGTCACAAAGTCACAAATAAATACATCAAAAGTTTCAATATTTCATCCATAAACTAACCATCCAAATACCATAAATCCAATTATCCAAATGTCACAAACTAATGCATCAAACTAATCCAACTCTTGTGGCTCAAAGTCTTCTTCCACTTCACCCATCAATTCCTCTCCAACAAATATAAGTTGTTCAGGAATAAGACCTAATGAGAAAAAAGTGTTAAAAAATATAAATCAAAGAAAATAATTAATTAAGAAATAATCCTTATACCTCGCTCAGAAGCCCATAACCAATTTTGAGTGCACATTATTGCTTCCAATGTGTCAGGATGTAATGTGGCACGATGTGGACTCAAATATCTCCCACCGGTACTAAAAGCGGACTCTGATGCCACAGTCGTAATAAGAATGACTAATATATCTTTAGCTATTTCAGCCAAAATATGATATTTTCCTTTATTTGTCTTCCACCAATTCAAAATATCGAAGTCTGAAGTTCTAGCAACTAAAGGCTCCTCTAAGTACCTCTCAAGATCGGACTTTGATCTTGTCATATGATTGCTTTAAGTGGCAAAAGAATCAAAGTCAGATAAATCTAAAAAAGAAGACGAATCAGCAGTGACAATATTATAGGAATGAACAACGGAAGTAGAAGATTCACCACTAACTACAGACTTAGCTTCATAATATTTAACTATCTCTTCAGAAAGTTGACGTGCTCTCATAATTTACCCTGCAACACCCACACCATAAATCTTTGGAAAATAATAATCAATTAACAACATCTTAAACTTTGGGTTAAGAATGACAGCCATAACCAACACCTCATGAATCTATTGCCAATATTTCTTAAACTTGGCAATCATAATAGAGGCCATTTGTTTAACTTGAAGAACATGAGACATTTGACACTCCATCAAAGACATCCTCATTTTACAAGCCAATGGAAAAAACATATTGGTTGTAAGGTAGTTCGTACTTGAAAACATCTCCGTCAACAAATAAAATGGATATAAATATTCTAGCATTTTTTCAGCCATCTCTCATTCCGCATTAGAGGGCAAACGAGGAAAATTTTTTTTGTACTTAACTACAATATCAAGCATGACAAATGTAGAATTCCATCTAGTCGGACAATCAAACACCAACTTTTTTTCAGTCTTAATCAATGATTGACGTGCATACATCATAAGAGTTTTAATCATTTTCGGTGTGCTACTCCAATAAGAAACATTTTCCCTAATCTTTGCAATACCTCTTTCAATCAAGACCAAACCATCCTTTACAATTAGGTTCAACATATGAGCTGCACACCTCATATGAAAGAATTTACCACCAAATACCAGAGATTCATTTGAAAGCATTCCCTTCAATCTTTCTACCATGGCGTCATTAGTTGAACAATTATCCAAAGTAACAGTTGATAACTTTCGATCCACATTGCAATCCATCAGACATTTAATTAGAACTTGAGAAAGACATTCAGCAGTATGTGGGGTTGGTACATATATGAACCTACATATACATAATGTATGTAATTAAATGTTAGCATATTCAACAAATAAGTTAGACATAATATTATATGTACAAAAAATTAAATTACCTTAAGACTCGGTTTTGTAAACGCCATGAGTTGTCAATAAAATGTCCTGTAACAACCATATACACTCTCTTTTGGTTACTAGCATTCTACATGTCAGTAGTAATAGCAACCATACTGTCATTAATATTCAAAAAATTCAATATTTTCATCTTTTCCGATTTATACAACTTTAAAATCTCAGTCTTTAAAGTGTTTGTAAACATCTTCTTCACTAAAGAGTTGCAATAACTCATCAAATCTATAAAAGCATCATACTCAACAAATTTATGTGACAGCTCATGATTTATAACCAATTACGTAATTTTTGACGGACAATATTTTCATCAAATGATCTAAGCTCAATAGAAACCGTTCCATCTTCATGTTTTATAACATTAAAAGTTTTTTGAACTGTATCTTCAAACTTAGGTTGTTTTTTAGTATAACAATTCTTCATGTGTCTATTTAAGTGACTGGTACCTTTTTCAGACATACAACTCAATAACTTGGCACAGTGATTACATTTTGCCTTTAATTTCCCACCAACAGTAATCTTCATAAAATGATCCCAATATTTTGATGTCGTTCGTCTCTTATTATCCATATTTTCTAATGCTACCCCCTTTCTTTTGTTACTATCTTCATCTATTTTTCCATCTTCAATATCAATGATCTCATTTTCTTCATCACTATCCTGGCGTACATCTTCGAGGCCATTAAGAAAAACAGGGGAATTTGACCGAATAGGTGTAGATTCTTCCAAGTTAGACATAATAAAATATGGAAAAAAAAATTGAATCAACAATATGACAAGATTTAATGAGGAGCATTACAATTTTTCACAAGATTTCAAATAATTCTTATTGCTCATATATTAATAAAATGTACAATTTGGCTTTCGCTTTTCCAAGTAATTATCTAATTTTACAATATGGCAACCAGGAAGTAAAGCATTTCATTCTGTTATCTAATTATCTTATTTTATAATTTTTTTCCAAGTAATAACCAACCCAAATATCAAATTATCAATTACATTTCAAATTATCAATAACCATTCATCATCAAAAGCTTAAAATCTCAACCCCTAACACACACATAGATTCGGCCAAGCCCCATATTTGGGGAAAATTGGACATTCAACACAAATAATGTTATTCCATGCTTATCACATCTAGAAATGCATGATTATGAATGTTAAATCAAAGCTAAGATGTAAAATTGATTTCTAGGGTTTATCACATATATGACTTTGGGCTAAAAATGCTTACTCAAATTTTGAGAGTGGAGGTTACTGGGAAGTGGAGCAGTGAGAAGCGAGAGTGGCTGAGTGAGAGTTAAGGCGAGGCAGAGACTGGAGGTAGAGACCGAGCCGAGCAGAGACCCGAGCCGAGTAGTGAGAGATGAGGCGAGAATGGAGACTGGGAAGTGGAAATTAGGCGAGGCCGCGAGAGTGGCTGAGTGAAAGTCTGAGATTGAGAGAGAGACGAGACTGGAGGTTACTGAGATTGAGAGAGAGACGAGTGGGGAAGTGTGAATTGTGAAATGTGAATTAGATTAGGTTAGTGAGATTGAGAGATAGACGAGTCTGTACTGTGACTTTATTTTTTTATTTAAGCCCGGGCCGGGCCCGAGCTTAAATCGCTGAGCTCGGCTCGGGGTTTGGGTATCCCGAGCCGGGCCGGGCCAAAGTCTGGGCGGGCCGAGTCGGGTCCATGCTTTTCTGCCACCCTTATGTAATATATCTTCTTGTTTGAGGACAATATATTTCTAGCTTCTGAAGCCCGAGTATAATCTTCTTATAATAATAAAATTAGTTTAATCCTAACATTATGATTATAAAGAGGTAATATGTATATAAGAATAACTTCTATTTAGTTATAAAAAAATTTAATCCTAATTTAAGTAAGTTATAAATAAGAATAAACTCCACAATTATGATTTTTTAGATCACGTCTAAAATAAACTTACCTACGCATAGTAATAATTATATTTTTATTGCAAAAAAAAAAAAAATGTTATATCAAAGGTTTAAAATGAACTAAACTAAATTCCTAAAGTTGGTTGAGACAATAATTTATTCTTTAGAGTTGTTACGGTATCTTTAAACTTATGAGTACGTAATAACTCGTCAATACAGACACCTTATTGCTAAAGCTAAAATATTTCTAACTTCTCAAGCATGATGAGAGCTTATTGGCTTAATTATTATTATTATTTTTGTTACTTTATATTTCCGTACCATCATCCTAAATATTATCTGTTGGCCGATAAAATCCCCGCATGACGAATTCGTCCTAGAACGAGAAGAGGTGCGAAGAAAAGAAGGGCGATGGAGCGAAGAACGATAAAAGGACTTGGGACGATCGAGCCAATAGTCAGGGCGAAAAGTGCGATGCAGTTACCTTCACTACCGAAGCAGTTAGGCGGTTATTCCTCCAATATCAGGCAGTTAGGACACACAACCCAGCAGTTACAAGCATGATTCATAACTGCAAAGGAATGATAGAACTGCCCAAGTCAGTTACCAAGCGGCACTATAAAAGCTCGCCTATCCCAAGAGAAAGAGGACAAAAAAATGAAGACTCAATCGAGCATATTTTATCTTTTTATTTCTTAGCTTGTAACCTAAGACTGTAACTTGTGTGCTTGTGCCCCTTGGAGGCTTATTCACTTGATTCAATACACCCCTTGCTGGGACTTTGTCTCAGGAGGTTTGAACCTTACACGCTCTTTTTTCCTGCACGCGTAAAACCTGCGCAAACAGTTTTTGGCGACCACAGTGGGAGGATTGGTGTAACAAAGTGGAGATGCCTCCGAAAAGAAACACTCAGACTGGCTCAACCGCGGAGGAAGGTGGACTGGAGCAAGCCAACTAGCCCAACGTTCCAACCATAGTGGGTCAGTTCGAGGGTCTAGCAGATGTCAGCCGGTACGAACCAATGAGGGAGCTCAGCCCTAATGCGGTGCGCGCATTGATTGGCGAATTCACACAGGATGTCGTCGAACAGGTCAGGCTCCAAAATGCGCATGTTGTGGACAAATTCGTATCGACTAGTAACTTGCACTATGAAAATATGGCCAAACACTTAAGCTCAATGAACGAATTGGTGGCCAAATGTATAAGCGGCGAAACAGCGCTGCCGTCGACCACGCCTCTCCATATAGTAGGCGGTCAGGAAGCTGGTCCTAGTGGTGTTACCCTGCAAGGAACCAATACCCCTATGGTTCCCAGAGGAGGGACAAGCCCTGAAGGGCACGACCCACAATTAGGGCCAAACATTCACCAAGGGCCAAATATGGCTCAACATGAAATCGTGGTGCCTCAGGGTGTCCAAACTTCCCAGGGACAGAATCATGATTACGTCCCACTCCCGAGAGGGCCGCAACTGCCCCCTATAGCCGTGCCATTCAATGGCAACGATATGCTAAGGGAGCAAATGACCGAAATCCTGCAAAACCAATTCGGTCTAGGCATACGACCAATTCGGCCTAGATATCGGAAGCCTTACCCTGATTGGGTCGATGTGGCTTATCCTTGGCCGAGGAATTACAGGATACCAGATTTTACCCTCTTTACGGGATCTGGAGAAGTTTCCACTATGGAGCACATAGGACGCTTCACCCTTCAGTGTGGGGAAGTCAATGATTTCCATAGACTAAGGTTGTTTCATGGTTCGTTATCAGGGGTGGCTTTCTTCTGATATGTCAGCTTACCAGCCAATTCAGTAGAAAGTTGGCAGCAAATGGAGCAACTGTTCCATGCGCAGTTTTATAAGGCCGAATCTGAAGTGGCCTTGGCTGATTTGGCCAATTTGAGACAATTGCCAGGGGAATGGGCCGAGACGTTTCTACAACGATTTAAGGTAGCCCGAGGCCGATGTTACGTGTCTTTTCCCGAAAAAGAGTTCGTAAGAATCGCTCCAGGATGCCTAAATCTTGATCTGAAGAAGAAGTTCCAGGATCGTGAGTTTTAGGACCTTCCCCAACTCACTACCAATGTGGTGCGCTATGAGCGATTATTACGAGAATATGAGCAGATGAAAAATTCGAGCAAATGGACGTATTACAGAAACATCGACTACGAGATGGGCGAAGTGAACGCCGACTCGGCCGATCTATGTTTGGCCGAATTGGTGAAAGGGAAACCCTACGTCTGCAAAACGTGGGCAGAACCCCAAACTAATGAGACGAGCGATAAAAAAGCAGGAGATTCTCCTTCGACATTACTAAAGTCGAAGCTATATTTGACCAATTGTACAAAGATAAGCAAATCAGCTTGAGCGACAGACATACGTTGCCAACAGCCGAGCAAATCGGCAGTAAAAAATACTGCAAGTGGCATAATGCATGGTCTCACACAACTAACAATTGCCTTGTTTTTCGCAATGTTTTGCAGGATGCCATAGAATCCGGACGAATCATGTTCGAAAAGAAGATGGCAGTAGACAGTAATCCTTTCCCGAAATCGGCGGAGTTAAATATGATCAACCCAGTCCCTACAAGGATAACCCGCCGAGGGTAAAGGTAGTGCTGGACGAAAGACAACACCGCCACCGCCCGAGCGCGCTGAAGAGGATTAAGGAACCTGCAGAACGAAAAGACAAGAAAGACATTTGTGTGAGGTGTAAGAACATCATTGAATGGATGAAGGAGCTAGAAGACACGTGTGATAGGCCTGTGAAGAGAGAATCGTCCTGGCAGCCACGAACCTTTGCGCCAAGGTTCTATGGAGAAAATTCGAACTTCGTCCAGAACGTGAGGACATTTCGGCCAAAGATCCATCGGCCCAACGTGTGGCACTCATACCGAAAGTCATACCCAGGACAGCAGGCGAACTCAGGGCGACGGGCAGACGGAAAATATCCTCCCATAGATGAAATGACAAGGACACAGCTGAGGAGGCACCAAAGGAACTACAGCCGCATGATACGTCGACAGAACGAGGCAAAGGTTGCCACCGGTCATAGCCCTCATGCCACAGAGAAGTCAAAAGACCACAAGAATGCACATGACGAGAAAAGAAAGAAAGTGACCAATGGTGACGAGTACACTAAGCTTCATGGAAGGAAACGGGACGGGACCGATGATGAGGAGCCTCTCATCGTCATCCAATTCGGCAGCATACCACCAGTCGTGGAAAATCACTACTTGTTGCCCAGAGAGTTCCGGGGAAATGACAATGGGGAAGCTGGACAGAGT
This sequence comes from Zanthoxylum bungeanum, assembly GCA_019454045.1. Taxonomy (NCBI): domain Eukaryota; kingdom Viridiplantae; phylum Streptophyta; class Magnoliopsida; order Sapindales; family Rutaceae; genus Zanthoxylum; species Zanthoxylum bungeanum. The sequence goes on along the minus strand of SKCR01007815.1, from coordinate 323,570 downwards.
GACGATATTTATGAGGGAGATGAGGCCGAATTTGTGGCACTTTCCATAACAGACGGAAATACTGCAAGCCGAGATGCCGAAGAGGAAGAATTGACGGATATAGAAGAGGAGATTGAAGTTAGGACGAAAGCCAGGAGAAGGGGAATTTCACAAAATCGGCTTCTGAAAGAACTATATGAGGCCGGGAATCCAGCAGTCGGAACACTGGGAGAAGACCTAGGACAATACCCATTCATCGTTCTGTATGGAACGCCTAAGGTAAAACGGGCTGTCCCAAGGCCGAGAAGAGAAGGTCGACCATCAATCACATCTCCCAGGAGATACCTCCCTCACTGCCACCTTCTCGGTGGGATATGGAAGAAGAGTCATCCCAAGTTAACAAAGGGGGAGATCAAGCCATGGAAATTGGCACGTCAGGGAAGGTGATTTTCCCAAAGCCACCAGTTCAGATGACAAAGCACCTAAGGCCATTATACGTGAAGGCGAAGGCCAATGACATCCCCGTATCCAAGGTACTGATTGATAACGGAGCAACCATCAATGCAATTCCAGTTAGGATGCTGGGGCGTTTGGCCAAGTCCGAGGAGGACCTCCTCCCCACAGAAGTAATCCTCACCAGTTTTAACGGAGGAGCGACGACTGCAAAAGGAGTTATACCACTGGACTTGCAGGTGGGAAGCACTACGAAGACGGTGGTGTTTTTCGTCATCGATGGGCCAACCTCATACAATATGCTTCTGGGACGAGACTGGATACACGGCAGCCGATGCATCCCATCATCCCTCCATCAGTGCCTGGTTTTCTGGAACCAAAGGGATTAAGTAGAAATCGTACACGCCGACAACAAGCCTTCGCCGCAGACACCAACTCGGCCGAATACTATATGTATGAGGGAAACTACGGGCCAACCAGAGTCCTGAACGAAGGAGAAAGCCCAACCATCGTAGCTCAGAATGACGAGCCATGCCCCGCTGGATTTTTAAACGACCTGTTCGCACAAACAAGATCAACCACAGTGGTCTTCGGAGAACCCACATATGTCGGTATCAATGGAGCACGGCCAGAGTAAGGAGCAAGCCGCCCTTGCGGCCTCTAAGGCCAATTTAATGGCCTACGTTCTGGAACAAAAAAATGAGGACGAGGCGCTGGCCGCTGTTTCGGCTTTAAGAGGGAAGCTGCTGACGCACCAGATGGAGGATAAGGTGAAAGAACTGTGTAGGGTGGACTGTTTGATAGAGGGAGAAGACGCACTAGAGGACGAATACGCGCTGAACGGACGACGCAAGACAAACTTCTCAAAATGACAAGATGCTCTAGAAGAGGTAAATTTGGGGGATGAATACAATAAGCGCATAACTTATGTCAGCAAGGAATTAAGCCCCCAGGTACGCGAAAAATTGCTCTGTTTACTACTAGAATACATAGATTGTTTTGCATGAGATTATAATGAGATGCCCGGCCTAGATAGGGCTTTGGTGGAACATAGGCTGCCAATTCTATCAAATCATAGGCCTCATAGGCAGCCTCCACGGAGGTTCGCGCCTAATGTTTTGCCTGATATTAAAAAGGAGGTCGAGCGACTGTTGGAGGCAAAGTTTATTAGAACGACCAGATATGTAGAATGGTTGTCCAACATCGTCCCAGTCAGGAAAAAGAATGGGAAGATAATGATTTGTATAGACTTCAGGAACTTGAACTTAGCAACGCCAAAAGACCAATACCCAATGCCGACGGTCGATTCCCTAGTGGATTCCACGGGACGAAAACGGTAGAAGAAGTAAAGTTCGAAAACGAAGGGAGAGCGAAGCCTTATAGCCAAACAAATGACAGGTGTCGTGATAAGAATTGCCAAATAAGTAAAACGGCGGGAAAATAGAAAGGGACGAAATTTACCCTAGACAGGTGTCCGAAAACGATCGCCGTGAGTAACGTGCTAGGGAAGGGGACATCGAAGTGACACCAAAACGGCTCCTGAATAGGCCTCATGATGAAGCGTGGAAGAAAGGGTCACGCATTTATTACAGATAAGATAGGTCTCAATGAGCCTCCAAAGGGCGGCGCAACAAATTAGGACGAAAGGCACGTTCCCTCGCCCTACCTTCACAAATTTGGTCTCAATCCATTCGGCCAAACTCAAGGCCTTACCTTCGGCCTACAGAATCGGCCAATGACAGCTGTCGGCATTACACTCTACAGAGAGTATTGCCCAAGCCTCAGCCATTATTGATGCTGGTAATGGCGACAAAACTGATGTGACAGGATCATCAGGCCACAGGCTCGCTTTGGGCAGAAACAGACCTTAGGCAGAGGACCTCCAACCGATCGTGCAACGCGTGGAAAGACCATTCACGTGCCAACAGTACCCGTTTTAGAAACATGCACAACAGGAAGAGGAAAGGGAAAATTGGAAAGCTGTTCACCATCTATTTAAAGACCGACCCACCTCACACCATCACAACCAAGTTCACCATAGCCAAGCAGAATCTCGAAAAAATGAAGAAAAGAAGATCGTGGAAAGTAATGAAATTTAGGCCACCAAAAGTGAAGGTCCCTATGGAATAAGGTGTGAAGTGGAATGTAAAAAGGGTCGCTAGCGGCCATCCACACAGAGTAAGGTGTAAAATGGAATGTAAGAATGTTGATGGAATATGTCCATTAGCAACAATTGTTAGAGAACCTCTGTGCGGAAGATACTGCATCCCCCAGGTGGTGAGTATGTCACGCTCATTAGCAATGGCTTGCTTAAGCGTATCCACTCGGGGCATGCTGCTTACTTGGGAGTACGGGTTCTCTGGACTAAGGAACCAGCCATACGATGGGCTGGTCTTTCGAAAGGCGAAAGGGAATTGATGTCAGATGAACCCTCAATTGGAGCCGTGACCCTCCCTGAAACGGGGGAAGCATTGACCAGCAAAGATCGCCTCGATACCCTCCAGGGTGATGGTTTTCCCCAGAAAGGAAGAACCAGATAGTTGGTCAGGCGGGAATGAAGAGCATCTACAGCAATAGTCGTGATTATCCAACTGAATTTACTACAGACCAGGAGTGAAGGAAGAACGAACCGCAACAAAAGATGAAATTCACCTCGATCGTCCCTCTCAGTTCAATCGAGGTAAATTTGGGGGACAACTGTTGGCCGATAAAATCCCCGCATGACGAATTCGTCCTAGAACGAGAAGATGTGCGAAGAAAAGAAGAGCGATGGAGCGAAGAACGATAAAAAGACTTGGGACGATCGAGCCAATGGTCAGGGCGAAAAGTGCGATGCAGTTACCTTCACTACCGAAGCAGTTAGGCGATTATTCCTCCACGATCAGGCAGTTAGGACACACAACCCAGCAGTTACAAGCATGATTCATAACTGCAAAGGAATGGTAGAACTGCCCAAGTCAGTTACCAAGCGGCACTATAAAAGCTCGCCTATCCCAAGAGAAAGAGGACAAAAAAATGAAGATTCAATCGAGCATATTTTATCTTTTTATTTCTTATCTTGTAACCTAAGACTGTAACTTGTGTGCTTGTGCCCCTTGGAGGCTTATTCACTTGATTCAATACACCCCTTGCTGGGACTTTGTCACAGGAGGTTTGAACCTTACACGCTCTTTTTTTCTGCACGCGTAAAACCTGGGCAAACATTATCTCATTCATTTTTTTGTCTAATTGCGATAACGAATTTTTCCTTAGTTAAAGCATACACAACTTGTATTTCCGTACTGTGTCTTTCTTTTATCAATGTAAATATATTGGATTTGACATACTCCTTTATTACTTAATTATTAATGTAAAGCATATTATTAAAATTGAGTGTATTAAAACTTTCATATATCCCTATTTACAGCGAAAACTTTACGAGGTGAATACGCATTTTCAAAAGCTTTACAAAGTACATGTTTAAATGAATATTACTTTTCAAAATTCAAACTAAGGGAATATCCTCTCTTACACGTTACAACTTACAACTCATTTTTGATAAATGGGTTTGAATTTTTTAAATTTCAAAATCCAAAGCTTGAAGTAATCACAATGAAAAATCCGGAAATGTCCTCATATAATTTTTTAATAACATTCTTATTTTTAATTTTATTGGATGTAGTTTGGTGGTATTTTAAGAATTTGATTATTAAAGTCATAGGCTAGAATTCAATGATATACTTATTGTCCGTTTAAGTCTGGATCAATGATTTACAAATGAGATTTCAAATATTTAAAAAAAAATCTCTTAATTAATAACACTATGATTTTATCTAAACAAACAAATAAATAAAGAGAGAAACAGAGCATTGCAGAGAAAGAACATGCACGTCATTTCTCATCCCCCAAAAAAAAAAAAAAAAAAAAACTAAAGCAACAATTTAGACAGTTTCAAAACAGCGGATAGAAAAACGTACCAGTTTCAACTATAAGACTCAACTCATAGCAATCCGAAGCACAGAAAAAAAAAATATGAAAACAAAATAAACGTGGTTTTGTTTTGGCTATTTTGTGGCATCATGTCAGTACTTTCGTTACCTTTCCAAGTAGAAACATTATCCTAACTCCATCACATCCAAAAGGAAAAAAAAAAAAAGATATTAATTTTCTTATTATTTAGAGTTGTTTGATATCTTTTGAAGTTGAAGAGGCAAATGGGGTTCGTGAGTAGTGTCTTGGGAATTATTGGTTTTGGTATTATTGGACTTCCTATTGGACTCCTTGTTGGGTTCTTCTTGTTCATTTATTCTAAGCCTGATGAACAAGTTGAGGTAATATTATTATTATTCAAATGATATTCACTTTTTTTAATTTGCTGCATTTGTTATTGTTTATTCATTTGTTGTAGTGCCACTTGGTTTAATTGCTTGTTAGTTCTGAATATTCATTTTGATCAAATGAAAACAAAAACCCAATGAAAGTGGGTTTTTTTTTTTTTTTTTTAAAGTTTTGTTGGGTATTTGTTGCTTGTGCAATTAGATTATTACATGTCTTCATTTCATGGTGACTACGGTGTGTGCAGAAAATTTCCTGTTTGTTTTAGCCTGGTGATTATTAGATTATTACATGTCTTCATTTCATGGTGATTATTACATGTCTTCATTTTAGCATTTTAGTTTGTGTAAGATGACCTAAATGTTCCCCAAGGGGCGTGGTTTGGTAATGTAGTGTTAAGGATCTGAGGTTTTGGGTTCGAATCCAGCGAGTGCGTTTCTTGTAAAAGTCTGGGACAGACGGAGGTTTTACCTGCTCCGCTTAAATCCGGAATGAGTGGTTTAGCGGTGGGGTTTCCAACGATTTAAAAAAAAAAGATGACCTAAATGCTTTTAACATTCATAAGTTGGAAAGATTTGTTTTTAATCGTTTTTATTACTTCTGGGTTTAGATTGTTGAATAAATTGTTGATGTCTTTGAATCTCTCTTGAAATGATAAAAGGAAAATTCAACTGATTGAATGGAGCCACTGCAGAAATTTGACCATTCCTTGGTATCTTTTGGAAAATTCATGAAAATTCCCCCTTCTTGAACAAGAAATGGATTTGTTTAAACAGTATAGATTGTATGTTGTTCAATTTGTAGATGGAATGAAAGAGAGTGCAGCACGGTTCTCTTGCAAGCGTTTACATTTTTGTTACTTCTCTATGCTTAATTAGCATTTCAAAGCAATTGAAATTTGGGACTGTATGTCTTTGTGAGTTGAAACTTCATTGCAAAAATATAGTTGTTTTAAGATTGGACTACGTGATGCAGGAACCAGTTGTTATGCCACTTTGTGAGTTAGATACCATTCCCTTGTTCGACCTCTTACCTGAAATTCCATTATGGGTTAAGAATCCTGATTATGTGCGAGTAAGTATTGCAAATTAGGCCTAATTGATTTAATTATTACAAATGTCTTCAGCTTGTTTATATTCTAGCTAATGTTCTTATCATTATAACTTCTTTATAGTGTGAAGCCGGAAACTCTGATTTACTATCTAGTGTTTGCACAGGTAGACTGGTTAAACAAGTTTCTCTCGGATATGTGGCCTTACCTCGATAAGGTGATTTCATAGCTCAGATACACTTTCAATTCTGTCAATGATTATATTACGCTTAACTTCAGGTTAATTTACAGGCAATTTGTGCTAACATAAGAAGCACAGCACAGCCATTATTTTCAGAGTACATTGGGAAGCATAAGATAAAAGCTATTGCGTTTGAGAATCTAACTTTTGGAACTATTCCTCCGACGATTCACGGTAAGTTATGTGAGATTTACCCGATCAGTTTTTCTGGCTAAAATGATCAGGAATGAATCAAGAAGGTTCAATTAGTCATTTATCACTATTTACTAAACTGAAATGTCTTCTTCACTGAAGAACTAGTTCCAGATTAAGGGACACTATTAACCTCCATGACAGGCTTCATTCAGTTAAAAGTTTACGAATTCTGCATTTATTTGCTAATTGCTATTTCACAAAGCGCTGGCTCTTACTAGTGATATTTCCATTTCTTGATTATTTTTTACACATACATAGTGATCATCTCCGGATTTTTGTGTGGACGTGGAGATTAATTTGGAAAATAATTCTTGAAAGTTTGAGAAATTGGTATTTCGTTTTACATTTTGGCTCTGAGAACACTTTTGATCTGGGGGAGCAGCTGCATTTTGGAAGGAGTATTTACAAAATTAAAGAAAAAGTAGTATATGCAGTCAATCTGGAATCACGTGTAAATAAGTAAATATTGGTAACAATTTATGCAAACCCTTGATTATAATATGTATAAGATCATATATCAGCCATTGAATAATCTTTCTATACGATGGATTTAACAAGAATATGGTTGCATAAAAACTTGATCCCGTAATGTCTTTTTTTTTTTCCATTTAGTTTACTGTCAAACTTACAGGTATCGGAGACTAGGACACTAGAGAAGCGGCTAGTAATGTTTTTCATTTATTTTCAAACTTTCAGGTATCAGAATCTATGAAACTAATGAGAAGCAGCTAGTAATGGAACCAGCAATGAGGTGGGCCGGCAATGCCAACATTGTTTTGGTGTTAAAATTGTTGTCTTTTCGAATTACAGTTCAGGTCAGAATAGAATAAGGACAACACATTCAATAGAAGAATGAGTGGATTTAGTTCCTAAAAAATGAACAACAAATGTTCCTTTTGTAATATTGATTGTACTTCTTCGCAGTTAATAGATTTGCAAATATTTGCGGCACCTCGAATAACTTTGAAACCTCTTGTTCCTACCTTTCCATGTTTTGCTACCATGGTGGTGTCTTTGATGGAGAAGGTAAGCATATGCATTGACGGATGCTGATTCCTTCTTGCTTTATGATACAAAGTGAAAGAATCAGTTCATTCTTGAATGATGACTTTTCACTGATATATTTGCAGCCACATGTAGATTTTGGAATTAAAATCCTTGGAGGAGACATCATGTCCATACCCGGCCTTTACCAATTCATTCAGGTGCTATACTGGTGATCTCTTGTGCCTCTTGAGTAGGATTTGGATATTGATATAACAGTTTTTAAGTTTGAATCATTGGTGGATGTCGAGCTTACTTACTGCCTGCCTTGTTATGAATCAACTAACTATTCTAGATTCTTGCAGAAGTATATACAAAAATATGTTGCTGGCCTCTACATCTGGCCACAAACATATGAAATACCTATTCTTGATGCTTCAAGGTAATTTTATTACAAATGAATAAATTTTCTATGTTGATGTAGTTGGTTTCCTTATTTTGCATTGTTCTTGTACTCGCTTGTAGAGGTCACTCAACTGGTGAAGTTAGAAATTGTTTACTACTTTATTTCGAATGATTTGGTGTTTATGACTGAAGTATAGTTTCTATTCTGTTTTATGAGATAATTAATTTTGTAATATTTCACCAGTGTGGCCATAAAGAAGCCTGTGGGAATCCTACATGTGAAGGTTGTTCGGGCTTCTAGACTCTTAAAGAAAGACTTCCTGGGAACTTCCGATCCATACGTAAAACTCAGTCTGACTGGTGAGAAGCTACCAGCGAAGAAAACCACTATAAAGAAGAGAAACTTGAATCCTGAATGGAATGAGAACTTCAAGCTTGTTGTGAAGGAACCTGAATTTCAAATTCTTCATTTACAAGTCTTCGACTGGGACAAGGTTTTTATCTTATCCACATTGTTGCTATGAGGACAGAGGAAAAGAAAGAAATGTTTTAATTTTTATTATGAAGTTGGACTTCAGTTATACCGAAGAGATTTATTTTACTTTGTTTTTAAGAACGGTTGTCTTTTTTGGTTTAACTATCCACAGGTTGGAACACATGACAGGTTGGGAATGCAGTTGGTTCCCCTGAAACTTCTCACACCCCACGAGACAAAGGAATTCACACTTGATTTGCTCAAGCACACAAATATTAGCGACCATAAAGACATGAAACAAAGAGGGAAAATTGTAGTCGAGCTGACCTATGTACCTTTTAGAGAAGACAGCATCAAGTTTAGTTCAGTATCCAATAAATATGGCAGGACGGGAAGTGGAATGGACAAGTCATCTGATGAAGAGACTTTGAGTGGAGCAGGTTTGCTTTCAGTTTTAGTCCAAGGAGCCGAGGATGTAGAAGGGGACAATCACAACAATCCCTATGCTATAATCCTTTTCAAAGGAGACAAAAAGAAAACAAAGGTTATCTTTCTTTTCCTGATATTTACCTATTCATTTCAATTGTATATTTCAAATCGGTGCTTCCTGCACATAACATAAACACAATTTAGATCAATAGGATGTTAAATAAGCATATATTTGGTTTCAAAAGATGATTAGAAAAACTCGTGACCCTGCCTGGAATGAAGAATTTCAATATATGCTTGAGGAGCCTCCTTTGCACGAGAAGATTCATATCGAGGTTATGAGCAAGCGGACTGGTGTTAGATTCTGGTCAAAGGTATCCGCAGCCCTCATTCTTGTTTGATAGATTTATCTAAAATTTAGTATCTTCGTAAATTTAAATCTTCTTATCTTATGTAGGAATCGTTGGGGCATGTAGAAATTAATCTCACTGATGTTGTGCATAACGGACGAATCAATGAGAAATACCATTTAATCAATTCAAAGAATGGTATGATACATGCGGACATACGGTGGAAAATGATTTGAGAGATCAATATGAAGAATATCAGATGCTTTCTGCAACTTTCAGAAATGGGATGTGGGTAAAAAATGTTAGTTATACGCCATTGGAGACCCAAGTATGTCGAATGAAAGATGAATGAAGAAGAAGGATAAAGAAACTCAGAGATGGCATTAAAGTTTTTCTTCCCCTCGGTACAGATTCGTTGTTGAATGTCAATAGACTGCATTTGAACAACAACAACAAAAAAAGTGTTGTTCAAGATCATTATTTTTGTTGCTACAATGAAAGTTTATACTGATTTTGATACTTGAATACTTTACTGAACTCTTTTTAATAAATAACTAACTGGATAAAGGATAAGTGGATGCTAATTTTTAAATTAGTATCGAGTGCTTAGTGGAGTTTGTGCTGAGCATTGTATCCAAAGTTAAGGGATAAATGGGATTCATATAGGGTTCACCTTAGATAAATTTTGATAATTGATTCAGTATTTCTCGCAAATTCAGTTCTACATTGAATCATGATCCCTAATTATTATCCTGATATTGAAACATTTGTGGATCTCTTCTCAAAAAGAGATATCAACATTTTTATAGCTGAAGATTGACTTTATTTATGCAAATATTTGATTACTTTAAACAAATTTAATTTTAGATTCAAAATTTAAGTGAATATACTAATTTATTTTTTTTAATAATTAATTTTACATCCAAAACTTGAGTAAATATATTAATTTACATATAAAAAGTGTAATTAATATACTTTTTTTTTGGAATGTTTTCATACATAAATCAATTTTCGAATATAAAAATAAAATTTGCAGCATTTGCAAGTGGACTGAGCTCTCATATTAAAAGTGAACCAATTTAAGTAAATTTGTGTGTGTAATTGATTGTTTATGTCATTTATTTTAATTTAGTAATCTCTCTAATAAATCCAACACAAATACACATATAATAAATCCTATTTTTTTTCCCAAATTCAAATTTTCAACCATAACTGTTTAGTGCTTGTAATCTTTCTTAATTTTCTTTTTAATCAAATCATACCATCACTTGAGAGCTCTATTCACTTGCTACAGATAAGTTGAAACTTGAAAACTTTAGGAAGCCTACACAAAATTAATAAACACAAGAAACCCTGATTGAAGGAGCTATTTGTGCCAACTTTTACATAGATTTCACTTTGGATGAAATCAACACACACATAACTAAGTAATTTTTTGATTCCATTATAATATATTTGAAATTATTATTTTATTAATAAAATTTTAAGTGCTTTTTTTTTTATGATTTTTATCCATATTAATTTAGTTATTCTCTAATATCATTTAAGTTACTCTTATTTTCTCACCGAACCACTTAAAAATCTAAATAGCATATATTATGATAAAATATTTTTATTAGGAAAGAACAGTTTGGTGAAAAGCAAGCATAATATGTTATCAACAATTAACAAGCTGGGACATGGATGTAAAATTAAAATTTGGACCCCATTGAGTGCATGGATTAGGTTTGACTTGTTGATGATAATCATGATTCATGAGTACATGTGACATCATCATGGTTTTAGTAAAGTCTCCATGATATCATTCATATCTTTGAAAGAATATTGTCATAATTAAAATGCTTCCCAATTCCCTTACTCCATTATTTTAATTTTGTCACATAATCTGCATCTCCAATAAGATTTAGGATTAACAAAAATTAATCTCTTAAACACTATTACTGCCCCATCTAAACAAGAAACACCAGCTCAAAACAAAAACCCTTGAAGAATTTTTACAAAATACAATATTGAATTTGAAATATAAGATATATTTTTTAGAAACATTAAAAATTTTGCCGTCAAATCATTCGACCAAGATTTTAGCGGAGCAGGTAAAACTCACGGCTGTCTATATGCACCGAACCATTGAGCAATGCAAGACATCCCATAGCCATGAATCAAACATCAAAAGTGGGGAACACAATAAGAGAAGTTGCCATATAATTAAATTATTATAGAAAGAAAGAAAGAAAGAAAAAAGTCAGCTTTCTAGTTGACCTGCCCCAGAAAGCCTGGCTAAAATTTCTCTCTAACAAAGCTGAAGTTTTATGATTAAAAAAACAAATTTTATTTGTTAATGGATCTCCACAACACTCATTGCTATGGCAACATACACAACACTCATTATTTCTCTCTCTCTCTCTCTCACTAGGTTGTGTGAGGCATGCATGTATGTGCTCTAAATAAAGGAGATGTAAATTTTTTTTTAAAAAAAAAAAAAAAAAAAAAAAAGAAGCCATTGTTTTTGGTTCCTTGTTAATGTATTTTAGTGGGGAGAGGAGAATATTGATAGCTTTTGCCATGCTAAAAAGGTTGTCTTTTGAGAGGATAAAAGTTAGTGGGAATAGGAAACTCCACTCAAGATAATATATGATATGATTCATTCTCTCTATAGTATTTCTTTTTAATTAATTAATTATCTTCATTCATTCTCTCTATAGTTTTTATTTTTAATTAACTCTTCTGATCATGTATTAAGAGTTTCTATAAATCATGAGAGCCTTATGTATTAGATATGACTTTTACTAAAGTTCATTACAGAAAATATTATATTTTGTTATTACTAATTTGATTACTGAAAATGTTTAATGACTGAATGTATAGTCAATGAAGGCAACAAAAAATGGCCACCTTTAATTGATTATCTAGAGGGTCTAAATTAGACATACTACTAATGTTTTTAGTCAAATTACAGTATATTTCGACAACCAATTATATTGATGGATACTTGGAATATTACAATTCGATGCATCAATGCTGCACTTTCAAGTTTCAACAACCAAAAAATTTGAAAAAAAATTGATTAAATTTTATTCAATTAAAAAAAGAGTAATGCTACCAAGTATACGTTCGATTTCGTTTTTAAATAGATAAAAAATTTACACACTAATATAATTTTTTATCTATTCAAAAATGAAATCGGATGTATGAGTCAGGAAGAATAATACATCGAGAATAGTAATATTATTTTATTACAAATTAAAAAGATCCCCCACTAGTTTTCAAACCTGAAAAATTCCATTCTCCTTTTTGGATTTGAAATTGAAGAATTTTTCAATGAGAAAGAATAAGTTCCATTTGTGGCCACAACACCAACTATATTATGCAAATTTTTGATAATGGATAGTGCTGGATCCAACTTCAACAGTTTATTTTTCTACTATTAGTCAGCAAGGGAATGATTTGAAATGGTCCATTTTGGGTGCATAAACTGTAGACCACTTCAATCTTTATTGTTCCTTCAACTTTTTTTTTTATTAGATCTGACTTAGTAACTACGTTGAGCTTCTAACTAAGTGCGTGACTTGGTGGTATAGATTTCAGGTTCTCATATTAAGGTCATAGGATCGAATTTAGGGAGTGTGTTTCTTATAAGAGTCTGGGACAGCTAGGGATTTTACCTGCTCCGCTTAAACTCGGAAAGGGTGGTTTGACGGTGTGATTTTCAACGATTTCAAAAAAAAAAAAAAAATGTTAGAGCTTTTTCAATAGCTCACAGGGGGATCCAAATAGTATATGATTTGATAAATTTTTTAAGTATCAATTTAGTTGGGATGTAAAATACTTTGTTTGTTGTTGAGTTTAATAAAAATAAATAATAATGTTGATCTTTTACCTAATAACTTAAATTAAATGTCGAAATCACAACATAAGTTCATTAATGGAGTTTTCTTTTGACTGACAGGATGTTCACAACGCTTCACTCCGATGACAATCATCGTCTTTTTTCAATCCTAATTAATTTATTAAGATGTGTACAACTAATTAACTAAGTCTCAATCTCCAAAAAAATATTATAAATTCAAATTTAGAGGCTATGTTGAATTTTCCTATGTATGCCATTTTTTGACCATTGAATTAGTGCTAGTTTTGAAGGCATCCATAATTGTTCATAGACCAAAGTTTTGTTTTGTGTGAGATTATATATCATAACAGGGTTACCAAAAATGTCAAAATATAATTTATATTTATTTAGAACTGTTTTGATATTTATAAAAACAAGTAAATATGAAATCAATTTTATAATGTTTTAGTCATTTTGTTTTAAAAATTTATTAACATAAGGATTGTAACTCTTTTTATTTTTTTGAATCGTTAGAAATTCTACCGCCAAACCACTATTTACGGGTTTAAACGAAGTAGATAAAGCCTCATGTTGTTCCAGACTTTTACAAAAAACACACTTCCTAAATTTAAACACAGGATCTCAAGATGAGATTCTGAATCCTATACTATCAAATCATGGAAACGAAAGGTAGTAACTCGCTAATAGAAAAAGAAAGAGAGAAAAACAAAATAATGTCAAGAGCTCCTTCAATCCTCATTCTTTATTATCTCGTGCCGGATGCAACAACGAATGAGTCTTTTTTCCTTTTGGTGACCACAGGAATTATATAAAATCAAAATAATAACTATTTAGTTAACAATTAGTTTGTTTGTTTTTTTATTATTTTATTTTATTTTTTGTGAATACTTCATAACTGTTGTGATAAAACACACACAATAGAGGATATGTGAGATAAAATTCTTCTTTATATTACACAAAATAAAGAATTACAAAGCTTACAAACCCAAGCTTTACAAAAAAAACTCTAAACCCTCTTTACTCTCTATTATTCTCACTTCTGGGATGGGATTAACAATGGATTTAGGGCTCCTTATATAGCTGCCAAAACGTGTGCTACAGTGCACACGTTTTGACAGCTTCACACGTTTTGCCAACCCTCATGGTTGCTGTCTTCACACTTCTTCATCCAAGTTGTTTCATGGCTGGCAACCTCAATTTGCATGCATGAGCTGTTTTCAACAAATCTCTCACTCGATGAAGATTTGCCCTAAAATCTGAGCCGACCATCAATCCCCAAAATCGGATCCTCCAAAGGATCCACCTCTGGCTGCATCTGTATGACTGCCTACGTACCCTGAGTTGGGATCAAGTCAATCGTAGTTCTCTGAATCTCCCCACTCTGACTATGTGGAGAGTTTTGTCATTCCGGCTATGACACGACAGATTTCAAGCTTCTCATTCGGTAAAACCTTCGTGAACATATCGGCACCGTTTTCGTCGGTGTGAATTTTCCTAATTTCTAACAGCCTTGAACTCAGAACGTCATATATCCAGTGATACCTCACATCGATATGTTTTGACCTCGAGTGAAAGGTGGAATTTTTACCAAGGTAGATAACACTCTGACTATCGCAGTACAAAGTGTACTTCTCCTGCTTGAAACCCAATTCTTGGACGAATGTCTTCATCCACAGCAATTCCTTGCAAGCTTCTGTCATTGCAATGAATTCTGCCTCTGTTGTAGAAAGTGCAACGCATCTCTGCAACCTCGACTGTCATGCCACAGCTCCTCTTGAGAGAGTAATCAGATACCCCGAAGTAGACTTTCGGGGTATCCACATCTCCTGCCATATCTGAATCGGTGTAGTCCATCAACGCTGGTTCGCTGCTTCCAAAACATAGCCTCATTTTGGATGTGCCTCGAAGATACCGCATAATCCATTTGATAGCATTCCAGTGTTCCCATCCTGGGTTTGACATAAACCGGCTGACCAATCCAACTGCGTGTGCTAAGTCTGGCCTCGTGCACACCATGGCATACATGAGACTTCCCACTGCTGAGGTGTATGGAACCTGTTTCATTTCCTCATTCCCTGCCTCAGTAGAGGGACTCTGTTGTGTACTCAATCTAAAGTGGGTAGCAAGAGGAGTGCTAATCGATTTAGCCTTGTCCATCTGGAATCTCTGAAGTACCTTCTCGATGTACTCCTCATGTGACAAGTATAATCTCCTGGCTTTCCGATCACGGCCGATCCTGATGCCAAGAATCTGTTTAGCTGGCTCCAAGTCTTTCATCTCAAAAGACTTACTCAGTTGCTGCTTCAAATTATCAATCATTGATTGATTCCGGCCAACTATCAACATATCATCTACATACAACAGTAAGATGATAAAGTCATCGTCAGAAAATTTCTGAACGAAAACACAATGGTCTGAAGTGAATTATCAATCATTGATTGATTCCGGCCAACTATCAACATATCATCTACATACAACAGTAAGATGATAAAGTCATCGTCAGAAAATTTCTGAACGAAAACACAATGGTCTGAAGTGGTCTTCTTGTATCCATGCTCCCCATAGCTGACTCAAACTTCACGTACCACTGTCTCGGTGCCTGTTTCAAACCGTAGAGGCTTTTCCTGAGTCTGCACACATAGTCCTATTTCCCTCTGACTCTGAAGTCTTCTGGTTGCTCCATGTAAATTTCTTCTTCCAGATCTCCATGAAGAAATTCGGTCTTGACATTCATCTGCTCAATCTCCAGGTCGAGGCTTGCTGCTAAGCTGAGTACCACTCTGATGGATGACATCTTCACAACTGGAGAGAAGATTTCATCAAAGTCAATACCTTTTCTTTGATTGAATCCTTTGACGACTAGCCTGGCTTTGTATCGGGGTTGTGAAGTGTGCTCATGTTGCTTCACTATGTACACCCATTTGTTATTCAAAGCCCGTTTGCCTCTTGGCAATTTCACCAACTCAAAAGTGCGATTATCATGTAAAGATTTCATCTCATCTTGCATGGCTTCCTCCCACTTTTCCTTGTCTTCTGTTTCCACAGCCTCCTGGTAGCTCTCGGGTTCTCCCCCGTCAGTAAGCAACACATACTCATATGCAGAGTATCTAGTTGAAGGTCGCATTTCTCTGTCAAACCTTCTCTGTGGAACTATTGGTGTAGCATCTGGTATTGGTGGTTGATCATGATCATCATCTATGAGAGCTTTATCACATGTACCCTCATGTCTGGGAACCTCAATCTTCAACTTGTACTGGTACCGGTGTATGAGGTTCTGGATTCACATCTCTGTATTGTTGGGGCATTGTCTTCATCTCCTTTCTGATATCTTATATGGTATGATCTTCAACGAAGATAACATCTCGGCTCATGACAATCTTCTTCTCAACAGGATCGTACAGTCTGTAGCCGAAATCATCCTGACCATAGCCAATAAAGACACACTGTCGCGTCTTTGCATCAAGCTTGGATCTCTTGTCTTTTGGGATGTGTACAAAAGTTTTGCACCCAAAGACATGTAAGTGTTCGTATGACACATCTTTACTTGTCCGAACTTGGTTAGGAACATTACCTTTCAGTGCGACCGCTGGGGGCATGTTCAAAATATGTACAGTTGTGTTGAGTGCCTCCCCCAGAATGTCTTCGGTAGCTTGGCTTGTGACATCAAGCTTCTAACCCTTTCGCACAAGGTTCTGTTCATCCTCTCAACTAGGCCATTCAACTGAGGTGTCTTCGGAGGTGTCGTTTGATGTCAGATTCCTTGCGTCTTGCAGTACTGATCAAACGGATCTATGTACTCTCCCCCGTTACCTGTCTGATGCATTTGAGTTTCTTGTCGGTTTCTCTCTCTATCAGGGCATGAAACTCATTGAACACTCTCAACACTTGATATTTTCTCTTCAAGGTGTATGCCCAGATCTTCCTTGAATGATCATCTATGAATGTCACAAAGTAAAGTGACCTACCAAGTGTTCTCATCTACATCAGACCACATACATCTGAATGTATGAGATCAAGTACCTCCGGTTTCCGTTGAGACGGGGAGCTCTGGAAGGACACTCTGTTCTGTTTTCCAGCCATGCAGTGTTCACACTTCCGTAAGTGTGAGTTCTTCAATTCGGGAAGAATATTCCGCCTGCGTAGTATTTCCATCCTCGTTTGACTCATGTGACCGAGCTTTTTATGTCATAGCTCGGCTGCCTCATTACTGTTGACTGTATTTATGCTACTATTGGAAATCTTAGCATAAATCAAATACAAAGTTGAATTTTTCTTACCTCGTGCCACCACCATTGATCCTTTAGTGAGCTTCCAGGTTTCGTCACTAAAGGTGCTGCAGAAACCTTCATCATCTAGCTTGCCTGTTGAGATCAGGTTTAACCGAAGGTCTGGGATGTGCTTGACTCCCTTCAACACTAGCCTTGTCTCGTTGTCTGTTTCAAGGCAGATGTCTCCAATACCGACGGCTTTGGACTGGCCGTCATTCCCCATCCTTACAGCACCGTAGTCTCCTGGTGTGTAAGATGAAAAGACGTCTCTGCGAGATGTGGCATGTATGGAGGCGCCACTATCTATCACCCAACTGGTCTCGTGGCTGGTAAAATTCACAACATCTTCTTCATACATAATACAAAATTCTTTGGAGGTTTTGTCGGTGGTAGTGGCAACTCTTTATTGATTAGAGTCATCATCTCTCCTGGATTGCTCGTTCTTGAGTTTGTAGCAATCTCTCTTCATATGGCCTTTCTTTTACAGTGGTAGCACTCAATATCTTTTGTTCTTGATTTCCGTAGGTTCTTGTCTGATTTACCTGGGCCTCGGCTTTTACTTCTCCCGCTTCTGGTGTTCTTCTCAGTCACTAGAGCTTCAGAGGTTGAGGCTGATGCTGACTCCTACATTCTCGTCCTATTTTATTCCTCGAAGATCCTGGTTTTCGTCATCTCCATAGTGACTTTCCCATCTGCGGCTGAATTTATCACCGTAGATCTGAACGTTTTCCAAGATTCTGGTAACGTGTTAAGGAGTATTAAGCCATTTACCTTATCTCTGAAGTCTATGCCCAATCCAGGCAATTCTTTCATTATTCCGAGGAAATCGTTGATGTGATCCGCCACAGATGTACCTTCCTGGTATTTCAACCCCATCATCTTCTTGATGTAGTACAGCTTATTGTTGTCAGTCTTTGCTCAAAAAAGATCCTCCAGCTTTCTCCATAAGACACGTGTATGTGTATCTTCACTAACATGGTTCACGATACTGTCGTCGATCAACTGACGAATAGTACTGCATATTTTCTGGTGAAGATTAGCCCACTTCTCATCGGACATTCCTTCTGGTTTCTCCTCCAGAAATATCGATCCATCATAGTCCTTCACATACAGAAGGTCTTTCATCCTTCATCTCCATGTGAAATAATTGGTACTGGTTAACAAAATCATTTTTCCGTTGTCCCCATCCATCATAAAAATTATAAGTAGAATTTCAAAAAACGGACCTCACCGTTGCGTCTGGGATGGTCGAAAATGGTGGAAATGACACTTCGTTTTTCAAAATCCGACACATGGACTAAATTGCACATTTCAGAAATTACAAGGGTCAAAGTGTAATTTCCAAAAGTTTAGGGCCAAAGTACAATTACAGAAAAGTTCAGGGACTAGATTGTAATTTTTAGAAAGTTTATGGACTAAATTGAAATTTTCTAAAAGCTCAGGGGCTAATTTTAATCTCACGAAAGTATATGGACCTTTCTGAAATTTACCAGGTATAGCTGACGTGGCAGACACGTGGCGCTGACTGGATGACACGTCAGCCGGTTAGGCCTAGTCAACAGCCCCTGCTGACTGTGTTGCTGACGTGTCATGCTGACTGGGCTGCTGACTAGGCCTGACCGGCTGACGTGGCACTGACTGGGCGCTGACTGGACGCTGACGTGGCTGCTGACTCAGCATCTTCAACCTCTGGATGTGCGTGAGACACGTGAAGCACTTTCTATTAGGCGCGTGAGCCGCCGTCTGACCTCCGATCGATCGTCGGAAAATACCACCGTGCTCGTTTCGCAGTGAAAAGTCCGATGGTATGCTCAAAATTGATTTTCGACAACTTTTTTCGAAATCAGTTTTCCGAACCGAAGCTCTATTTCTGAGTTTCGGGATCCCACCGTAGAACCTTAGCTCCTGATACCACTTATTGTGATAAAACACACATAATATAGGAGATGTGAGAGAAAATTCTTCTTTATATTACACAAAATAAAGAATTACAAAACTTACAAACCCAAGCTTTACAAAAAAACTCTCAACCCTCTTTACTCTCTATTATTCTCACTTCTGGGATGGGATTAACAATGGATTTAGGGCTCCTTATATAGCTGCCAAAACGTGTGCTACAGTGCACACGTTTTGACAGCTTCACATGTTTTGCCAACCTTCATGGTTGCTGTCTTCACACTTCTTCATCCAAGTTGTTTCATGGCTGGCAACCTCAATTTGCATGCATGAGCTGTTTTCAACACTAACAAATTACATAATACATTTATGTAGTATTGTGTTTTTGGTTACTATTACCAACAAACATTTCCATCATAAAAAGCATATACTTTTGGCATCATTATATTATCCAAAATGTTAGACTTTTGTTTTACTAAATTCATATTGTGAGAGAACCATGATTTACTCAAATTTAATTACCAACACATTTCCTTTTTCTCAGTAAAATTTTTTTGTGTTTATTTAATAATGTGAAGGGAACAAATAATGAAAATAGAACATAAAAATTAATAGAAGAGAATGATATTTTTTTTCCTTAACAATGTAGTATTTTAGTATTTTAAATTTTTGAAAACCAGTATTTGAATCAGTAGCGGCCATCTCATCGCTTCGTTACTGATATTAAAGGTTCAAGCGTCCCTCACTTGGTAGTAAAATGGTTTAAATTTTGGTAGTCAAATCTCACTATAAGAAAATAGATCTTTAGCGTCCAATCTTTGAGTGTCGAAAATGTTTTTGACGTTAATAAGTAATTTTAGCGTCGATTCTATTATTCGACGCAAAAGGATAAACTTTTAGTATCGAAATGAAACTTCGACGCAAAAGATAAACTTTTAGTGTCGATATTATTGCGACGCTAAAGGTTTCTGACAACTTCACCGACTACACATTTACATTTAGCGTCGAATTTTTTATTCGACGCTAAAAGTTGTAAATTTAGCGTTGAAAAACTTGTCGAGGCTAAAGGTTTACGACAACCCCACTGATAATCCCGTTACCTTTAGCGTCGAATTAGAATTTCGACGCTAAAGGTACAACTTTTAACGTCGCAAATAGCATTTGACGCTAAATGGTTTCTGACAACTCCACCGACAATCCTATTACCTTTAGCGTCAAAATTTTATTTCAACGCTAAAAGCTTAACATTTAACGTCGACTAAGGTAACTTCGACGCTAAAACTTTATTAAAAATCCAGAAGCTGCAATACTTCTTCCCCCCTCTGGTCTTTCTCTCCTATGTAATTTTATTCTCTCCTCTGCAAGTTTACTCACAATTTTTTCTACAAATTTTCAATAAAACTCCAATTTTTCATAAGGTAATTTTTATTACATCTCTCTTTATTTTTCCTTATATTCAAATCAGTACTCTCACTTAATTAATTTAAGTTTAATCTTTCTCAAAAATTAGGGTTTTAATTTCTTATAATCATCTTTATTATATACATTGTGTTAGTTAGTTAATTTGTTGTTAGTTGATTATGATGCATGTAAGTAGATTAGTTTATTTTGTAATTAATTAATTAATTAACTAAATATGTGTATGCTTAAATAAATAATTAATGAATTGGTGATGTTGATGAGTTTAATATAATGTTTAATAATTATATTTTTATATGTAGATATTTGGCTGAAATGGATAGAAATTGGATGAGCTCGGTGGATAGATTAAGTGTTGAATACCGTAATGGAGTTTATGAGTTCATTATATCGGTAAAGAAACAAATTGATACAGAAGATCGTGTTCGGGTCCATGTACAAATTGTTTGAATAGGAAAAGAAAACAGTTAGATGAAGTTGAGAATCATTTATACATGTCGGGAATATCACCAACTTACCGTGCGTAGATTTATCATGGTGAGCAGTATAATTTTCAATCACAGTTTATTGATTCCAGTGAAGGGAGTAGTAGTTACAATCAACCTGCAAACGATGAGATAATCGATACTTTGCGAGACTTACAAGGACCAAAAGTCGGTTATAGTATTGGTGGTGACATATCAGTGTTAGGTGGAAATGATCAAAATTTATTTTGTCAACAACTTGATGAGGCACAAAAAATACCATTTGAAGGTGCTGGGATGTCGATCTTGAATTTCGTTGTGAAATTATTGCACATTTAAGTGATGAACAGAATGACCAACAAAAGTTACTGGTTGGTAGCGAATTACCTAAGTCGTATTACGAGGCAAAGAAAATATTGTGTGATCTGGGAATGAGGTATGAATCCATTGATGCTTGTAAGTATGACTGTGTATTATTTCGTGCCGAGTATAAATCACTTGAATATTGTGTGATATGTGGTGAAAATTGATACACAGTCTATGGTCTTCGGAAGAAAGTGCCTCGGAAGATATTATAATATTTCTCATTAATGCCCAGGCTGCAGAGATTGTTCATGTCACAACACACAACGACTGACATAAGATGGCATCACGAAAAGAGGATCGGTGCGGAGGGCATACTCAGACATCTTGCGGATGGAACCGAGTGGAAGAGATTTGATGACATGTACCTCTGTTTCGCCGATGAATCCCGTAATGTCAGGTTAAGCCTCGCATCCGATGGTTTTAACCCGTTTGGGAATATGTACAACTCTTACAACATGTGGCCCGTAATTGTTATTCCATATAACTTACCTCCATGGAAATGTATGAAGGATCCGTTCATATTTATGCCATTGTTTATCCATGGTCCACGTTTCCCTGGTAAGATATGAATATTTACTTGAGACCATCAATTGATAAGTTACAGACATTATGGAATGTCGGTGTGCATATGTATGATGCAACTTCTCAGCAGTATTTTCATATGCATGCTGCATTATTATGGACCATTAATGATTTTTCAGCTTATGGTTCATTATCTGGATGGAGCATTAAGAGATACATGACATGTCCAGTTTGTGCGGGTGAATACCTTCGCAGCGGTTACGGAATAAAATAGGATACACAGTGCATAATTTGACATAATTTGCCCAATCCATTCAACGGTTACGGAGAAGTAAATCATTCAACGGTCAACCAGAACCTCAGAGTATGCCCAATCCATTGTCTGTATTTGACATAATTTGCCAACATCAATATCTTAGAGACAGCACACCAAAGAAACATCATAATAATACAGATAAAAATCGAAAACATAAACATGAAGAGTTGAATTGGACGGGAATGAGTATTTTCTTTGAGTTAGAGTATTGGGAGAGTCTGAGTCTACGACATAATTTGGATGTAATGCATATAGAAAAAACATATTCGAGAGTTTAGTGGGCACACTGTTCAACATTCTGAGTAAGACGAAAGACACTAAAAATACTAGATTGGACCTACAAGATCTTAGAATTTACAGTGAATTGCACTTACAAGCCACTCCTCGAGGTCTTATTAGGCCACCTGTTAGTTACATGCTAACTCAATCAGAGAGAAAATTATTTTTTGTGATTGGCTGAAAATGGTGAAATTTCCTAATGATTATGCATCGAATATTGGGTTAAAGAGTCACGACTGTCATGTACTTCTTGAGATTCTATTTCCTGTTGGCATTCGACTTTATCTGCCATCAAATATATGCGACATCGTACTTGATCTATGTGGCTTCTTTAAATAATTGTGTCAAAATACATTAACCACATATGTTATTGACGAACTTGAGCGAGGAATCGTAATCATCCTATGCAAGCTGGAGCAAATATTGCCACCCGTTTTTTTGATGTGATGGTATATTTGGCCATATATTTGCCATCCGAAGTTAGGAGAGGAGGTCTTGTCCATTACATATGGATGTACCCCATTGAGAGGTAATATTAAATTTTAAATATTAATTTTTTTAAGTTTGATTTTGTGTTAAAATTATTAATCATGAAAATTATATGTAATAACTGCAGAGCTTTGGGACATTACAAATAATATATGAGAAACAAAGCACGGCCTGAAGGGTCAATAGCAAAGGCAGTCATAATCAGTGAGGCAATAATATTTTTTTTTTGATGTATATGTAGAATATTGAAACTCTTTTTAACCGTCAGATAAGAAACTACGATGTAGATGAAATTAATCAGCAAGATATCACAATGTTTCGTTAATATTGTAGACCGTTTGGATCATTAGGTGTCACACTGCTAACAGCGGAGGAAGCTCAACGTGCACATTGATTTATATTGAGTAATTGCGATGAAGTGCAATCGTACTTAACGTAAGTTTTGTAGGTGCATAAGTATATTTTTTGGTCTTACATTTTTAAATGTGATATGACATATTTCTAAATTTTTGTAAGCAACATATTACCATGCGACAATGTGGTAGTGACCACAACGTTGATGGAAGACAAAAAAAAAAGAATTCCCTAAATGGTTTGAGGCAACTGTAAGCCCTAACAGAAAAAGGAGAATTCAAATACTAGAAAGATGAGAATTCAATTTAATAACCATCTAACGTCAATTAAAGTTCAACGTTATTGGTACAAAAATGATTCATATATTTTTTGTACCCAAGCACGGACTGTGATGTATATGTCTGATCCAAAGCTATGAAATGGATAGATGTGTTGGGGTTTTAAAGGGTATTATCGGGTAACGTAGCGGTACGCGAAAAATCAAAATTTTCCGATTTAATTTTTTTTTTCTTGGATCTATTAAATAAACTTGTTTATTTTAATTACCCAATACTTACTATCTGAAATTTTTACCCAAGAAATCATATTTCTTCTTAAAAACAGTAAAGCCTCAAAACTTTCAATTTTAATTGTTTTAGTCCTAAGTTGTTTAAAACAAGCCTAGGTGATTTCCAATCACAACCAAAATGATTTTTACATCAAATATACATGAAAACAAAATTCTGAAAAACTTTTTCCATATTTTTCATTAATTACAGAATTACCCCAAAACTTTGTATTTTGATCATTTTGGTCCTTAAATTGTCAAATACAATTTTGAATGATTCCAAATCAGTAACAAAATGATTTTAACATGTTATACACATCAAATTATAAATTGCAACTCAAACCCATAATTTCTTACAAATTGCAGTGAGACCCTTTAAGTTTCCAACTTGTGTATTTTAGTCAAATCTTGTTAAAAGAAAGTCAAGATGAAATCCAATCATCACCAAACTTAATAAACATCATATATACATCATTACACAACACATATATGAAAATCCCCAAATTTGGAAAGAGTATAAATCCTAATTTTGTAAAATCATCAATATGATCAAATTACACCAAATTAAACAAATCCAATGTTTCAAGCAAGTCTCGACCACATCAAACAATTCTCTGTTAGACAATTATGACCCATAGCATCACTATTTGTACAGAACATGGTGTTGTTGTACAAATTAACTATGTGACAAAGGAAATTGCTCTTTTATCATTTGTAATTAGATTACCGGGATATATAAATGATAAAAGTCCATATGATAAGTTCCGGATTGATAAGTTATGAGACAGTATCAATCCATGAAGGTTTAATCATTAAAACATCCATAGTCGGAGTATTATCGAGATTGGACATCGATAATGCGGAATAGACTAGTATTGCACTTGTGCGTGTTACGGGAGCATAACGACATAGTTCTCATATATTTAAGTATTGGATACTTATGCAAGTGTAATAGGAGGTTGTGTTTACCGATGGTACGGGAACAGCTTCGCTCTGGATAGACCCCTCAGAATTTCATTAGTAGTATGACTATGTGTCTATGGAAGTCCGAATCAGGGTAGATGTATTTGGTCTTAACCTGAGACTTGCACCGCTAATACTTGCGACAATCAATATACTTTGGTTTTGGTCGTCCAGGACTTTAACCGGTTCTGTGTACACCTCTTCTGGGTATATTGAGAATCATAGTGTATTGGGTGTGATGTCAAGACGGAAGTATCACTCCAGTCATATAGAGATGATGGTCACGTAGGATACGAAACTGGTGCTCTTATATGCTGCAGCTATCGGGATTATATGACTAGGTCATGCTTATCCGATTATAGAGACTAGTTACCAGAGATCCGATATTTGCTTCGTACGGGGCAGACATAATTCCAGCCCCAGTCCTAGCCCGTGACATCCGATACTGGATCGCAATACGCAATACTACATATACTACGCCTGATATATATTACATATTCCTTTAAGAATATTTCTGGAGAATTGGGTAGGCACGGTGCTTTGCTAGAAGCCAACCATGTCTTGTAAATCGGTAAAAACGTAGTACTAGGTACGTACGTGTTCGGATAGTCCGACGACCGGATTTACTGCCAACATATCTGGGGATCTCATGGGTCGCTTCCCGAAGATTCACCGATGACGTATGACTCGAACATAATTAATCTGGGATTAATTAGTAGATAGAGAAAATTAATCTGGGATTAATTACATAGATATTTTATCGGGATAGAATATTATTTAAAGAGAGAGAACGATTAATTTGGAATTAATCGATAAATTAATATATTCGATATATTAAACGAAATTGGATTTCGACGCAGAATTAAAATTAGATTTTAA
The DNA here is from genome assembly GCA_019454045.1 of Zanthoxylum bungeanum. Taxonomy (NCBI): domain Eukaryota; kingdom Viridiplantae; phylum Streptophyta; class Magnoliopsida; order Sapindales; family Rutaceae; genus Zanthoxylum; species Zanthoxylum bungeanum. The sequence goes on along the minus strand of SKCR01007815.1, from coordinate 298,085 downwards.
TTCGGGCAAACGAGTTAATTTAGAATTAATTCGCTAGCGACGTGAATAGTAATTTTGCTAGGCATAATTATTTAATTAAATTTGATTTAATTACGTTGCAACGGAAAATTCGTTAATTCAGAATTAGCGAACCCGAGCCCGGGAGTATTTGCGGGCACACTCGTATATCGAATCAAGTGGGGTCCACAAGTCACATCATGTGTCACATCACTAGTCAACTTTATCACTTTAATGTGATGGAAGTTGTTGGTTGATGGTTGAGTGCAAAACACTCAAATGTGATGGCTTGAAAGACATTTACCATTTTTTTATTATTTTGGTATTTGACTTTCATTTTGTGTATTAGATTACACAACACACAACACAACTTTATCCTCTCTCTTCTCTTTCCATTCGGCCAAGGGCCAAAATTTTCTCTCTTTCTCTTTCAATGCCGAGAGCAACAAGGTGAAGAATAGGAGAATTTTGTTACAATTTTCTCTAATGCTAGCACATAAAGGGTCATTCAAAGGTGATAGGGAAACAAACCCTTCAGCATGGAATCCATTTACAAAGCTTGGAGCTTGGAGATCTTCAAATGGAGTTGACCGAAAATCATGGAGCACAAAATGGAGGCCATTGCCGAGAGCTTCCATGGAGGAGGAAATTTTTGTGTTCAACGCATCGCAAATCCGTTCATTGTAAGTATGATTCTGCCATACTTTTTTATTGTATTAACATTATTTTCATTGCTTGAATGATCTTGGGACTATGGTAGAAACCCAACAGTCTCACCACTTTTAAATAACTCTAGAACAATTTTAGGTCAACAATTAGTGACCCAACAACTCTAGAATGACAACTAGATCATCAAATGATCAAAAGAATGCTTGATAACTCCTTATAAGCTTTCTTTAAGTATCATACATGCAAACACCCATCATCAAAGCTTCCAACCATAAAAAACATAAACAAGAATGAGTAGAAAAAACCTAAGAATTACACATGTTGTAGCCATGGATGAAAGAAATAAATTACCCTATAATGAAAGATTGAAAATACTTACTAAATCTTAGCCTTTCCTTGATTTGAATCTTGTTCCTTCATTTTTTCTTCTCAAAGTGTTTTGTTTTTCTTTTGAAAGCTTAGACAAGAGTTAGCAAATGAAAAAATTTAACACCTTAAGTGTAAAGGAATAAAGATTTTTTCAATTTTAACTTATTAAATCAAATATCCAAGTAGTCAAAACTATTTTGATAACCATTTCCTTTAATGTATAAGTCAACAATATACACTTGTTAATCATTTCCAACATTATCATTTGGTAAAATATTTATATTTTAATTACTTTAATTATTTAATAATTAATTAATTAATTAAATACAAATATCTTAAATATATGTATTATATTTACTTTAAATATCTCAAATACATATATTAATGATATATGTCAAATATTATAATTTGATAATTAATTAATGTGTATTTAATAATATCAAATATTAAACACAAATACACACTAATTAGGAAATGACGGTTCGACCCATAATGCATGTATCTTTCGTTTAACCGTTAAATTTTTATAGGTATAATCTCGTCGACGTATCTATTAGCAATCTCTAAATAACATTCGGAACTCACTTCTGAAGTATACTATGGCCATAGATTTAACATATCGCTAATCACATTTGGACTACTTATGCTCTGTACACAGAATCGACAGATCATATCTTGACACACACAAGATATCATGAGGATCGGTCCACACCCAACGAACAGGCGGAGGTCTGATCTAAATAGATCGATGACGTGACTGTCATATAAGTGTGGAGGATATCTCATACATCCACAGTGATATCTCAAGTCAAAGGATCATTATGCTACTAAACCCGAGAATATTCTTATTGACGTTGGTGTATCATCTATTAAGAATCTTCGGTGAGTCGTTCAATGTTTATCCACTATAAACACCTACACGTCTATACGAGTCTCCCAACACTCATGGTTCATTGGGATAAACCATTGGACCGAATCTCGATATCCGACATGTACTGATGTCAACAGATTTAACTAACCGACCCGTGTTAGTAAATATTGACTAGGAACTTTATTAGATAATATATTTCTAGTAGTGACACTTCCCAATATCAATTACAAACTATTTTGTAACTGCGCACTACATTATATATTATCGGGTCTTTATCTAATATATACATATCACTAAACCACATTTAGTTTCAATATAATCGTAATTAGATCGAATACGTATATAAAAATAAAAGGTGCAACCATTAATAAGTAATATTATGGAAAAAAAAAAGGAATTGTTCGTATTCATGAATCATACATAAATACGATCCAGATTGGCGTTCCGAGCACCAACCCCAACAAGATGGTGGTAGAAAAGTTACAACATGTGGGCATTTGGGACACATAGGAGAAAGATAATATCATAATTTCTGATGAAGAACAAGTCTCCGATGACTTTGAAGTTCCTGAACAGATCTTTCATTTACCAAATATACAAGTTACTGAAAATATCACGCTAACTCGAGAGAATACATAAAATATTGAGATAATTCCCTATTATCAAGTTAGCGTGGAAGTAGCAAATAAAGGAGAGTTCGAAGCTAAAGCTGAAGATGAGTTCCAGTCATTCTCGGAATCTTCAAATGTCGAAGATAATATGACTAATCTAGTTAGTATATGTATATGTATTATGTGTTATTGGTTGATTAATGGATGATTAATTATTATTATATGGAGATATTAAATTTTATGCTGACGATGATGGTTAATTAAACTTTAGCGTCGATTTTAGAGTTGGGACGCTAAAAGTTGTTCTGTAGCATCGATTATATTTTCGACGCGAAAAATTTTTAAAAATCAAATTTCCCTAAATTTTTATGAATCGCCAATGTTTTAGCGTCAAACTATTCGACGCTAAAACGTAAAAATTTCGACGTCAAATGGTTATTAAAATCCCCAAATCATTTTCTCTTCTCCCTCACTCTCTGCTTCTACTTTCTTCTCTTCTCGGTTCTCCCTTTATTTCTTCTTTTAAAATTCAAATTTCAATCCATCAACAAGAAATTTTCATGAACCCTGGACTTTAATTGTTGTGTTTTGCAAGAATAGGGATCCTAGGATTATATTTGACACTTTTATGGATAATAGGTCAAGATTAGAGCATTATTTTTATTTATTCAAGATGGACCTCATGACCGAATTTAGGGGTTGAGGAGGGTGGTGATAATTTTTGATTTTGGGGTAAGCATTGTTGCTTAGTAATGTTAGGTGAATGTTTAATTATGTTTATGCCTAATATTATTGGAAAATTTAAATAAGGGGGCTAGGCCTGCTTTAGTCGAATTCAATGGAATTTTAAATAAGAGGCTAGGGCTGTTGTGTTAATAACAGCAACATTGTTGTTGTTATTGCTGGTGCAAAACAACAACAGTAATCTAGGGATGAACACTTCATGCTTTAAAAAATGAGTCTGAATTGCCTTCATGGGAGGCCATATTAATGTCATTTTATGTCTGTGAAAGATTTTGTTTCTTATTGTGATAGTTGCGGTGAAAGATTTTGTTTCTTATTTTACAGATGGCACCGAGCTATCGCAAATATGCTACTTCGACTCCATCCACATCTGCAAGGACAAAGGCCACTGTTGGGGTTTCTCTTAGCAATGTGACTCGAGTACAACGAAGGGTCGAGGACTGCCTATGGCATGCGGTTAGTTAAGCACGTTAAGGCCCACAACTACATCCAGATAGAGATATCAGATGATGGATAAAGATAGATCAAACAACATTATTCATCGTTTACCAATGCCATAGGTGTTGCTACTCGGTTTGAAGCTCCCCAAAACTACGTTTCTTGGAGAAAGATCATGTGGGAGACGAAAATCAACTAGCTCTTCCCGACGGTACTTGTGAGTAAACTTACAGTATTGAGTTTTCGTTATTTTCTGTTATTTTATAAATTATATTTTATATTCAATTTTTACTTGGTTGTTATTCCGGCAGGAGTGGTTCGACGACCTGAACAAATCAAACGTCCAGAAGTATCTTGACTACCACATGGGCAAGAGTTATAAGGGTTTTAGGAAAAAAGTCCTGAAACCGCTATTCGACAAACATGGACCTTTAGATGCTCCACAACACAAGCCTGATTATATAGATGAGCAAGATTGAGAATTCTTGTGTGAGCTTTGGTCTAGCGAGAAACACAAGGTAATTTTTAAAATAATATGAAGCTGATAATTCTCCACGTTTTTATTACTTACAATGTTGTTAAATTCAGAATAAATGTCAGGCAAATGCGAAGAATCGAAGTCATCTGCATTTCAACCATCGTGGAGGCTCCAAGCCATTTTCCCAACACCGTGCCGAACATTCTGAGGTTAATATATCCTAAACTGTTTTTTAACATTTCATTAATTTTACTAATGTCTAATAATCAATTTATGCTTTTTAGCATAGTAGCACATGTGAGGTGCAGTCATTTCCGGAGTTTTTCCGAGTGACGCACTACAATGAGAAGAATAAATGGATCAATGAAGAAGCTGAATGCTGCTACGTAGGTTTGAGTATTTAAAATAAATTAAATATATTTTTAAATTTAATTTTTTTTTTCAAGTTCGAACATTAACTTAATTTTTTTTAGAACAGAACGAAATGGTGGAGGTCCGGCGACAAACTCAGGAGACACGGTCCGGCCCTCTACCAGATGATGAGTTGTCACAATTGGTTTTCAATAACCAGACAACGTACAACATCAGACTTTTAACTTGTAAGAAGGCGACGTCATCTGGACGTACTACTGTTTCTTCTCCTACTGACCCGTGTCTTCGAGAACTACTAGCCAGCACCCATAACATGTTAGAAAATACCGAAGAATAGTTGGGCAATACCAAAGTAGAGTTGAAGAAGACTTAGGAGAAGCTATTGCATGTTGATGAGGACCACCAAAGGAAGATGCATGAGTTCGAATATCAGATGAGGTCTTTCAGGGAAATAATGGAGGCCTCACTCGGCCAGAGGGCATCGAGCTCGATCGCCCCTCCATCACAACATCAATAATTTTTATTTTCATTTGTATAAACATTCACATCAACGACTCTTAATAGATTATGTATTTATTTTATTTAATAAATTTTAATAATAATAATAAAAAAAATTATTAGAAAAAAAAATTGTACTATTATTCGGTAAATTTATTTTTTTATAACAATATTTTTCAAAATATTAAATTGAATATTTCAGAGCAAAAGTACTTTAAATAATTAATTTGTTATACCTTTAGCGTCGAATTATTTGACGCTAAAAGTAATAAATAATATTTATATTTTAATATTTTATATCTTTTAGCGTATTCGTCACCAAAATACGTCATTTAGCGTCGAAAAATTTGTCGCCAAATAGGTAATTTAGCGTCGAAAAATAGCATTTTTCGTTGAAAATTTATTGGATGTAAGATGTTATACTTTAGTGTCGAAATTTTATATTTCGACGCTAATTGTCTTTCTCGTCCACCTTTTGGTGTCGAAATTATTCGACGCCAATGACATTTAGCGTCAAATTGGAGAATTTGGGAAAGACCTTATTTTTTGTAGTGTCTTGATTTCGAGTTCAGAGGGTGTATTTTTTGTAAGAGTCTGGGGAGCCGGAGGTTTTACCTGTTTCACTTAAGTCATGATTAAAAAAAATAAATTAAAGATTCAAGTTTTTTTTTTTTTTTTTGAAATATTGGAAACCCCACCGTCAAACCACCCGACCCCGGCTTTAGCAGAATATCTAAAACCATCTGTTGCAAGAACTCGAATCCATGATCTGACAACCAAATCCTAAATATTTTGTCACCAAATCGGACGATTAAAGTCTATTTACGTACATTATGATAGTAATTTTCTTAGAGTTGATATTTTCAAATAATATGAAGACATAAACTTTCGTCGTGCACATAGCTTTGTAGTATTTGTCCCAACAAATTATTATCTGATTAATAATTCAAAACAAATAATGATATATATATATATATAAACAAAATAAAAAATAAAAGAAAGAGACATGAAATAAAAAGATGAAGCCCCAATGCATGTGACAGGGTTAACAAAATGTCAACAGAATTGACATTAACAACTGTGATGATGTGCACGTGTGGCATGCTTATCATCATCATTATCATCTCATGTGAAAAAAAAAAATCAAATTTAAATTAACTATTGGGTCATGCTAACAAGTGCTCTTAGGACACTTATTAAGAATCCATATTTGGAAAATTTTCACATCATTTTTTTGGGAAATATAAAAAATTATCAAAATATTAATTATTTTTTCTTTTTTCCATAAAAACTTTCCAAAAATGGATCCTTAATGAGTACCCTTAGGACACTCATTAACATTTCCCTTAACTATTTATTTGTGATTATGATTATGAAATCCTACCGCATTTTGACTCATCATCATCATGGCCAACAATGATTCATGATCATGATCATGATGGGATTGGGACCCATTACCCATTACCCATCCCATTTTATATTATCTTACGAAAATAGTATACTCATATATAATACTCGTTTATTAATTTGTGATTTCTTTTTTCCTAGACATATAATTGAGAAAGATACCTTCTGATAAAATATCTCCCACTCCACTTAACAATTTTGTTATTTTTTCAATTTCATATATCTTTTCAAATAGTAATTTTCATGAATATAGTTTTTATAAAAATAATAATTATTTAGTTATTTAATTATCAATGAGAATTTTTATTAAAGGTTATAAAATTACATATTAGATAAATTTTTTTAAGTTATATTATGAAATAAGTAATGGTATTTTAAATAATTAAATTATTAAAAAAATTTCAACCTCTATTTCCAAAAGATCAAAATTTGAATTTCTCTATGTAAAGAGAATTTTTTTTTTTTTTTTAAATTTCAGAAACAAAAAGAAATTTAAAATAACCTGATTTTTTTTTATTTAGTGGGCATACTTCGATGCCTCAATACTTTTTTTTTCCTTATTGCTTGATCACTATTCGGTCAAATTTTTAGAAAATTTTTATGAATAAATAAAAAAAGAACTTAAAATAAAGTGAGTTAGTATCAGTAGAATTAATGTGATTTGTCTGATTATGTAAAATTTAATATAATTATTTGAAATAAAAATATCATTAAAAAAAAGTGTAACATAAAAATATCCTTAACCGTGTTTTTATTTTATTTTATTTTCTATCTCTTGTTTATATCAATCTCTAGAAAACAAAACTCAACAACAACAAAGGTCAAAACTTTAACCCGACTCCCTCTCTCTCTCTCTCTTAAATGGCGGCCAAGATTACAAGCTTCAGCTCCACTACTATTCTTCTATGGCGACTCAGTCCCTTCATTTGACATTTTAGCCTCTGCCCATCAACCATTTCTCTTCAAAAAATTGCATTACAACACTCAATCTATAAGCCCATAAACTCTCTTAAATAAAGCAAGAACTCCATTGACTCTTGGGTTTCGTGTTCCATTTTTTACTTTTGTTAAAGACCCAATTAGGCCATTACCATTTCGAGGACCCATCTTGAAAAACAAACCAAAACACAACAAAAATCAAGTCTTGGAACCTAAACCAGCTCTAAAATCAATTTTTTTTTTTGGGGTTCATTTTTACTTGGGTGGTTGGTTTTTTGCTTTTGGACTGATAAGGAAATGGGAAGCATGTGGAGGAAAGCAAAGCTGGCTTTGGGCTTGAATCTGTGTGTGTTTGTACCAAGAACTTTAGAGGACTCACCACCACCACCGTCTGCGGTGGATTCAACCGAGAGACTATCTAATGCTGCTTTGCTGTCTCCTTCTAATTGGGACACGTGTCATCGTCCAATGACACCAACTCCATCTTCTCATGGCTTGAGGTTGTCCAAAAGTGGCAGCAAATCCTCCTCCAAGGTTTGTTTGCTTTCTCTCATTTTGAGTCGGTGTATGATTGGTAGTTGAGAAAATTGGGGAGGGACCAAAGAAAATGAGATTCAGGGTTTTGTGATTTGTATGTTCTTTTGGTTTCTTTGATTGAGTTTAAACTTATTAAGTTGTCCTCTGTTTGGTTGCTGAGAAAATATGTTACAAAAAAGCAAATTAAAACTTTTGCTTCCTAGCTCAGCTCAGCTCAACTCAACCAAGCTGTTTTATAATGTTTTATTTCTCCTTATTTTGTGGCTTGTACTTGTTTGCTTGTTTAAAATATTGTATTTTTGCATGTTCTGTTTCTATTAATTTTTTTTCCCTTCATAAGAGTAAGAATTGGAAAAACCAAGATTTTTTCCTTCCTTTGTTTAACCCAAAAATTGAAATATCTGTGTTTCCAAAAAAATGTTTCTTTTCTGCTTTTATTACTTTCCCTATCAACAAAACAGAAATAATTTCACAAGTTATTATGTGTTTATTGATTTTGATATCTGTTGCAGACCAAGACGGGTTAAAGAGACATGAAATTTCTCATTTTTTTGTATGCTATTGTAAACTTTATATTAATAAGTTTCTTGTTTGGTCATTACTATATCCTAGATTGAGGAGCATCTAAAATAATTGGAGCTATGTATTTGATGTCGTGTTGTTTTCTCCTCTTTCACGCTTTGGGCTTGTGGGACGGGGGTTAAATGCTTAAGTCACTTTCAGGACCTTACTAGTAAAATAAAATTAAAGGATTTACCTTTCCTTTTTCTTCTCTTCGAGGGATGAAAAGTAACTTGTCTGGTGGCCTCATCTGTTGACTGTTAAATTACAAGCTTTCTAGCTGTGAAGTTCATAAAAGAAGTAAAAGAAAAGAAACAAAGATATATCATAAAGATATGAATGATATATGTGTTTTGCATTTTTCTTGCTGGTTCTATCAAAAGGTCTAGTTTACCTGTATCATTTGTTGTTGCATGATATTGATAACCTTTCAAAAGTAATAGGCCATGTAATTGTCCGATGCCTAACTGTTGGCTTGTTGTCTGGCGTGCTAGCAGTTGAGATGCATAGAATAGAAACATAGGATAGGATCATGGAAGCTTTTGAAACATAATTGATTGTTCATACATTACCTTAGTTGGCTCGATTTTGTGACTCACTTTTTTAGTCTTATTTAAATGCATTATGGTGCAACTGAGCTATAGTATTGGGGCTTTATTTACCTTATATGATTTAGTTTGTTCACCTTTTTTATCTACAAATTCCTCTTTTTATTTATTTATTTATTTTAAATGAAACATTTAAGGTTTCTTGTGCATTGGATGACTCTTTGGATATGTACAAAATATTTCTAAGATTAATATTTCCCATTTTATGCAAAATGATGGAAAAGAATGAGCCAGAAAAACTATTGTTGGCCATGCAATAATATATTCTCTTTTTCCTGATGGTGAAACTGGAGTTTGTGTGTGTTCCCCTTTAAAATGGTCTGTGATTTCAATAAGCTAAGCCCGTCATTGCTACTAGTTCTTGATCTCACAAGTTTTGAGGGCCTCATTTTCCGTTAATTTAGTCAAACTGTTAGGACAGATAATGTGGATTATTGTTTTCGCTTGCAACTAAATATAGTTTCCCTTGACATATTAGATCTAGTGAGGGTGGTGTTGGATTTGGTGGGAGCATATAATATTAATTTCTGAGTTATTCATAGAGTGCTTATTTTGTCTTTACTGATTTTGGTTCTTCCTATGACATTGCATTTATCTGTGTAAATGCCCTTTCTACATTGTTGTTGCTGACATTCCTGCTTCATATTTTCAGCAGACCTGCTCAATATGTTTGACAAAGATGAAACAAGGAGACGGGCATGCTATTTTCACTGCGGCGTGCTCACATTCCTTCCATTTCCACTGCATTGCTTCGAATGTGAAACATGGTAACCAAGTTTGTCCGGTTTGCAGGGCAAAATGGAAAGAGATACCCATGCAGGGACCCAGCTTAGATCCTCCCCAAGGGAGGGCAGCAATCAATCCAATTGGTTGGCCTCAAAATGATGCATTGATGACAGTGGTCCGCCGACTACCTCCTCGTCGAGATTTGAGTCGACGTCACATTGTCCCACTATTTCAGGCTCCTGAGCCTGGAATATTCGATGATGATGAATGTCTAGATCACCAACCTGTGGTTGCTGACAGAAGCTCTTGCGGTAATGATGTTGCAGAGAGCAATTCTAGTAAAACAATAGCCATCAAAACATATCCAGAAGTTTCAGTTGCACCACGCTCAAAATCTTATGATAATTTCACAGTTTTGGTCCATCTCAAAGCTGCAGCTACTCTTGCAAGACAGAATCCTGACAGAAATCAGGCTACTTTGCCCCAACTGTCTCGAACTCCTCGTGCTCCAGTTGATTTAGTCACGGTACTTGACATCAGTGGAAGCATGGCTGGTACCAAGCTTGCATTACTTAAACGAGCAATGGGATTTGTAATACAAAACCTTGGCTCCAATGATAGGCTCTCAGTTATTGCCTTCTCTTCCACAGCCCGCCGCCTCTTTCCCCTGCATCGGATGACTGACACAGGACAGCTGCAGGCTCTTCAAGCTGTTAATTCTTTAGTTGCAAATGGTGGGACCAATATTGCTGAAGGCCTGAGAAAAGGTGCCAAAGTAATGGAAGAGCGTAGGGAAAAGAATCCCGTGGCCAGCATTATACTGTTGTCTGATGGGCAGGATACTTATACTGTCAATAGTTCTGGTGGCAATCAACCACCCAATTATCAATCTCTCCTCCCTTTGTCTATTCATAGCACTGACAACAGTGGTTTCCAGATTCCAGTCCATGCTTTTGGATTTGGTACAGATCATGATGCTTCATCAATGCATTCAATTTCCGAAAATTCTGGAGGGACATTTTCTTTCATTGAGACTGAAGCTGTGCTCCAGGATGCATTTGCACAATGCATTGGAGGGCTTTTGAGTGTTGTGGTACAGGAACTGCAAGTGGGAGTTGAATGTGTGCACCCAAGTGTAACCCTAGGCTCTCTTAAAGCAGGAAGTTACCCAAACCGTGTGATGGTTGATGGACGCAATGGATATATTGATGTTGGAGATTTATATGCTGATGAAGAGAGGGATTTTCTGGTATCAGTTAATGTTCCAGCAGATTCTTCCAGAAATGAGACATCATTGCTAAATGTGAGATGTAGTTATAAGGATCCCTTAACTAAAGAAATGGTAACACTGGAGAGTGATGAAGTTAGGATTGAAAGGCGTGAAATAGCTGTACAAGAAGTCATGTCGATTGAAGTGGACAGACAACGCAACCGGCTCCAAGCAGCAGAGGCAATGGCACAGGCAAGAACTACAGCAGAACAGGGAGATCTAGCAGGTGCTGTTTCTATCCTTGAGAACTGTCGACTGGTACTGTCAGAGACTGTCTCAGCTAAAGTTCATGATCGTCTATGTCTTGCATTGGATGCTGAGCTCAAGGAAATGCAAGAGAGGATGGCAAGCAGGCATGTGTACGAAGCATCTGGTAGAGCATATATTCTTTCAGGGCTGAGCTCACACTCATGGCAAAGAGCAACAGCAAGAGGCGACTCAACTGATGGTTCAAGTCTTGTTCAGTCTTATCAAACACCTACAATGGCTGAGATGCTTACTCGATCCCAGGCTATGTTACTGGGTAGTCCATCAGCACAAAGACTTGTCCAACCATTATTGTCATTTGGATCACAACCAAAACCAAGGTAATATTGAAGTTTTCCGATATTTTGCACATTTTTGTTTGAGGGAGGGGGTAAATTGGAGAGACATAGGGGGGGGGGGGGGGGTTGGGCTGTTTGTGGTTTTGCTCGTCTTTGTATGTGTAAATGAATAATAAAATATGGGAAAAGGGCAAAAGGTGTATTTCGGGGACGAAAAAAGAGGGAAACACTAGGGGTAGGGTTTTACAGCATTTTTGTTTTTATGTTTGTTTGTGTTGTTGGGGTTGTGTACATAAAGAGAGAGAGATGGTTTCTTGGGGAGATCTGGGCATAAGTAGTTTGTAATTGTGGAAATGGTTTTGGATCAACTCTTCACCTTAATATATAAACCCATTCTTTATGTGAGGTTTTGTTGCCTTTTGCTTCTCTCTCTCCCTCTCTCTCTATATGTGGTATTTCACTAAAAGTCCTTAAAATAATATTGAAAATCATTTATTTATCATAAAAAAATTAAACAAATATTAAATTGAGAAAGATAACTACAATCTCTGAAAGAAAAAAGAATATTTTTATAAATTTATTAAAAACTAAATCAGTGATTTTCAATCAAATCAGATTGCTAGGTATGGATGATTCAGTTGAACTGCTTATGTTTAAACATGCAAGGCAGATACATAACAAAACAAAGGAGCATATGATGACTGAATAGTGGAAGTGTAACATATTTGCATGTGAAACTGTTTTCACAGGAAATTATTGCCCAGCAAGCATGCCTGCCTGATGAGACACTAGGCAACCTGCCTGATGGGCCGGACCGGGCCCGGGCTTTTCTCCCACCCTTAATCCTTCTTTCTGTTTAACTGAAGACATGTTGATCAATAAATCAAATTATGGTCATAGTAATTACTTTCAAATATTTTACAACTGTTCGATGGTGGGTTTTTACCCCGAGAAAGATTCAAATGTTGTGGAGAGGCATAATTGGTTGTCTACTTAGTCAAAAATGGATAATAAGAGCTTAAGGGCTCGGAGAGACGGACGAAATTTGATAGAAGAACTTAAACCCATTATACGGAGGGGTTCATGCAAGGGCTGAGTGTGTTGATGATGAATAGGTTGGTATGCTGACCCGACCTATAGTAGAAGTGCTGGATTTGGGTTCATTTGAGTATTTGTGGAAACCGACCCGAGGGGGTCCAGCTTAGCAACCCGACCTGGTTGAAGAGGTTAGAGTGAGTTTTGACTAGTATCATCCACATTGGTATGTTGACCCAAGAATGAAGATGGGATCGCATGCCAATCTGCAATTGAGTCAAGTGACGTATGCCCTAAAGTGAGAAGATACACTTCTAGAAGGCTAATGATCACTATGGGAAAACAATGGTTCACCGTGAAAGTAGCCCCTCTCAGCAGAGATCAGGATGAAAACCTATCGGATCCAGCGTTTTGAGGAAGGACATAATGAAATCCTCCTTAAGCACCACCTTGATCTGGTCGGGGAGAAAAAAGAGATCTCAACGCTCATAATGGCAGCATATCAGCAAAGGATGACCCGTTTCTATAACAAGAGGGTCCGAGTACGAACCTTTCATCTTGGAGACTTGGTCCTGAGGCAGGTCACCATGAATATAAGAAAGCCTGAAGAAGGCTCTCTGGGAGCCAGATGAGAATGATCTTATAGGGTTGTCGAGGTCACCAGGTCGGGTACCTATCACCTGGAACAACTGGACGATACCCGACTCAAGAAGCTCTGGAATACAGAAATGTTGAGAAGGTATTTTCAATAGTGCCTCTCTTAAAATGTCATGCAAAGAGTTGTAAGAATAACAGTAGATCCTAAGAATATAGATAATACTTTCCCTTTATAAATAAAAACTTGTTCGCATATGCTTATTTATTATTTTAATGGGAAAGACTTGTTTAATATTCTTGTGAAATACTCGTGATCGAAAGACATCAAAGGTTGCAAGGCAGGTGGGAAAGACACGAACCTTCATGACACGCTAATCCCTGGTGTCATTATCAAACCCCATGGGCTGAAACGTTAACACCCAATGGTTTACAACTTCGAGGAATAGAGCAAGAAGACCTGAGTAGCGTTTGACGCCTCAGGTATCTATAGCACGCACGATGAGTGAGTCGGCGTGGCGTTTGGTGCCCCAAGGTAATCATAACACGCATGAATTGAAGACATTTGTGGGGTACTACGGTATCCCTTGGTTTGCATAGCACAGGGAGGGCTCACAGACCTCTGTGGAATTTGCAGCCTCGGGATGTGCCTAGCACCGGGAAAGAAAATGCCCATGTGGCACTGGCCATCCCATTTCGGATCCATTGAGCATAACACATGGAAGGCTATGAGGCCTCCGTGGCATCTGTTGGCATGAAGACTTTCCTAGCATAAGGACAATCTCTTTATGGCGTTGGCCGCCCCTCCGGTCCATAGATCGGTTCGCCGAGACTTTGGATTCTAAGGTTCAAATTGTTGTTTTGGGTAATGCAGGGCAGGACGCTCCCTCAGTTACCTGAATGTTTTCTTTTGGTTGGTACATAGTGTATGATACGTCACCTCGTTACACTTATCGTATTTTATTTTTATTTTTACATGGCTTGGTATAGGACGTTGATGAACACCAAAATATATACATTTATTAAAATAAAAATTAATCATTTACACTTGTAGTATAATTAATCCCCTTAATTTAACATATTTGTGAAATAAGAATTAAATTTATGTTTTATATATTTCTATTATGATTTTTATTTTTTATGTAGGTGAAATAATTATTTATATGCATAACTAGAAAAATGGATGTGACATTTGAATTTTGGAGGCTAGAAACTTGAAAAGGCGTTTTAGCAGTGTACAATTTCAGAAATTCCATCTTTGCGTAATTTTCATATTTCAGCCATAACTTTTTACTCCGATATCAGATTGAGGCAATTCTAGTTCCAGATGAAAGAAGACTCGAATATCTACAATTTTTCTCTTTACAAGAGTTTCTAGTTATCCGGTTTTCAAGGTAAAATATTACTTTGGATGCTCAACGAGAAAATGGATATGAAAATTGACCATTTGTGTTTGTAAATGGCCATTTGGCCTTTGTAAATTGGCATTTGTGTTTGTAGATGACCATTTGACCTTTGTGAATTGGCATTTGTGTTTGTAAATGGTCATTTGACCTTTATAAATTGGTCATTCGTGTTTACAATGGGTGTTTAGCATTATCTATAAATAAGAGATGCTTAACACCTCAATCTTCAGCTTCCTTCATACGTCTCTATTTGAGAATTTGTGAAGGTTTCAGCTCTTGTGTGTTTTATTTTTCAGGCTTTGTTATAATTTCTTTTTCTTTCAGTAATAAAATTATGTGTTTTTATTCAAAGCATGAGTAGCTAATTCCATTTTGCTGGGATAAAGAGTGGAATTCTTAACATGGGAATATAAATTAATTTTACTTATATTATACTATATGAATTGTAATATGAAGACTAATATTTAAATATGGATTAATTATTAACAAACCTTGTTAACGCCTTTATGGCTGGTTTTATATATTTGACATAATTGAGTACTTAATTGGACTTGTTATAGATAAATATTGTCACCATCTATATGATTGGTTTTATATGTTTTAACATAATTAGTTCTTGAAGTAAATTAACTGGGTAATAATAACAATTTATATATCATAAGAAGTAAGATTTCTTTATATTTGAAATATTAAGATTGGATCCCCTAGCCCCAGAATTTAAATTTATTGTTACATTCCATTTTAAAAATTGTTCATCATTTCAATTAATTTAGCCTTTTTATTTTTACTCGATTGTTATTTTATTTTACTAAATCTATTCATTGTGGAACGACCCCAAACTTACTGGGTTATTTTATTACTTTGACATTATTATACTTGGGAGTAAAGAACCATTTTGTGAGTGTGTTAATTTTTTGACGTCGTTGTCGGGGAATATAATTTAGTAGATATAATAATAATTTTACATCTTTGCAATTTTTTTCTTTTGTTTTTAATTTTAATTTTAATTTTTTGCATCTCATTTTTCTTCTTCTTTACAATTGTGTAGATCCAAGATGTCCTGATTGATTCCCAAATGAATTCTGAACCTAGACATCTCACATATAGACAAACCTTATACTTGATTCTTCAAGGTTACATGAGATAGAAGACTCAATTAAAATGGAGTTTGCATTTTGCCAAAGAATTTCTTAAACCATCCTCATCTAGAGATTTTTTTCATAATTTTTTGTGAGAATCTAATTTGAGAAATTAAGACAGCTGAGCGAGAAATTCAATTGAAATCTGAATTGATAAGAATTAGAAGACGTTTTTAGGATCTAATCATTACATTTTTTCTTTTGTCATTTATTTTTACTTTTATTTTTCACTTGTTTATTATTTTTTCTTTTTGTAAGTATTGCATTTGCATATTTAAATTGTAGCATATAGTCTGCATGAGACATTGGTCTCAATCATCTATCAGAGATTAAATAGAGAGTTTCCATCACCTCATCGTCAGTCAAAATGGCCGAGAACCGAAATGAAAACCCATCTGGCCCAAGATCAAAATCCAGTTGATCAGATAGAACATGAGTCTCAGCATGTCGATCTTAATCATCCTATGACACTCAAAGAATTTATAAATCCCACTAGGACATGATCACCATCTTGCATTGTTTTCCCCCAAATGCATCATGACACACTCATAAAATGGTTCTTTCCTCCCAAGTATAAGAGTGTCGAAGTAATAAAATAACTGGTAAATCCGGGACCGATCCATAGGTAATAAATTTAATATGATAAAATAATAATTCAACTAATAAAGTAAAATACTAGGTTTAGAGGATCCACTCTTGACATTTCAAATATAAATAATTTTTACTTTTTATAAAATATAAATTATAATTATTTACCAATCAATTTATTTCATAATTATAAGGTATTAATTATGCCAACACATGTAATTTGTCTTGTCGATAATTATGTTAGGGTTGGTGCTCGGAGTGCCAATCCGGATCGTATTTATATCCGATTCATGAATACGAACAATGACTTTTTCCATAATATTACTTATTTAATTGTAGCACCTCTTGTCTTTTATATACATATTCGATCTAATTACGATTAGATATCTAATTATGATTAGATTGAAACTAAATCCGATTTAGTGATACGTGTATATTAGACAAAGACCCTAGGATTTACAATGTAGTGCGCAGTTACAACGTAGTTTGTAATTGACATTGGGAAGCATCACTATAAGTTGTATATCCTTAAATAAAGTTCCTGGTCAAGATTTACTAACACGGATCGGTTAGTAAAATCCGCTGAGACCAGTACATGTCGTATATCGAGACTTGGTCTGATGGTTTATCCCAATGAACCATGAGTCTCGGAAGACTCGTATATATATATAGGTGTTTATTTGATAAACACTGAACAACTCATTGAAGATTTCCTAATAGATGATATATCAACGTCAATAGGAATCTTCTCGAGTTGAGCGAACATAGTAGTCATTCGACTTGAGATATCAGAGTGGATATATGAGTTATCCTCCACACTCTGATGGCAGTCACGTCACCGATCTATTTAGATCAGACCTCCGACTGTTAGTTGGGTGTGGACTGATGCTCATGATATCCAGTGCGTAACAAGATATTATCCGTCAGTCCTGTGTACAGGGCATAAGTTTCCTACACGTGTTTGCGATCTAGTAAATCCATGGCCGTGGTATAATTTCGGAAGCGAGTTCCAAGCATTATTTAGAGATCATAAATTTGAAAGTCGACTACATTATACCATAAGAATTTGACGTTCTTATATATATCCAAGGTATAATATGGATAGCCTGTGATGGAGGGATTATACGTATGTAATGACCTCAACTTGCATAGTTTAGCGAGATTATCCGTGGTCGTCATAATTTATGAGTGGGTGAATTATGGACACGAAATTGGATTTCATGACGGATAACCTAAACTTAGAGAGTCCCACAATATGAAGTGTACTCGTTGAGCACTTGGGCAACGCGTTATGAATAATATAGATTATTCATAATACTTCACCGAATTAAATGAGTTAATTCGAGTCGTTTAAACGGTTAAACGAAAATACACACATTTGGGGCATTTCAGCCAATTAATAATTAATATGTATTTGTATTTGATACAAGATTTGATTTGATACATATTAATTAATTGTCAAATGAGACTTTGGCACATGTCATTTATATATGTATTTGTTATTTAATGTAAATAAAAATACATATATACTAATAATCACATAAATTATTTCAATATTACATAAATGTTATGCAATATGTTTGATTATTATTGGTTACATGTGGCATGATTTTATTAAGCTTAAAGTTTACATATTGGATTTGTTAACTTAAAGCTTATTATTATTATTAATTAATTAGATTAATTGACCAAATGACCAAAATACCCTTTATCTCCTCCTAAAGTCGGTTTTGGCTTAGTATTTAAGTTGAAAAATTTTATTTTCTTCATTCATTCACCTCCATGGCCGAACCTAACAAGCATAAAAGCACCCAAAATATTCTTGAAGAATCAAGGAAGAAATTCAAGAAAAAGTTTAAGGAAATTACAAGATTTGGAGGTAATCTTCAATAATCTTAAACTTAGAAAGCTTGTTTCTTGTTCTTGAATATATAGAATAGTTCTAGGGTTTCTTCCTTTCTTATATTTTGGGGCTTTTTGATTTGGAGGATGGATTTAGAGGCTAGATGCATGTGTGAAGTTGGATTGGATGATATTAGTGTAATATTGATTCAATTTTGTTATTTGATGACTTATTTTATGACCACTCTTGTAACTCATATAATTTTTCTTGAGTTCTTCATAGGTGGTGGCTTTGATTGTTGTTAGTATTAATATGATTAATGTTGAGAAAATTGAATTTATAGCATGGAAAATGATAAATTTTGTTACAAAATCAGATCTGTAAAAACTGGGTTTATTGTGATGAAAATTATATCATATAAATGTATTGGATGTATTTTGGGTATTGGAACAATTGCCGAAAATTGTTTTGGAGTTGAAATAAGTGAAAACGGTGAAAAACGGCGTTACCGGGTGACGGCTGCCTAAACAATGAAATGGGCACTGTTCGGGCAGCCCATGAATTACCCTAGTAATGTTGGGGCTGACCTGGGCAGCCCTCATGTGCATTGGGTGGTCGGTTCGGTCAAAAATACGTTTTATGCTATTTTGCGGAAAAATATTTTCGTAAAAGTTTCGCGATGTTCCTTAACTATTTATGTCATTATTTGATATCAAATAAATATATTTAGGTGAAATATGAAAGAATTATTCATATTGGATATTGAATAATTCAATCGGTAATTTAAAAAGTTTTACAATTATGATTTCACCCAAACCGCGAGCTTCTGCTGCGCCCGCGCCAAAACCCCAACAAAAATGGTATCATAGCATGTCTGATCCTTCATCCATTACATTTGTCATGCTTGATATATGATATATAATCCAATGTTGATGTTTGCACATGCATGTAATTTAGATATTTCTTGACATTTCGATTCTACGCTAACGGGAAACGTAACAGAAATTTAATGGTTAAGTTAAGTTATGTTTTCTAAGGTAGAATTGAACTGTTTAGAAGTTGATATAGATTTAACTTTGTATTTGATGTAGAGCAAAATTTTCTTGAGGAATATCCCCGCTTAAATAAGGCAGTAAAGTGACATGTATTGGATGCATGTTTCTTGGTCCGTCTTGTCAATACGGTTTATTGGTATCTTTCTATGGCTGCATCCGAGAAAGTGCCAAAGCAGTGAGGGTGTAGTTGATAGAATTTTTTCCATGCCGGATGTATATTTGATACTAGACAAATTCAAGTGAAAATGGAAATCCTGAACGTGCCAAAGCTGTCAGGACTACATCGGTAGCTTGAGTTTGTCATTGGCAAGTGAAGCCTTGATACGCCTCATTGTGAACGTGCCAAATGTTAGGGTTGGTGCTCAGAATGCCAATCCGGATCGTATTTATGTCTGATTCATAAATACGAGCAATTCTATTTTCCATAATATTACTAATTTAATGGTAGCACCCATGTTTTTTTTTATACACTTATTCGATCTAATTACGATTAGATATTTGATTATGATTAGATCGAAACTAAATCTGGTTTAATGATACGTGTATATTAGATAAAGACACTAGGATTTACAATATAGTGCGCAGTTACAACGTAGTTTGTAATTGACATTGGGAAGCACACTATAAGATGTATATCCTTAAATAAAGTTCCTAGTCAAGATTTACTAACACAGGTCGGTTAGTAAAATTCGCTGAGACCAATACATATCGTATATCGTGACTTGGTCTGATAGATTATCCCAATGAACCATGAGTCTCGGGAGACTCGTATAGACATTTAGGGGTTTATTTGATAAGACACTGAACGACTCACTGAAGATTTCCTAATAGATGGTACACCAACGTCAATAAGAATCCTCCCGAGTTGAGCGAGCATAGTGGTCATTCGACTTGAGATACCACAGTGGGATATATGAGTTATCCTATACACTTTGATGGCAGTCACGTCAACGATCTATTCATGATCGGACCTCCGCCTGTTCGTTGGGTGTGGACTGATGCTCATGATATCCAGTGCATATCAAGAGAGTGAAGCCTTGATACGCCTCATTATAAACGTGCCAAAGCTGTCATAACGAGAAACGGTCAGGACCAAAACCAAGAGTCACTGGTGAGTGATTGACAAAGAATTGTCTACCTAATGAATATACGTAGGCGAGATCGTGCCAAAGCTGTGAGTCAAAATATATTCATGGGATCATACTCTCACTATGGAATTCGATTTAATTATTGAATTCCCGTTGTCCGTTGGGGATTACGGTATTACGTAAAGTAGTGGGAGACACTGCTGGGTTAAAAATCCATAACTTAAGCAGTGCGTAATTTTATGGAAAATACTGCTTTCGTTTTCCTTTTATTTTATATTGTTTATAGAATTGTACTTCTAATCCACTGCATGCTTATTACTTGAATAGGTTTTCTGACTTTACTTATGGTTGTGTAATTCTAGAATAGGTTCTAGAAAGACAGTAGACTTAGATATTGTTAGATTAGTTAAAACCATCGGGAACTGTTGTTTCGATTTCCTTGTAAATCAAGATGGTTAGTGACTTAGTTTCTAAGTCACGATTAGTAATCTAAATAGATATCTGTTTTAGGATATAATTATCTAGTAAGAATAGTTTCTTGTGCAGTAAGAATTGACACGAATCAGTTCATGTCTCGAGATTATTGACTGGCATTAAGAAAACCCTGTTAGTATTTGTTTATCTTTTAATGACATTTCTTTGCTTTTAGTGACTTTTAGAAGTCACGTGTTTGACATAATTTTCTAATCAATTATTTACAACTGTTGTGAATAATTGAAGGCAAATTATAAAGCTTAAGAAATGAGATGTGTATAGTTGTGTATAGAGAATATTGATTTTCTCATAATACGACAACTATAGGTATTGGATACCAGATCTCCCGTCTGGTTATTTAAAATAATATTTAATTACTGTTTTGATATTTGATATCAAAACTTATGACTATTAGATAGTTACTTGTTCTTTATAAACAGTTATTACATATTTTAATATGACTAGTAGTGTCATTAAGGAAAAGATAAACATTAAGAAAATGTTCAGTTAACTAAATAACTTAGAACAGTGCTTTATGAGATTTTATCATATAAGCATTAGATGCTTGTTCCTTATGGTAAAGGATGGTCTGATACGAGATCGTACCATATATCCTTATCCATTTAATGAATATTGTATTCATGATGTGATTAAATCTCATTTAACCGATTATCGTCATTGGATCACAAATTTATTAAACTAATATATTGGATGTATGTAGTTTAATGAATTGTAAATTGCCATAGATAGTTTTCTTTACTCCGTAACTTGGTTAATGAATTGTCATGACTTAGTTGGGTGTTTCTAATACAGAACATGTTGAACGTCTTGAATGGTTCGAGAACTTTCGATATGTTTTCTGATGAAACACAAATATAATATTTTGAATGATTCAAAGATATTCTATTTGAAGTGTTGAAAACTATAATTTTAAAATTCATCGTGAATCTTTGAATTGTTCAAAGATGTTTGATATGATCAAACATATGAATTTAAGGCAATTAGTTCTAAAGTTATTTAATGAATTTGATTCTTACTCAATATTAAACTTCCACGATTCCATCTTGATGGAATTGGTCAATGAGAGTGATTGAATCTTATATGATTTGATTATTAGATATTGAGTGTTACCGAATTTGTTTTTTCAATACTCGTGGGGTTATGCTCCAGTAACACTAATTCATCTCTTTAATTAAGGTTCCATTTGTTTCTACAATTACATATATGATATGTATAGTAGAAAATTCGAATCTTGAAAAGTTTGAGATTTGAAACTTTCCTTTGTATAGTGGTTATATAATTGAAAGTAATTGTACCTCGGAGGTACGAGTGAAAGGTTTATCATTTATTCTATTTAATGGAATATTATATTCTATTTGATAGAATATATTTTCTACGATCCCGAGTAATAAAATTATTTTATTACTTGGTGTGTAACATCAGATGTTGACAAATTATAGAAAAGACTTGACTTATTGATGTCAAATGTGAAAATGATAAACTGTAATGGAACTACATAATTAATAAGATGAAAATACCCTTAGACCACTTCCGTATAAGTTTAATAGGATGTCAGAATCATTTACAAAGTATTCGATACTTAATGATTCTGTTGTTTTCTTATCGAAGAAAATTATCCTATAACTTATAGTGGGAGCGATATTTGATATCGATTTCGGAAGTCACCATTGAACCATAGATCTAAGATTGTTCATAGCTTACTACGATCAAGTTTTGAACTTGATTGACCTTTCGGTATGAATCGTTCATAAAATGTGCAAATTATTTGCGCATCAAAAGCAAAGTGAGCTTGATAAAGGTTCGACCTTTATAGTACGACAATGAGAAAGGTTATCCTCAGTAGTCTATTGTATATTCTGAGTATATATCTCTCTGGTCGCACTAATTGAACAATTAGAGATTTGTTGGTTAATGTTGATATTAAACTATGTATTTTGGCTAAAGAATGCAAATTGGCGTTCTTGAGTGATTTCTTCGAATGAGAGATCCGTCGTGATTTCTTTGTTTGAAGAGTTTATTTTTGAATGGCCCTAGAGTTTGCATTCTGCTAAGATCACAGTTTGATATACTAGCTTATGGAGCCTATTGTAGACTCAGATAAGCTCTCCGAAAATCCGTGTTCTCTGATTTTGATATCAGTCAGATTGTCTGGTTTTATCGAAGTATAGAGAATACGTATTTGTCAGTAGGGTCAGTGGGAGTGTACAAATTTTTTTCTAGTATTTATATATCCTAAGTCTTATTTTCTCCGTGGAAGCAGTGGGAGTAGTCTTTGTTATATTTGATATAAAATTTTATATAAGATATAAAACTAAGAGACTTGTGAGAAATTCCCATTAGTCGCATATTAGATATGATCTAATAATAGACACAATAAGACTATCTATATGACAGTTAGTATAAATGTTTGACAGTTAACGTGTCTTTTATAAATATAGTATTCATCTTTCGTAAATGATGATTCCTTTGTCGAAAGATAGATTGAATAAAATGTCTAGTCAATCTTATGCATCATGATATGAT
Source organism: Zanthoxylum bungeanum (assembly GCA_019454045.1). Taxonomy (NCBI): domain Eukaryota; kingdom Viridiplantae; phylum Streptophyta; class Magnoliopsida; order Sapindales; family Rutaceae; genus Zanthoxylum; species Zanthoxylum bungeanum. Next base: position 274,679 of record SKCR01007815.1, on the reverse strand, counting down.
GGCGTAATGAATGCTATATTATGTGTGATTAGAAATATCAATTTAATCGTAATTGTTACGAGTTATTTTGATATGTAGTAGACCATAAGATGTGTCTTGAAACATGTTTTTTGTGATATTTGAGATATTAAGAACGAGTTTCCAATTCATGGAGAATTTAGTCTGCAACCATAAGGTGTTAGATTAGTTTTGATCCTAATTATGACATTAGATGGTCCAGGTCATATAAAGTTAGAAGATGCAGTGGGAGTGTCACCGTTGATTCTACTAAACTAGTGGAATCAGTTGCAACTTATGAAGTATCGACTTATGAAGTTGCATACTGACACTATAGATTAGAAGTTCTCATATTAGTATAGTGCTTGCGATTGTCTCAAAGTATTTGGATTTGATTTCTAAATACATGGAAAACTAGTAGCTATAGCACAATACTGATATAACGTCTGAGTCATATTGATGTGGAATTTGGATTCTAAAAAATATGAATGATGCTGGCTAAGGAAAACGGTTGGGTTTGTTTGACAGACTCGATTTGTTAAGTAGACTTACTTGTTGTTGCCTACCTTTTGAATGCAAGGTGAGCTCTTAAGGGCCATGAGTATGTGATACACATTAAGATGTGTATAGGATACCGTGGATTGGCACTAGAGCAAGTGGGAGAAATTGTTAGGGTTGGTGCTCAGAGTGCCAATCCAGATAGTATTTATGTCCGATTCATAAATACGAGCAATTCTATTTTCCATAATATTACTAATTTAATGGTAGCACCCTTGTCTTTTATACACTATTCGATCTAATTACGATTAGATATCTGATTATGATTAGATCGAAACTAAATTTGATTTAGTGATACGTGTATATTAGACAAAGACCCTAGGATTTACAATATAGTGCGCAGTTACAACATAGTTTGTAATTGACATTGGGAAGCACACTATAAGATGTATATCCTTAAATAAAGTTCCTGGTCAAGATTTACTAACATGGGTCGGTTAGTAAATTCCACTGAGACCAGTACATGTCGTATATTGTGAGTTGATCCGATGATTTATCCCAATGAACCATGAGTCTCAGGAGACTCGTATAGACATGTAGGTGTTTATTTGACAAGACACAGAACGACTCACTGAAAATTTCCTAATAGATGGTACACCAACGTCAATAGGAATCTTCTCGAGTTGAGCGAGCATAGTGGTCCTTCGACTTGAGATACCACAGTGAGATATATGAGTTATCCTCCACACTTTGATGGTAGTCACGTCAACGATCTATTCATGATCAGACCTCCGCATGTTCGTTGGGTGTGGACTGATGCTCATGATATCCAGTGCGTATCAAGAGATGATTCGTCAGTCATGTGTACAAGGCATATGCATCCGTACATGTTTACGATCTAGTAAATCCATGGCCGTGTATAACTTCGAAAATCAGTTCCGAGTGTTATTTAGAGATCGTAAATTGAAAGTCGACTATATTATACCGAACGGGTTTGATATTTTTATCTATACCCCATGTATAATATGGATAGCCTGTGACGAAGGGATTATACGTATGCAATGACCTCGACATGCATAGTTTAGCGAGATTATTCGTGGTCGTCATAATCCATGAGTGGGTGGATTATGGACACGAAATTGGATTTCGTGACGGATAAACCTAAACTTAGAGAGTCCCACAATTTGAAGTGTACTCATTGAGCACTTGAGCAACACGATATGAATAATACAGATTATTCATAATACTTCACCAGATTAAATGAGTTAATTCGGATCGTTTAATCGGTTAAACGATAACACATGCATTAGGGGATTTTGTCCGATAATAATTATTGTGTATTTTTATTTGATACATAATACGATTAGATACACATTAATTATTCGTCAAATGAGATTTTGACACATGCCATAAATATATGTATTTATTATTTAATGTAAATAAAAATACATATATGGATGTTATTTAATTATTTAGTTATTTAATTGTTAAATAATTAAATAATTGAAAATTAAATATCTTATCCATTTATCATAATTAGTATGATAAATGGTGATATATAATTGGAATACTTGGCATGATTTGAATTAAACTTTATTTGTCCAATTTTGATTGGTTAGTATAAAGCTTATTATAATTTGATTTGATTAAATTACAAAATCCCCAATATACCCTTGAGAGAGTCGGTCATCTTGGATTTTAAAAGGGGAAATTTTTCTTTTCTTCTTCACTCTCCTTCATGACCGAAAACATCAACCAAGAAGCCTCTCTCAAATTAGTTTGATGATTCACAAAGAAAAATGAAGAAGAATCAAGAACAAAGCTTTAAGAAATTGGAGAATTAAGGTAATATTCAATATCCCTAAGCTTGAAAGTTTGTGTCATGTTCTTGGTTAAGCTAGATGGATTCTAGGGTTTCTTTATTTTCTTAGAATTTGGGGCTTTTGATGTTGGATGATGGATTTGGAAGTATAATGCATGTGTGAAGTGTTCTTGGTTGATATTATTGTAATATTAGACCAATTTGTTCATTTGATGAAATATTGCCATTCTAGAGTGTTATGACCACTCTTATGGCACATAAAATTGTTCTTGGGTTGTTCATATGTGGTGACTTTAGTTGGTGTCTTGATTAATTAGATTAATCTTGAAAATTTTGTATTAAAGCATGAAAAATGGCAATTTTCGGTTTCCTGATCAGATCTGTTAAAACTGAAAATTTTGTGATTAATTTGATGTCATATGAATGTAATGGATGTGTTTTTGGAGTTGGAACAATTACCAGAAAGTGTTTCGGAGTTTAAATAAGCAAAAACAGCCAAAAACGGCGTTACCGGGTGACTTTTGAGCCAACCGGGTGACTTTTGAGCCAACCGGGTGACGACTGTCCAAACAGTGAGTTCGTCACTGTTCGGGCAGCCCATGAACTGTCCTAACACTATTGGGGCTAACCTGGCAGTCCCCATAAGTGTTGGGTGGTCGGTAGGGGTGAGCAAAACCGGTTTCGGTTCCGGTCCGCATGGAACCGAACCTACCCAGAAAAATTCGGTTCCGCACTAAGTGGAACCGGAACCTACCCAATTAAACAGGGTACCCATTATTCGGTTCTAATTGGGTCCGGTCCGGTTCCGGTCCGGTTTCGAATTACCCTATTTTAAAATATTTAATGAAAACTACATTCCAATACGAGTCCATAGAAAAAACGGGGACCAAACGGAGTGCGGAAACGCGCATTACTTAGCTCTGCTGCCATTTCCCTGTTTCTTCTGAATTTCATGAAAAAAATAAAAGAATAAATTTTTTTTTAAAAAATAACGAAGTTAGATCCAATAAATTGCAGATATGTTGTGAGTAGAAGTGAAGAAAGTGTTCAGCTGCAGATCACAACTACATGAAAACATATATATAATAAGTACAAGATGAGAAACAAACAATTAAAGAAAGTAATTCCAGAAATCAAACACAATAAGAAACAAACAATTAAAGAAAATAATTCTGAAACCTTAGAGCACATACACATGAAACTTGAATGATTGCAGATCTGCTCTGATGAGTTATTCTCATGGTCCGAATTACAAGTTTACAACAACATAAAACCGGTTCCATGGGCCGGTTCCGGTTCCGATCATTTGGAACCGGAACCTACCCGGATAAAATCGGTTCCTTCATTTTTGGAACCGGAACCTACCCGATTACAATCGGTTCCGGTTCCAAACCCGAAAAATCGGTCCGGTTCCAACCGGTTCCGGTAAACCCGGAACCGTTGCTCACCCCTAGTGGTCGGTTCGGTCAAAAATACATTTTGCGTCATTTTGCGGAAAAATATTTTTCGTAAAAATTTCACGAAATTTCGATTGAATTCATGTCGCTATTTGATATCGAATAAATAGGTTTAGGTGAAATATGAAAAAATTATTCATATTAGATATTGAATAATTTATTTCGCCCGAACCGCGCTTCTGCTGCGCCCATCGCCCAAAACCCTAACACCAAAACTGTCATAACGAAAAACGGTCAGGACCAAAATCAGGAGTCACAGTGAGTGTGATTGACAATGAGTTGTCTACCTAATGAATATACGTAGGCGAGATCGTGCCAAATCTATGAGTCAAAATATATTCATGGGGTCTATTTCTCACTATGGAATTCGATTTAATTATTGAATTCCCGTTTTCCATTGGGGATTACGGTATTATGTAAAGTAGTGGGAGACACTTTTGGGTTAAAAATCCATAAATAAAGCAGTGTGTAATATTATGGAAATTGCTGCTTTTGTTTTCCTTTATTCTATATTGTTAATAGAATTAATCTTCTAATCCACTGCATGTATATTATTTGAATATATTTTCTGACTTCACTTATGATTGCGTATTTCTAGAATAGGTTCTAGAATGTAAGTAGACTTGGATATTGTTAGATTAGTCAAAACCATCGGGAACTATTGTTCCGCTTTTCTTGAAAAACAAGATGGTTAGTGACTTAGTTACTAAGTCACGATAAGTCATCTAAATAGATATATGTTTTAGGATATAATTGTCTAGAGAGAATAATTTCTTGTGCGGTAAGAATTGACATGAATTAGTTCATATCTCGAGATTCTTGACTGGCATTAAGAACTCCATTAGGTATTTGCTTATCTTATAATGACGTTTCTTGGCTTTAGCGACTTTTAGAAGTCACGTGTTTGACACAGTTTGCTAATTAACTATTTGCAATTGTTGTGAATAATTTAAGGTAAATTATAGAGCTTAAGAAATGAGATGTGTATAGTTGTGTATAGAGAATATCGATTCTCACAATACGACAACTGTAGTTATTGGATACCAGATCTCCTGTCTAGTTATTTAAAATATTGTTCAATGATTATTTTGATATTTGATATCAGAACTTGTGACTATTGGATAGTTACTTGTTCTATATAAACAGTTGTTACATATTTTAATATGACTAGTAGTGTCATTGATAAGAGATAAACATTAAGAAAAATATTCGGTTATCTAAATAACTTAGAACGGTGCTTTATGAGATTTTATCACATAAGCATTAGATGCTTATTCCGTATGGTAAAGGATGGCCTGATACGAGATCACACCATATATCTTTATCCATTTAATGAATATTGTATTCAGGATGTGATTAAATCTCATTTAACCAATGATCGTCATTGGACCATAGATTTATTAAACTAATACTTTGGAAGTATGTAGTTTAATGAATTATCAATTGCCAAGGATAGTTTTCTTTACTTCGTAACTTAGTTAATGAATTGTCATGACTTAGTTACATATTTCTAAAAGAATATATATTGAACGTTGATGAGCGAAAAATATATCAATATTTATCGCCCATTTTACTTAATATTTTGTTTAGTTTCTCGGATTTGATGAACGTTTTGATGTATTTTAGTTTATTTTGCGGATAAAATAATATTGGGACTCAATGAAATCATTTAGGACGAATTATGGGTCAAATAAGGGCAAAAAATTGGACTTGACATATTAATTTTGGAGATTAGAAACTTGAAAGGGCATTCTAACGAAGTGCAATTTCAGAAATTCTAGTTTTCCGTAACTATCGTATTTTGGGCATAACTATTTGTTCCGATATCGGATTGAGCTAATTCAAGTTCCAGATTAAAGAATACTCAAAGATATATAACTTTGAAGAACAAAATAATTTCGAATTCTGAAGATTTCATGACCGAAATTGATGAAATATCCATAAGTGTGCGTAATTATTAAAGTCATTTTCAAAGCAAATAAATAAATAAATAAATAATTAATAAAAATAGTCAAACTCCCACCAAACATGATAGCAATTAATAATGGATTTGGTGGAGCAATTAGTGGAGCAATTAATAATGGATTTGATAAATGATTTGATTGAGGCAAAATTTTGCCTATAAATAACAAGCCATTTCATTTGTAAATTTATACTTTCTTCTTTGAAATTCCTTAAGAATAACTAGGAAGATTGTATCTTGCTTGTTTATTTACAGCTTTCAGTAATTAATTTCCACTTTCGCACTTTCTTTTCTTTACTTTTCAGTTTTTACTTTTCGCAATTTACTTTTACGCACAATACTTTCTTTTCTTTACTTTTTCAGTTTTTACTTTTCAAGTAATGAGGAGGTAACTCCCCCTTACTGAGGTAAAAGGTAAAGCTTTTATTATTATTATTTAGATTAATCTCCCATAATTATAATATAATAATTATTTAAAATCTGACTTAACGAGGATACCGCCATATTAGTCGGTTGGTAATTAATTATAAATTGATTTTCACCTGACTAAGCATGGATACCGCCTGGTTGGTCGGTTGATAATTAATTATTAATTTGACTTAATCAGGATACCGCCTATATGGCTGGTTGGTAATTATCACGCAAAGTTAATATATTATATTAAGGGAGATATCTAAAATAGTAGTAATAAAAGTGGATCCTTTTACCTTAGCATTTTCTTTATTGTACTTTTACTTTATTTACTTTCAGCATTTACTTTCCAGTAATTTTCTTTCCAATAATTTAATTTCCAGCATTTACTTTCCAGTAATTTAATTTCAAGCATTTACTTTATGTCTTTTCTTTTATTTAAGTTTTTACTACCCGTAAATATGTGTCGTAACTAAGCCAGTTATCTAGGGTTGTGATGAAATCCAATATCACTGGTTTATAAGGGGTTAAATTACAGTTTGGGTAATATAAAGGTTTATTTATTGAGCCTTAATCCTAATGCTTTTTATTAACTGGCCATTAATAAAATTGAACTGGTAAACTTAAAATGAACTTGGAAAAGAGATTTTAGGTTAAAGACCTTAGACTCAATTGCCCATGATCTTCCTTGAGGATAGATAACCCTTTAATAGATTTCCTTACATGATAGGAATATACCTGTCGGGCGAGGGTAGCCATAATTGGAACTTAATCTTAATGAATTCAGATAATTTGGTTAACATAAGAATATGATTAATTGGGTTATACTGGGTATTTGTATTTGACCATCGGAAAAGGCTTTTACATAATTTCATGTTCCAAGTTAATAAACCAATATATTACACAAACGTAAAATAACCACTTCATCTTTTAAAAAGATATTGGAAGGATTCACAACCCTGGATAGTTTTATAAATTTGAATTTTCTTCAATCTACTTTCAAGCAATTTTATTTACTTGTTTTAATTTTAAAGTCACCACCCAATCAAACAATCAATCCATTAGATACTTGTAAACATTTAACTTCATAAATTGATAACAAAAGGTTTTAAGTCCTCATGGGATCGATACTTTTTATACTACTTGAACGATACGTGCGCTTGCGTTATACGCGTGTGATTACGCCGGTCAAGTTTTTGGCGCCGTTGCCGGGTACTTATTTATCTTTCACTATTAGTTTTGGGGTTGGATACTTTACTTGTATCTAATTTTTTTTTTTACTTATTGTTTTTGTTTTCTTGTGTTTCAGGTTTTCAGACACTACATGAGATGAACCAGAAGCTTTGAACTCTGACCGCTTGACCCAGAGATTGAAAGAACCATCAGACAGTTGAGAAGGGAAAGACGAGAAGGCCAAAAAGCAATTATTAACATGGAACCTGAACCTTTGGAGGTTGCACCACCAATTCCTATTCAAGACATAACCATTCCTGTGGTTGACGGCCTCGTTTCCTGTATTGTACTTCCTCCCTTACCAGCAAATGCGTGTGACATCAAAACATGCATTCAGATGATTCAGCAGTCAGTACAGTTTGAGGGGAATGCAACTGAAGATCCTAATGCCCACATCAGCAACTTTCTGGAAGTTTGCGGCACTTTCAATTACAATAGAGCATCAGAAGAAGCAATGAGACTGCGAGTTTTTCCATATTCTTTGAAAGACAGAGAAAAAGCTTGGCTACATTCACTACCAGCAGGTTCCATCACAACTTGGAACACTCTAGCCACCAAATTCCTTGCAAAGTACTTTCCACCAGCGAGAACAACAAAACTGAGAAATGACATCACATCCTTTGTACAACTTGACTCGGAAACTCTCTACGAAGCTTGGGAAAGGTACAAAGATTTTCTCCGGAAATGTCCTCACCATGAGATTCCAAAATGGCTTCAAGTCCAAACTTTCTATAATGGACTTTCTGGACTGATGAGAACCACAATTGATGCTGTTGCTGGAGGAGCTTTGATGGCAAAAGGAGAAGATCAAGCCTGTGACTTAATCGAAGAAATGGCTAACAATAATTCATTGTGGCCAACAAAAAGGAGCATGATTCAACGAATTACAGGAATTTATGAAGTTGGAGCTAACTCAGCAGTGAATATTAAGTTGGAGCAAATGTGCAAAAGCCTAGAAACACTTAGCACGCAAGTTATAAACATCGCCAGAGCCATAAGTTCACCATATGGAGGAGCACCAGAGCCAAACCAACATGAAGAAATGGTGAACTATGTCAACAATTTCAACAGACAGGGAAACAATCCATATTCCAACACCTATAACCCATGGTGGAGGAATCATCCTAATTTTTCATGGAGCAATAATTCAGGGCAAAAGAAAAATCCACCACCTGGATTTCAATAGCAAAACAAAAGCCAGAAGTTTGAAAAAGAACCATAAATGAAAGAATGGATTGCAGAGATGTTCAAAAAGCAACAAGCAGCATATGATGCTATTTTTCAAAGCCAATCTGCTTCCATCAAAGCACTGGAGAATCAAATTGGACAACTGGCCAATGCTCAGAGTTACAGACCGCCAGGTAACCTTCCTAGCAACACAGATCAAATCCAAGGAACATGGGAAATGAGCAATGTCATGCCATCATTTTAAAAATCGGTACTGAAATCAACAAAGATGTTGGAATCAAGGCAACTGCTGAGGAAGTTCCAAAAGAAAGCAGCGAAGCAGTTCCACAGATGGAGGAAAAAGAAGCTAATGAAAAAGATAAAGAAAGGATCACTCTACCTCCACCTTTTCCACAGCGTCTCCAGAAGAATAAACTAGACAATCAGTTTTCTCGATTCCTGGAGATCTTCAAAAAGTTGCATATCAACATTCCATTTGCAGAAGCTTTGGAACAAATGCCCAGCTATGTCAAATTCATGAAAGACATTCTTTCACAAAATGGAGATTGTGAGATTACGAGACAGTAGCATTATCAGAAGAATACAGTGCCATCATTCAGAGGAAGCTTCCCCCAAAGTTGAAAGATCCTGGCAGTTTCACTGTCCCATGCACCATTGGAGAACATGACTTCGGTAAGGCTTTGTGTGATCTAGGTGCAAGTGTTAACTTGATGCTTTTTTTCTATTTTCAGGAAATTAAAGATTGGGGAAACAATGCCCACCTCAGTCTCTCTACAACTTGCTGATAGAACGCTCGTATTTCCGAGAGGTGTAGTTGAAGATGTGCTGGTCAAAGTTGACAAATTCATTTTCCCAACAGATTTTATTGTCCTTGATATGAAGGAAGACGAAGATGTGCCGATCATCCTCGGGAGACCATTCTTGGCTACTAGTCGAACCATTATTGATGTACGGAAAGGAGAACTAACCATGAGGGTACATGACCAAGAAGTAACATTCAATGTTTTCAAAGCCATGAATTTCCCGGATGAAGAAAAGAAAGAGGAATGTTTCAGACTTGATGTGATACATAGTACCATCCAGAACTCCAATGCAATGCAAATTTCTACTGACAAACTGTATGTGGAGCCTGAAGATAAAGCGTACTGCGTGCTGAAGAAGCCTATTCTTGCACTACAAGCAACAGAAGAGAAACAATTCCATCAGCTCAAAGAATTGGAGGAATTTCACATACAGCATTTTGAGAATGCTAAACTGTACAAAGAAAAGGTCAAGAAGAGACATGATGAGAAGTTAGTGCGCATACAACTAGAACCAGGGCAGAAGGTACTATTAAACAAATCAAGGTTGAAACTCTTCCCATGGAAGCCAAAATCTCGGTGGTCAGGACCATTCTTAATCACCAAGGTTTTACCAGATAGAGCCGTTGAGTTACATGATCCCGACTCCAACAAAACATTCAAGGTTAAAAACAAGCGTGTCAAGCACTACTGATGAGAATCATTTGAGCGACAAAAAGAAAGTGTCACACTTTCAGATCCAGTCTAATGTTCGGGAAATCATGTCAAGCTGAAGACATTAAACTTAGCGCTAGCTGGGAGGCAACCCATGTAATTTGTGTATATATTATGATTTGGTGTCTTTTAATTTTTGTGTGTTTAGTTTTTGCAGGTTAAGTCATTTCAAGATGGAAGATGCTATCGTAAATCTTCACAAGCAATTTCCTTCTCTCCCTAAAAAATCTCTGATGAAAGTTTACAAAGCTCGCTTGGAACGGATGAGACTACTGATGATCAAAGGTATGCCTACTGACATTCGTTGGATTATTGAAGCACGGGTCCGATTGGTAGGTGAGTCCTCTGACTCTTTTATTTCACATCTGCCTGGTTTAAGAAGAAACACATATGCTAAAAAGAGAAGAGCTAAAAGAATGTGTGTTTGTTATAAATGTGCTCGTATGCTTTGTGATACTCGTTGTCGATCTTTAGGAATTGTGTCTGATAACCGCGAAGATAAGATTAATTTCATTAGGGATGGCTTGAGTAAGGAGTCTTTGGATGACATATCTAAAACTCTTGAGACGCATCCCAGTGGATATGTGTATCACGAAATTCGCATGTTATATGCATAATTCCGTAAAGAAATACAACAGTTAAGTCTCGGGAATCTGACTAAAAAAAACCCTGTTTGCCAATTTATAAGAAAATTGGATGGGAAGCTTGTCCCTGACGCATAGACGTCATTCAAGCTGTTACATTATTGTAAGTATTATATCTCTTTGTATTTTCCTAATAATTGTGATTTATTTTGTTATTTTCTTTTATTTTCTCCGACAGGATCCAAATCTTTTGACCTTTCACGATTTACTATTTTGCTACTAATCGTCATTTGGAAGATACTTGTGCTATTATTACTCACCCTTTTCAGGTTCTATAAATTCAACTCATCATTGCACCTTTGAAGGCATCCATATAAAAATGGAAGCTACTTCAAGAAGACGGGTTGAAAATATCTATGTGTTTTGCGGTACCAGTGTTGGTGTTAAACCAGAATACGTAACAGCGGCACATGAATTGGGTCGAGTTTTTGCTGCAAGGAATATGCACTTAGTATATGGCGGTGGAAATCTTGGACTAATGGGGATCGTTTCAAAGGCTGTACAGGACGGAGGCAATCAAGTCTTGGGAATCATCCCAAAACCCTTGGCGGAGGCGAATCTTATTGGATCATCAAACAGCGAGGATCTAATCCTGCTAGGTATGTCTGAACGATTGGTAGAGATGATTAACCGTGTTGATGCTTTTATTTCTTTTCCATGAGGCTTGGGCACGATGGAGGAAATTTTTACAGTACTATATTGGGCAAACTTGAACAGACACCAGAAACCGCTTGGACTGTACAATATTGATGGATTTTATGATTTTCTTTGTGTGTTTCTTGATGATGTCCGGAGAAATGGGTTCGTGTCAAAGCCTGTAAAAGAACTCCGCTTTACTGCCAGAACTGCCCCAGATTTACTTGACCAAATCTTAGCATTTGAACCTCAAATTGACCCCATTCCTTCCAAGATAAACTGGTCCGATAATGATCGTGGTAAGAGGCGTCGGATAAATCTGGATCTTAACCTTTAACTTTTCATTTAGATGTAGAATTTCAGCTAACCAGGTACGGTTTTCTAAACTCTTCTTCTACTGTTTAAGACATTGGAGACAATGTCTCATTTAGGTTTGGGGGAGAAGAATAGTTAAATTGTATCTTGTTTTTATTGTTTTATTTTTAGTCAAATTTTTTCAAAAAAGCCAAAAAAAAATTGAAAATTTTTACAAAAACCAAAAAAATATTTTGTATTTTTGTGTTTTTATTTGATTAATCGGGTGAAATTGGTGTGAGATAGCTGTGTAAGGAATTTCCATTCCTGAGACTTATCTCAACCTATTTCGGAACAAGTTAATTTTTGTTTATTTCCTTTTAAATTATTTAATTTGTGAATTCTCCATAATACTGACTAAAATGAATCTTCATATGCTCAGTTGACAGGTATTATCAGCATACATGGTAACATACAGACATGAGCTGTAATTGAAAAATTTGTAATATTCAGTGCTCTAGTTTAATTGGAGGAAACATCTATAAAAAGCGATATAGTAACAAAAACGTCTGAGATCCGAGTTATTAAGTCTGTAAGGGTGTTTTAACACCTAGTGCCCTAAAACCAACTGGTTTGGGAGTCACTGGCCTAAAGCTCGCTACATGGATCAAAGATGTTGCAAATATATATATATATATATATATATGAAGTCTGAGTAATTAAGTCCGTAGGGGTATCTTAACACCTAGTGCCCTAAAACCAACTGGTTTGGGAGTCACTGGCCCAAAGCTCGCTACATAGATGGAAGATATTGTATATATAAAAAAAAATCAAAAATCAAGAAAAAAAAATCAGAAAAATTATTCCATTGCTACAAAAAGGTGTGAATTCTGATAAAACTTTAGGACAAAAATATTACTCTCTTCTCAACTGCACTTGTGACTATTGTGGGTAAAATGAGTTGATTAATATTTTGTTAACTGTGTATATGAAAAATGGTAAAAATAATCGGAGAAATCACTTATTCGGTAATTTAGAAAGAAATAAAACAACTATTAACTTCGATAAGAAGTTTCATCTGTTTAGTCACTAACTTCTTTATTCTTTTTCCTCTTGTCTTTTTGCTTTTGTGTGCATTAATTTTATTATCTTTTTACTTTTGTAAAACATTTGTGGGTATCGTTGCTGTAAGCCCTCACGAGACTACAACTCGTCCACTATGGACACCTAGGGGTTTAAAGGCTTATTGCATACGCTAAATGCAACCGTGATCCCTACGAAAGTGGTTTAGTTTAATTTTCATTGTTTCTTGTATTTTATTTTGTTGTTTTTCTCGAGGACTAGCAAAAGGTTAGGTTTGGGGGTGTGATGAGCGGAAAATATATCAATATTTATCGCCCCATTTACTTAATATTTTATTTAGTTTCTCGGGCTTGATGAACGTTTTGATGTGTTTTAGTTTATTTTGCAGATAAAATAATATCGGGACTCAATGAAATCATTTAGGATGAAATGTGAGTCAAATAAGGACAAAAAATTGGACTTGACATATTAATTTTGGAGATTGGAAACTTGAAAGGGCGTTCTAACGAAGTGCAGTTTCGGAAATTCTAGTTTTGCGCAACTGTCGTATTTTGGGCATAACTATTTACTCCAATATCGGATTGAGCTAATTCAAGTTCCAGATTAAAGAAGACTCAAAGATATATAACTTTGAAGAACAAAATAATTTCGAATTCTGAAGATTGCATGACCGAAATTGATGAAATTTCCATAAGTGTGTTATGCGTAATTATTAAAGTCATTTTCAAAGCAAATAAATAAATAAAAAATAAAAAATAAAAATAGTCAAACTCCCACCAAACATGATAGCAATTAATAATGGATTGGTGGAGCAATTAATAATGGATTTGGTGGATGATTTGATGGAGGCAAAATTTTGCCTATAAATACCAAGTCATTTCATTTGTAAATTTATATTTTCTTCTTTGAAATTCCTTAAGAATAACTAGGAAGATTGTATTTTGCTTTATTATTTACAGTTTTCAATAATTAATTTCCGCTTTCGCATTTTCTTTTCTTTACTTTTCAGTTTTTACTTCTGTAATTTACTTTTACGCACAATACTTTATTTTCTTTACTTTTTCAGTTTTTACTGAGGAGGTAACTCCCCCTTGCTGGGGTAAAAGGTAAAACTTTTATTATTGCTATTTATATTAATCTCCCATAATTATAATATAATAACTATTTAAAATCTGACTTAACGAGGATACCACCATATTGGTCGGTTGGTAATTAATTATAAATTGGTTTTAACCTGACTAAGCATGAATACCGCCTGGTTGGTCGGTTAGTAATTAATTATTAATTTGACTTAATCAGGATACCGCCTATATGACTGGTTGGTAATTATCACGCAATGTTAATATATTATATTAAGGGAGATATCTAAAATAGTAGTATAAAAGTGGATCATTTTACCTCAGCATTTTCTTTATTGTACTTTTACTTTATTTACTTTCAGCATTTACTTTCCAGTAATTTAATTTCCAGCATTTACTTTATGTCTTTTATTTTATTTAAGTTCTTACTACCCGTAAATATGTGTCGTAACTAAGCCAGTTATCTGGGGTTGTGATGAAATCCAATATCACCGGTTTATAAGGGGTTAAATTACAGTTTGGGTAATATAAAGGTTTATTTATTGAGCCTTAATCCTAATGCTTTTTATTAACTGGCCATTAATAAAATTGAACTGGTAAACTTAAAATGAACTTGGAAAAGAGATTTTAGGTTAAAGACCTTAGACTTAATAGTCCACGATCTTCCTTGAGGATAGATAACCCTTTAATAGATTTCCTTACAGGATAGGAATATACCTTTCGGGTGAGGGTAGCCATAATTAGAACTTAATCTTAATGAATTCAGATAATTTGGTTAACATAGAAATATGATTAATTGGGTTATACTGGGTAATTGTATTTGACATGGGAAGAGGCTTTTACATAATTTCTTGTTCCAGGTTAATAAACCAATATATTACACAAACGTAAAATAACCACTTCATATTTTAAAAAGATATTGGAATGATTCACAACCCTGGATAGTTTTATAAATTTGATTTTTCTTCAATCTACTTTCAAGCAATTTTATTTACTTGTTTTAATTTTAAAGTCACCACCCAATCAAACAGCCAATCCCTTAGATATTTGTAAATATTTAACTTCATAAATTGATAACAAAATGTTTTAAGTCCTTGTGAGATCGATACTTTTTATACTACTTGAACGATAAGTGCGCTTACGTTATATGCGTGTGATTACGTCGGTCAAACGTGAATGGTTCGAGAACTTTCAATATGTTTCTGATGAAATGCGGATAAAATATTTTGAATGGTTCAAAGATATTCTATTTGAAGTGTTGAAAACTATATTTTTAAAATTCATCGTGAGTCTTTGAAATGTCCAAGGATGTTTGATATAATCAAACATATGAATTTATGGCAATTAGTTCTAAAGATATTTAATGAATATGATTCTTACTCAATATTATTCTTCTACGATTCCATCGTGATGGAATTGGTCAATGGGAGAAATCGAATCTTATATGATTTGATTCATTTGATATTGAGTGTTACCGAATTAGTTTCAATACTCTTGGGGATATGCTCTAGTAACACTAATTCATCATTTTAATTTATGTTCCATTAGTTTCTACAGTTACGTATATGATATGTATTGGTAGAAAATTTGAATCTTGAAAAGTTTGAGATTTGAATCTTTCTTTTATATAATGGTTATATAATTGAAAGTACTTGCGCCTCGGAAGTACAAGTAAAAGTTTATCATTTATTCTATTTAATAGAATATTGTATTCTATTTGATAGAATATATTTTCTACGATCCCGAGTAATAAAATTATTTTATTACTTGGTAAGTAACATCAGACGTTAATGATTGTAGAAAATACTTGACTTATTGAAGTCAAAGGTGAGAATGATAAACTATAAATGGAACTACGTAATTAATAAGATGAAAAGACCTTTAGACTGCTTCCATATAAGTCCAATAGGATGTCAGAATCATTAGCGCAGTATTTGATACTTAATGGTGTTGGATAATATGACCCATAGCGTCACTTTGCACAGATCATTGTGTTGTTGTAGCAAATTAATTATGTAATAAGGAAATTGCACTCTCATCATTTGTGATTAGATCACCATAGATATATAAATGAAGAGAGGTCCCTATGATTAGTTCTTGGATTGAGATGATATGAGACAGTATCAGTCCACGAAGGATTAATCATTAAATATCCCTAGCCGTAGTATTATCGAGACTGGACATCGATAATGCGGAATAGGCTAGTATTGCACTTGTGCGCGTTGTGAGGGCACAACGGCATAGTTCTCATATATATAAGTATTGGATACTTGTGCAAGTGCGATAGGAGGTCGTGTTTCACCGATGGTACGGGAAACAGCTTCGCTCTGGATAGACCCTTCGGAATCCCATTGGTATTATGACTAGGTGTCTATGGGAGGCCGAAATCAAGGTAGGTGTGTATAGTCTTAACCTGAGACTTACATCGCTAATACTTACGACAATCGGTAAACTTTGGTTTTGGTGGTGGGGGATCTTAACTGGTTCTGTGTACACCACTTCTGGGTTTATCAGAGATCGTAGTGTATTGGATGTGATGTCAAGACGGAAGTGTCACTCCAGTCATAATGGAGATGATGTCACGCAGGATACGGTATTAGTGCTCTTCAGTGATGCGCATCCAATCGTGATATTATGACCAGGTCATGAATATCCGATTATAGAGACTAGTTACCAGACATCCGATATGTGTTTCGGACGGGGCAGACACTTATCCAGCCCCAGCCCTAGCACGTGATTATCCGATACTGGGCCGATACGCACAATACAATTGTATACTACGCTTGATACAGATCTTAATATTCTTAAATGGATATGTCCGGAGAATTGGGGGTAGACTTGGTGCTTTGCTAGGAGTCGACCTTGTCTCGTAAATCGGTAGAACGTAGTACTTGGTACGTACGTGATTCGGATACTCCGACGACTGTATTTACTGCCAGATTATCCGGGGATCTCATGGGTCGCTTCCCGATAATCCACCGATGACGCACAACTCGCACTCTTGAATAATCTGGGATTATACAGAAGAGAGATAAAATTAATCTAGGATTAATAACGGAGATGTTTTATCCGGGATAAAATGTCGTCTAAAGAGAGAGAACGATTAATTCGGAATTAATCGATGTATTAATATATTCGATATATTAGACGAAATTAGATTTCGACGCGGAATTAAAATTAGATTTTAATTCGGGCAAACGAGTTAATTTAGAATTAATTCGTTAGCGACGTAAATAATAATTTCGCCAGGCGCAATTATTTTATTTAAATTCGATTGAATTAACGTCGCGACGTAAGCTCGGTATTTCGGAAATATCGAACCCGAACGCGTGAGTGCACGTGGGCCCACTTTCATTTGGAAACGTGTGGGGCCCACATGACACATGTCATTCTAATGCTTTGCATGTAGATTGTGTACATTGCACTCAATGTCATTGCATGGAGTTTGAGTGTTTGACACTCTAAGCCATTGCATGTTTTGTGTCATAAATTTATTATTAATTTAATAAATATTATGGCATAAATATAAATTGATTTTTGGTAAATCATTTTAAAGATATACACAATTCAACTCTCTCATTCTCTCTTCTCACCTCACGCCCAAAACAGAAACTTTGGACTGGTTTTGAACCAGAAAAATCGTGAGCAAGGGAAGCCAAGAGTTGGGTTTTCATGGTGAAAACCGCAAGTGCTAGCACACTACGAGTCTTGCGAAGGTGGTAGGGAGGTTCGACCATGAGACGGGATCCATCCGACGAAGCTAGGAGCTCCGTTTCTTCACTCAATTTTCTGTTATTGTAGGACAGTGGACTGTTGCCAGTGGTGAGATCAAGGCAGTGCGTTTTTGGGCTTGAATCGTCTTCAAATCGACATAACCGATCAATGTGAGTATTCCGCTACCTCCATTGATGTGTTCACGCATTATTTCATGTCTTGATTTGATCTTGGGACCTTAGAATAAACCAACAAATGGTTCTATTATTTTCTTATCGAAGAAAATTATCCTATAACTTATAGTGGGAGCGATATTTGATATCGATTTCGGAAGTTAGCATTAAACCATAGATCTAAGATTGTTCGTAGCTTACTACGATCAAGTTTTGAACTTGATTGAGCTCTCGTTATGAATCGTTCATAAATTATGCAAATTGTTTGCACAGCAAAAGCAAAGTGAGCTTGTTAAAAGTTTAACCTTTATAGTATGACAGTGAGAAAGGTTATACTCAGTAATCTATTGTAGATTCTGAAAAAACTTGTCTCTAGTCACACTAATTGAACAATTAAAAATCTGTTGGTTAATGTTGATATTAAACTATGCATTTTAGCTAAAGAATGCAAAGTGGCGTTCCTGAATGGTTTCTTCGAATGAGAGATCCATTGTGGTTTCTTTGTTTGAAGATTTCATTCTAGAATGGCCCTAGAGTTTGTATTCTGCTAAGATCACAGTTTGATATACTAGCTTATAGAGCCTATTGTAGACTCAGATAAGCTTTCTGGAAATCTGTGTTTTCTAATTTTGATAACAGTCAGATTGTCTGATTTTATCAAAGCATAAAGAATACACTTATGATAATAGGGTCAGTGAGAGCATACAAATTTCTTTCTAGTGTTATATATCCTAACGACATTATCATTATTAATGTAATAATGAGATGTTTATTAGGTAAAAGATTTACCTAAGTCTTATTTTCTTCGTGAAATCAGTGGGAGTAGTCTCTGTTATATTTTATATAAAGTTTTATATATTATATAAAATAAGAGACTTGTGAGAAACTCTCATTAGTCGTGCATTAGATATGATCTAATAATGGACACATCAAGATTATCTGTGTGACAGTTAGTATAACTGTTTGGCAGTTAGTGTGTCTCTTGTACATAGTATTTATCTTTTGTGAAAGATGATTCCTTAGTCGAAAGAGAAATTGATTAGAATGTATAGTCAATCTTATGCATTATAGGATAATGGCATAATGAATACTATATTATGTGCGATTAAAAAATATCAAGTTAGTCGTAATTGTTACAAACTATTTTGATATGTTATAGACCATATGATGTGTCTTGAAACATGTTCTTTGTTATCTTTGAGATATTAAAAACTAGTTTCTTATTCATGGAGAATATAATATGCAACCATTAGGGTCAGATTATTTTGAGTCAGAAAATATGCAGTGGAAGTGTCACCGTTCATTCTATTGAATTAGTTGTAACTTGTGAAGTATTGACTTATAAAGTTGCAGAGTGACCTTATAGATTAGAAGTTTTGATATTAGTGTTGTGCTTGCGGTTGTCTCATAGTATTTTGGATTTGATCTCTAAATACATAGACAACTTAAAGCTATAACAAAATATTGATATCACATCTGAGTCATATTGATGTAGAACTTGGGTTCTACAAAATATGAATGATGCTGGCTAAGGGAAACGATTGGGTTTGTTGGACAAACTCAATATGTTATAGCGGACCTACTTCCTGTTGCCTACCTCTTGAGTGTTAGGTGAGCTCTTGAGGGCCATGAGTATGTGATACATATTGAGATGTGTATATGATACCGTGGATTGACACTAGACAAAATGGGAGAAATTGTTAGGGTTGGTGCTCGGAGTGCCAATCCGGATCGTATTTATATCCGATTCATGAATATGAACAATGCCTTTTCCAAAATATTACTTATTTAATGGTAGTACTTCTTGTCTTTTATATACATATTCGATCTAATTACGATTAGATATCTAATTATGATTAGATTGAAACTAAATCCGATTTAGTGATACATGTATATTAGACAAAGACCCTAGGATTTATAATGTAGTGCGCAGTTATAACGTGGTTTGTAATTGACATTGGGAAGTGTCACTATAAGTTGTATATCCTTAAATA
The DNA here is from genome assembly GCA_019454045.1 of Zanthoxylum bungeanum. NCBI lineage: Eukaryota > Viridiplantae > Streptophyta > Magnoliopsida > Sapindales > Rutaceae > Zanthoxylum > Zanthoxylum bungeanum. The sequence continues at coordinate 254,979 of SKCR01007815.1, read as the reverse complement.
AAGTTCCTGGTCAAGATTTACTAACACAGGCCGGTTAGTAAAATCCGCTGAGACCAGTACATGTCGTATATCGAGACTTGGTCCGATGGTTTATCCCAATGAACCATGAGTCTCGGGAGACTCGTATAGACATGTAGGTGTTTATTTGATAAATACTGAACGACTCACTGAAGATTTCCTAATAGATGGTACACCAACGTCAATATAAATCTTCTCGAGTTGAGCGAGCATAGTGGTCCTTCAACTTGAGATATCACAGTGGATATATGAGTTATCCTCCACACTTTGATGGCACTCACGTCACCGATCTATTTAGATCAGACCTCCGTCTGTTCGTTGGGTGTGGACTGATGCTCATGATATCCAGTGCGTATTAAGATAGAATCCGCCAGTCCTGTGTACAGGGCATATGTTTCCTACACGTGTTTGCAATCTAGTAAATCTATGGCTGTGGTATAACTTTGGAAGCGAGTTCCGAGCGTTATTTAGAGATCGTAAATTTGAAATTCGACTATATTATACCATATGGATTTGAAGTTCTTATATATATCTCAGGTATAATATGGATAACCTGTGACAGATGGATTATACGTATGCAATGACCTCGACTTGCATAGTTTAGCGAGATTATATGTGGTCGTCATAATTCATGAATGGGTGAATTATGGACACGAAATTGGATTTCATGACGGTTAAATCTAAACTTAGAGAGTCCCACAATATGAAGTGTACTCGTTAAGCACTTGGGCAGCGCGTTATGAATAATATAGATTATTCATAATACTTCACCGAATTAAATGAGTTAATTCGAGTCGTTTAAATGGTTAAATGAAAATACATGCATTATGGGCATTTCGGTTAATTAATAATTAATATGTATTTGTATTTGATACAAGATTTGATTTGATACATATTAATTAATTGTCAAATGAGACTTTGACACATGCCATTTATATATGTATTTGTTATTTAATATAAATAAAAATACATATATAATAATAATCACATTAATTAATTTTTTAGGTATTTAAATGTTAAATATCTAAATAATTAAATTATTTCAATATTACATAAATGTTATGCAATATGTTTGATTATTATTGGTTACATGTAGCATGATTTTATTAAGCTTAAAGTTTACAAATTGGATTTGTTAACTTAAAGCTTATTATTATTAATTAATTAGATTAATTGACCAAATGACCAAAATACCCTTTATCTCCTCCTAAAGTCGGTTTTGGCTTAGTATTTAAGTTGAATTTTTTTTCTTCATTCATTCACCTCCATGGCCGAACCTAACAAGCATAAAAGCACCCAAAATTTCTTGAAGAATCAAGGAAGAAATTCAAGAAAACGTTTAAGGAAATTACAAGATTTGGAGGTAATCTTCAATAATCTTAAACTTAGAAAGCTTGTTTCTTGTTCTTGAATATCTAGAATAGTTCTAGGGTTTCTTTCTTTCTTATATTTTTGGGCTTTTTGATTTGGAGGATGGATTTGGAGGCTAGATGTATGTGTGAAGTTGGATTGAATGATATTAGTGTAATATTGATTCAATTTTGTCATTTGATGACTTGTTGCCATTCTAGAGTATTATGACCACTATTGTAACTCCTAGAATTATTCTTGAGTTCTTCATAGGTGGTGGCTTTGGTTGGTGTTAGTATTAATATGATTAATGTTGAGAAAATTGGATTTATAGCATGAAAAATGATAATTTTTGTTACAAAATCAGATTTGGAAAAATTGGGTTTATTGTGATAAAAATTATGTCATATAAATATATTGGATGTGTTTTAGGTATTGGAACAATTATCGGAAATTGTTTCGGAGTTGAAATAAGTGAAAACGGCGAAAAATGACGTTACCGGGTGACTTTTGAGCCAACCGGGTGACAACTACCCAAACAGTGAATTTGTCACTGTTCGGGCAGCCCATGAACTGCCCTAGTACTGTTGGGTGGAACCAATACCTTAGTGACTGCCATCAGTATCCATCCTCTCGAGCTCGTCCTCCATCTAACCTGCAAAACAAGGAAACTAGGAGTGGAGGGGAATAGATCATTTGAACGACCTAGTGAATGGAAAATTTTAAATGGAAATTGAAATACTTATAAAAATATTCATTTTCTATAATTAAAAAACATTTTTGGAAAAATTGAACCGTACTGAAAGCTCTTTTCAAATTTTTTTTTTTTTTTTTCTGAAACTCTTTCTGGAAAATTCATTCTTTATGAAAACAATTCTTTTTCATAAAACTATTTCTCTAGAAAAACATTCATAAAACTAGACTTTCTGAAAATCACATCTCTGAAAATCTTATTTCTGGAAATCTGTCTTTGAAAGCCTATTTTCTGAATGTCTGTATCTGAATGTCTGCTGAAAAACATGACGCATGGGGGCATTACGTATCGATGTCCCCTCAATGCATGCCACTATCATGTTCCTGAATCTATGATCTAGGGGCATTACGTATCGTCATCCCCCTAGCCCTGAAATCTGGTGGTCTTGGGGGGTTACATATCGTCGTCCCCCAAGCCACAAATCTGGAGCAGGGGATGCAGATCTATGCTACCCTCCAGACTCTGAATGTAGTATCTAGGGACATCTGTCATCGTTAGTCCTAAACTGTGTGTGCACACGATATATGTAACTGTCAATTCCATATCTGAGTCAAGTTACATACTGAGGTGGGTTTTTTTCCCCATGCCTCCAAAACCATAAAACTCAAACTTTTGAAATCAATCTTTCTAATACATCATTATTTGTAAAACATATGTAATAAAAATTTGGCTAACGCCTTATGTGCGAAAAAATAAGTCTAATATCAAAACAGTTGAATAAAATCAGTTTGAGAAAAAAGTACACTCACAGAATCAGAATCTGGCTAGTATTATACCACTTCGCCGAAAGGAATTGTGGTTCTTGTCAATAATCTATAATTGATAAACTTAATTAATATATCAGTCATGAATTATACTTGCAACATAATGTAATGCGTGTATAGGAGCTGATACGAACCCCTAAGGTGGCTTCTAACATTATTAGATGATATTGGAATGGCTAAAACTATTTTCTGAAAAACTAGTCACGCGTCGCGACGCCCTTGGGCTAGTGTTGATTTGGGGTTTAAGTGTCGTGACTCTCACATGCGTCGCGATGCTAAGGTCTGAGCATCACGACGTCCATCAAATATGAATGAGGCTGTGACCTTCCCTTACTTTCCGCATCGCAATGCTAGTGCTAGGGTGTCACGATGCTCACATTATAGAATCGAATCAGGGGAAATTTTCTAGTACGCGTCGCGATTTGGGGTCGCACGTCGAGACGCTGGCCTGAATTCAGGACCCAACTTAAATCTTCAACTTCACTCTCAACTTCTACAACATTACTCAAGCAATAACAATAATAAGTATCCAAATTACCATCAATATCACCTTCAACATCATCTCATATCCATTCTATAGACTCCACTTAGTTTCCTACCCAAAGATTTAACAAATTGAGGTTTCTCACAATAACCATTCTCTTAATACAATAATCATTCAATCGGCATCAAACTCAAGCCAACAACATACTACGATTATGAAATCATCAAAACTCAATGTATCACAATTTGGATCAAGTTTTTCCTTACCTTGAATCAAATTCTTCCTTCACAACTAGAGCCTTCAAGCTCCATTTTTTTCTTTCTAAGCTTGATTTGAGTTGGATTCTCTCATTTCTCTTTTCAATTTCTTGTAAACTTGCAAATCTCCATTTTTTTTTCTTCTTCTTCTTATTCTTCTTCCTCCTCCTCCTCCTTTCACGTTTTCTTCTTTCTCCAAATCTTAGGGATGTTTGAATTATATCCCATTTTATACTAGGGGCTATTTGTAATTGATATAATTGGAGAAAAATTTAGAAATTTTGAGAAACTTTTAGAATTTTATAGAGTGGTCCTCGGGTATTATTCATCTGAAATTTTGAGTTGTATTTTTGACCTGCTTCTAGTTCTAATTTGGAAAAATACTCAACGCGGAAGTTGTAGGTCTCGATCTTAGATTTCTGAAGATATAAGTTTCATAAAAATTATAGATCGTATGAAAAATTTACGGCCCAAAATACCATGGATGTCCAGATTTAATCTTGAAATGAATTTCGTATCGGAATTGCGAGAAACTTATCAAATATCCCGAATATCCAAAAAGTCATTTCATGAGTGTATACATGTTCAAGCATAATTTATACCATATGTCATACGTCCATAACGTATTGGTCATCAAGATTATCAGAGTGTTACAAATTCTCCCCCCTTAAATAGGATTCGTCCTCGAATCCCTTCTGATGCTGAACTTTTAGGTCCGACTTGGTTTGAAGGTATCTGGCCTTTGTTAATCTTATATTCCTCTACTTATTTTCTGCTATATTGATCAAGAACTTAATACTATGACTTATGTGAATCTTTTATCTTGATATAGTCTATTCGATTTTTATAGCTAAAAGCTTAACCCTTTGAAAATCCTTTTGGAACCATTCTTTCTCGTATAGAAATGTAGTCCGTATAATATACTTATTATCTACACAGATATGTATTCCTTTACAGAACTTATTATCCATAAAATTTTATCCATCTCTTATTCTACTCTTCGTGACGTCCTGATAAGGTGTACTAGGTGTACTTCATCTCCTAGAGCCTGAACCTTTGTTCTTCTCGAACTGGTGTCCAAGTGGATTACTTATTTCCATCTAATACTTTATGACTATCTTTTACTTTATTTCCTTCTTTTTTTTAAGGACTTAGAACTTCTTAAGACTTCTTAGATAGTCGCTCGTCCGATATTTGCTTCCACGCAAGTATATTCAACTTGTAAGATCCTGAACGAATTGTTACACTTGTTGTAATATGATCATACACATGATTGTTCCAATTGAATCCTTGATTCCTAAATAATAATATCTAACATATATGGGAGATTTATACCAATTCGATACATTCATAACAAAATCGCACTGATGTCATGTGACTTTACTGAATGTGTAACTGAATTCTTCACAGCTAGCGCTCCCACTTCTTCGAGGATATCTAAGTCTCCTAACATTAATTATCATAGAATTTTCTACTCAGTTCTCTATTTCCTCTTTGTTGAATTCAATTGCTTATCAGCTTCGCCCTTCAAGTTATCTTCACTCTGCTTATTTGCGTGGCTTAAGACTCATTGGATCATGATCAAACAGCTTATGCACCTCTACCTTACTGTTATTGTATATTGATGCCTCTAATATTTAGGATACGAAGTATCCATATTAGACTTAAGTGTATGTATACTTCGTGCCTAAACCGTACTCCTTACGATTAACGTGGATGCTAACGATTCATTTTTGTTAACTGTTCATATTCTTTTCGTACTTTTCAAATTGTAGCTATTATAATTTTGGTTAACCATCTTTTTTCTCTTGATTCAATCTCTTTGCTCGCTTGTACTCTGAGATGTCCCACTCCTTTTTATTCTCATAATCTGATTATGTTAGGTACTGTCATGGTCTTGACAATATTCGTAAGCTAGTCTCCTTAGCCTTTTTTACATTATACTTTAATAAATTTGTCTCAAGTGACCTTAAGTCTCAACTTCTCGGTCCTTGTTATCTTTCCTATAATCTATATTTAATAGAAGTTTGGTCTTATACTAGTATCTAAAGGCTTGCTGTTATGCCTTCACATTCTACTATGCCACTCTATTCTCTACCTAAAACTTTCGTGGTCCAAGTCTTTGTCTCCTTATCGAAATATATCGTCTTGTATATCGTTATTGCTTAACTACTACTTTCTCCTTTTATCATTTCATCTAGACAGCTTCTCCCCCAAATCCTCTACTTAGAGCTATTTTCCTCTTTTATCATACTCTTGTACTAATTCCGAAGGTTTTATGTTTCATTCTTCTTCCACTACGCATTCACCTGCTTCTGGGAATATTTGGAAGCGATCATCGAGGTTCATCATTGCTGTTGTTGTATAACGAGGGTTGAGAGGGTGGGATTTGGTCCTAAGGCCTTTCGGTTATGTTGATCTCACCCGTGTTGTATTTGCACGTGTTGTTCATCTATAAGCCTAAGACTCCCGCGTTTAATGGTGTTGGCTTCCACACTAAGGTACTTATGCTAGGTACTATCTGAATTTTTCTCCTTCAACTATACTCCAGATTATCTTCTGTCTATTGATCTTATTACCTTTTTACTGAGAACTTTCTTAATGATCACTCTCTCTCAAAGTCCTATTATACTCCCTTTGTTTTTACTTCTTACGAAGTTTACTATGTTACTTAAATTTCCCCTATCTCAGTTTCTTGAACTCCTTACGTTTTTAGTCTCTTGGGAACTCCATCGACATTGATTTCTTAGGGCATCTCTACTAAAACTTTTGGTTCATGTGTTATTCTCCTACTAGTTCTTCCATCCCAATGCAATGAGGCTCTTTATAAATTATATATTATGTTCCTCAGAATCACTCTCTTTGGTTCCTTCACTCTTTTGAGAATTTACTCCCTTAAAGGCTTTCAGTTTAACGATGACTTCTATATTTGACTTGACTTACTGTGACTTCATCTATTCTATCTCGTATAGATTATTGCTATCTCATGATTATTATCTATATTCTGTTGAACTTCCTGGTTCGGCTATCTAGCCGTCTCATGATCCGTCTATTCTAACAAATACGTTTCTTTACTGGTTCTTCTCCTTACTGGGTTCTAAGTTGATAGGCGAGTACCTGCATTCCATAGAGATCTGTGAATATGCATTTCTGTTATTGACTTAAGCTCGATGATGGTCTGGTTAGGTGTCTATATGCTTACTAGAGTTGGGACTACTATAAGAGAGTATTACTATTCATTCCATTGGAAGCTGCATCAATAATTTCATGTCTTAAGGTTCCTTAATATTTATCAATCATCTCGAGGTCTTCATTTACTTACTCTTCTCAAGTTTACTATCTATGTCACTATATGCTCTGAACTTTCTTGTTACTAATCGCATCCTTCTATATTGTCTCCATATCATATCTTTTGGGTCTGAGATGTGTTTTCGGGGTTAGTGGTGGCTTGTCTTATGAGCTACTCTCTGGATCTCCGCTCTTGCTATAGGTCACGACTATAGTATTATGTCATATTGTCCGCACTGGTACACTTGTTACTCCTGAGTATCTTCATCCTTATGGGTCTGTCTGTTTAAACTCAGGCGATTTTCTATTGGTATCAGTTTGATCTATAGGTTCTACTCCATTTTACCTATTCTGTAGATTTCTACTTGGTATTGTAAGCCTCGTGCTGGCTGGTGTAGATTCTTGAACTATGTTAGGTTCTTTTCTTTCTAACATCAAAAATTTCCTTGGTCATTTTCTAGGTAAACCATAATTCCAAATTTACTACCACTGTCTTAGGATATGGTGTTATGCGAACTAGGCTTCCATAAAGTTACCCCTTTCTATGATGGCATAGGCTGGGACAAGAATTTTACGACTTTACAAATGCCGACGTTCTTATTCTTGTATTCTATGTCTTGATAGAGTCTATTACTCATATAAGATAGGTATAAGATAGAATCCTTCAAAACAGCTTCTTCAATCGATATTACTGAGGGGGTAAGAATCTAGGTAGCTTAGGGTCATATCTATGTCGGGTTGCTTGGGCTAAGATAACTAATCATCTCTGCTTACGACCTTCATTTATTTGCTTGCTGGCCTGGATTTGAGGATCTAGAATATCTTCATCCTTTTTGGCATCTTTTGTCTATTGGAAATCCCAAGTCTAACCCTGATTTCTTGCTTTTTTATCTTTCTGACTGTCATTCGTTACTCGAGAAACTTTCTATTTATATGAGATACTTAGGGCTATTGGATCTACTAAAAGAAATTTTCTGATGAGTGAATGAGTCTTTATTAGGAATGAAGGAATCTTACGAAAGAAAATAAACTTTACCTAGTTCTACTCGACATCTTACTATTACTCATGCTTGCTATATTCCTTTTACTGCTATAAGTTATAGTGTTCTCTTTATCATCTATTTCTGTATCTCTCTCACTTACTATTTTTGGTTGCTTGAATATCTATGTATCATTCCTTACTTTTCTTTCTAAATTTTTCTTCCCACTCCCCGGAGTGAAATATTCCTTAAACTTACTGTCTATCTTCATAACTTGCCTTGGACATTTCGATAATGAACCTGAGTAACTACGGAAGGATTTCCAACTAGAGTAAGGACTATGGTTATTGTACAGGAAATGAAGTTAATATAGCTTAAGAATTTCCTACCAACCTGTCTATAGAACTTAAGGACGTGCTCGAGGATCAGATATTGGAGAGGTAGTGCCTCGCATACTAGTATCCCGGGCATACTACGTATACAAAGCCCCAGCACTACTCCCTAGACCATGCTCTGATAATATCTTTATAACATCCCCATCCAGGAGATGCTACCGGTAGGGAATAATCTGTATATCCCCCTGAGCCTCTGAATTTCTAATTATGAACAACACTGACACTCTTTCTCAAACATAATATTATATATGGGACCATTGCCCAAATCCACGATATAGAATACAAAACAGTACAAACAATTGAATACTCAACATCACGTTCCTTAACAACTCTATACACAAATACTTAAAACACAACTTTACTATACAAATATCTGGAACTTGACTTTACTTGACGTGACTGAACTCTATCTCAGACTTGACTTGGTGGAACCAATACCCTAGTGACTGCCATCAGTATTCATCCTCTTGAACTCGTCCTCCGGGTAACCTGCAAAACAAGAAAACTGGAAGTGGGGTGATTAGATCGTTTCAACGACCTAGTGAGTGGATAATTTTAAACAGAAACTAAAATACTTATAAAAATGTTCATTTTCTATAATCGAAAATATTTCTGGAAAAACCGAACCTTACTGAAAGCTCTTTTCAAATCTCTTTTCCGAAACTCTTTCTGGAAACTTCTTTCTTTCTGAAAATATGTCTTTTTCATAAAACTAGACTTTCTAAAAATCACATCTCTGAAAATCTTATTTCTGGAAATCTATCTTTGAAAACATATTTTCTGAAACTCTGTATCTGATGTCTACTGAAAAACCTGACGCATAGGGGCGTTAGGTATCGTCGACCCCCCATACGCCCAACTAGAGCCAGGTGTGCAAATCCATGATATTGGGGTGTTACATATCACCGTCCCCCAATTCATGCCATTATCCTTTCCCTGAATCTAGGGTTTAGGGGCGTTACATATTGTCGTCCCCCTAGCCCTGAAATCTGATGGTCTTAAGGCGTTATGTATCGTCGTCTCCCAAGCCACAAATCTGGAGCCGGAGGTGCGAATCTATGCTACCTTCCAGACTCTGAATCTAGGATCTAGGGACATTTGTCATCCCTAATCCTGAACTGCGTGTGCACACGATATCTGTAACCTTCAATTCCATATCCGAGTCAAGTTACATACTGAGGTAAGTTTTTTTCCCCATGCCTCCAAAATCATAAAACGCAAGCTTTTTAATCAATTTTTCTAATACATCATTATTTGTAAAACATATGTAATAAAACATTGGCTAACGCCCTATATGCGGAAAAATAAACCTGATATCAAAACAGTTGAATAAAATTAGTTTGAGAAAATGGTCCACTCACAAATTCGGAAAACTGGCTAGTACTATACCACTTCACCGAAAGGAATTGTGGTTCTTGTCAATAATCTATAATTGATAAACTTAATTAGTATATCAGTCATGAATTATAATTGAAACATAATGTAATGCGTGTATATGCGCTGATACGAACCCTTAGGGTGGCTTCTAACATTATAAGATGATATTGGAATGGCTAAAACTATTTTCTGAAAAACTAGTCACGCGTCGCAACACTAGCCCAAGGGCGTCGCGACGCTCACTTAAGTGGCTGAGATAGTGTACTTCTGATGGTTCTACATCGCAACGCAGGGGTCTGAGTGTCGTGACTCCCACACGCATCGCGATGCTAAGGTTTGAGCATCACGATGTCCACCAAACAGGAACGAGGCAGTGACCTTCCCATGTTTTCCGTGTCGTGACGCTAGTCCTAGGGTGTCGCGACGCTCACATTCCAGAACTGAATCAGGGAAAATTTTCCAGTACGCGTCGCGACACCGGGGTCCCATGCCGAGACGCTGGCCTGAATTCAGGACCCAACTTAAATCTTCAACTTCACTCTCAACTTCTACAACATTACTCAAGCAATAACAATAATAAATATCCAAAATATCATCAATTTCACCCTCAACATCATCTCATATCTATTCTATAGACTCCACTTAGTTTCCTACCCAAAGATTTAACAAATTGGGGTTTCTCACAATAACCATTCTCTTAAAACAATAATCATTCAATCATTATCAAACTCAAGCCAACAACATACTACAATTATATAATCATCAAAACCCAATGTATCATAATTTGGGTCAAGTTTTTCCTTACCTTGAATCAAATTCTTCCTTCGTAACTAGAGCCTCCAAGCTCCATTTTCTTCTTTCTAAGCTTGATTTGGGTCAGATTCTCTCCATTCTCTTTTCAATTTCTTGTAAACTTGCAAATCTTCATTTTTTATTCTTTTTGTTCCTTTCACCAAAACTTGGGGATGTTTGAATAGTATCTGATGAGTGGTAAATCTATCACTATTTTCCACTCATTTAACCTAATATATTGTATAGTTTCTTGAGTTTTGTGAACGTTTTGATGTGTTTTGTGTTATTTTGCAGATAAAAAAAGTTTGGAAAGCATTGGAGGCAATTTGGGGCCAAAATAGACAAAAAGGGACAAAAGGGCATTTTTGGAAAAAAAACCAGCGTCGCGCCGCCCAGACATCCCGCGTCGCGACGGCTAAATTGCGCCGCCTGCTAACTTGCGCCGTGGACATGTGTCAAAATATGGGTGGCCTGCTAACATGCGCCGGATGCTAAAGTGCGCCGATAATGCTAACGTACGCCGCTGCCATGTGTCATCTACTAAAATACGCCGCTGCCACGTGTCACATGCCCATTGGACCGAAGCAAAACGCGTGCCACGTGTCACTTTCTCTATTGGACTGAATCTTTGGCGAATCACATGTTTCCACGTGTCGACCTCTCATTTGACCGATCCTAAGCGCGTGCCACGTGTCAGATGATCATTGGACCGAAAGCTCAGCCAATCACCGTGTGCCACGTGTCGTCTTCTCATTGCACCACCTTTACCGTGTGACACGTGTCATCACCAGATTCTGCCGACAGAACACACGTGGTCAACCCGCGTGGACCAAAACCGCGTGCTGGCGTCGCGATGCCAAGCACTTCAGCGTCGCGACTCCAGAAGCCGAAAGTGCCTATAAATTCAGCTCCTCTTCACTTCATTTGGTGTGCTTTCCTTGGGAGCTTTTCCCTGTTTTTAGAGGATTGCATCTAGTTTTGTATATATAAATAATATTTTTAATTATGTATTTTAATTTTCAGTAATAGTAATAATAGTTCTTCTTCTTCTCTTTTCTTTTATGTTTAGTAGTTAATTTTCCGCTGGGGTAAAAGGTGAAACCTTTAATATAATTATTTAGGTAAATCTCACTTAATTATAATATTTAAATTATAATTTAACCGGATTAATTAATGTCAGACTTTATTACCGCCTATATGGCTGATTTAAATATAAATTACCTTACCGCCTATATGGCTGGTCTTTATGTGACAGATAATTACCGCATATATGGCTGGTGTAATTGAACTAAATGGATTACCGCCTATATGGCTGGTTTTAAATGTTTAATATTATTAATTCCTGAGAAAGCAGAATATAAAATAATTTATATATTATAATAAGTGAGATTCCTAGATAAGAAATATTAAATGTGGATCCTTTAACCCCAGTATTTTATTTTATTCTAGGGAAGTGATGAAACACAATATCCACACTTAATAATTGATTTTCTTTTTATGGGTAATTCTTTAGTTTGTTTATTGAGTCTTAAGCTTAATGCTTCTTGTTGTCTGATCACCAATAAGATTGATTTGGTAAACTTAAAATGAACTAGACATATGGATTTTAGGTTTCATCCTTAGATTCAATAGCTCACGATCTTCCTTGAGGATAGATAACCCTTTAATAGATTTCCTTACATGATAGGATTATACCTGTCGGGCGTGGGTAGCCATAATTGGAACTTAATCTTAATGAATCCAAGTAATTTGGTTGACATAGACATATGGTTCAATTGGGTTATACTGGGTATTTGCGTCTGACCATCGGAAGAGGCTTTCGCATATCATCGTGTTCCAGGTTAGCAAATTAATTTATTACACATAAATAAGAGAATCAATTCATCTTTATAATAATATTGTGTGGAGTCACGACCCTAGATCCCTGAGTCTTTTATTTTATTTTCTTTAGTATTTTCTTTTGAGTCTGTTTTTATTTTATTTTTGCAAAACCACATTCAACCAACCAAAAGCAATCAATTCCCTTCTCCCTATAATTAGATACCTGTAAATAAATAGTATCAATAATTAATAACAACAGTAGGAATTAAGTCCTCGTGGGATCGATATTTTTATACTACTTGAACGATACGTGAGCTTGCGTTATACGTGTGTGTTTACGCCGGTCAGTATCCCATTTTATACTATGGGCTATTTGTAATTAATATAATTGGAGAAAAATTTAGAAATTTTGAGAAACTTTTAGAATTTTCTAGAGTGGTCCTCGGGTACTATTCATCCAAAAATTTGAGTTGTAATTTGACCTATTTCTGTTTCGAAATTAGAAAAATACACAACGCGGAAGTTATTGGTCTCGATCTTAGATTTCCAATAATATAAAGTTCATAAAAATCGGAGATCGTATGAAAAAGTTACGGTCCAAATACCATGAGCTATCCAGATTGAATCTTGAAACAAATTTCGTATCGAAACTGCGAGGAACTTTCCGAATATCCCGAATATCCAAAAAGTCATTTTATGAGTGTATATGTGTTCAAACATAATTTATACCATGTATTATACGTCCCATATCGTATTGGTCGTAAGGATATGTTATAATAATATGTTATATATATATATATATATATATACACACACACATGTATGATTTAATACATTATAAGCTCATTTTGTTTTTAATCTAAACACGATAAATATTTCAAAAGTTCAATTTGAATCTAGCTGTCACGCTTTTTTAGGATTTCTCGGTCCTGTTGAGCTTCCAAAGCAGTAATTTACCTATATTTTATTTTTTTTGGAATCATTTATTTTTAAGGGTGGCAACGGGCTAGGCCGGGCCCGGTCTTTGATAAGCCTGGCCCGAGCTCGGTAAAAAAAAAAGCCCGGCCCGGCCCGACTCGGGCCTGGGCTTTTTTCTTGCCCGAATTTTTAAGAAAAAAATAAAAAAAAAATAAAAACATACAAATATAAAATATATTCATACTATATGCAAAGACAATTTACAAATAAATCACAAGTTTCATCGATAAATTAACAATTTAAATGCTACAAACAAATAAAAATGCTACAAATATATTAATATATATATAATATATATATATATATATATATATATATTATATATATATATATATATATAATATATATAATATATATATGTGTGTTTTTTTTGTTTTGGCCCGGGTCGGGCCGGGCCTGGGCCAAAAATGGAAAGCCCAAGCCGCGCTTTCAATATAGTGCCCGGCCCGGGCTTTTTTTGCCCCGGGCAAGCCAGGCTGGGCCGGACCGGGCTCGGGCTTTTCTGCCACCCTTATTTATTTTACCTACACAATAAATAGAAATCATAATAAAAATATATAACATAAATTTAATTGTTATTTCACAAATGTGTTAAATTAAAAGGATTAATGAAACTATAAGTGCAAAATAATTAGTTTTTCTGTTAATAAATGTATACTTGTTAATTTTCATCACATCCACTACCAGCTTATTACTAGTCCCTAGTAATTTAAGCGAAAACATAAATTTTTTTTTTCTTATCCAAGTTAATAATTATTTTATTTCATTCTAAATAATCAAATATGTAAATTCTCATGTATTTTTTACCCTTCTTCCATACACATAAGACAAAGTACCAATCAATTCATTGTGCCCACAATATTCACAGGTCTTGTTGAAAAGAGAATAATATTTTTGTCTTAAAATTATATTAGAATTCATACCTTTTGGCAATGAGAGTTTATTTATGAATACAAAAATGGTTTTTTTGTTTGAATAAATACATATTCAATCATTATAACGAGCTTTGAGCCAGTGACTCTCAAACCAGTTGGCCTTAGGGCACTAGGTATTAAGACACTCCTACGGACTTAATTGCTCGGATCTCAAATGTTAAAAAAATTATTCATGTCATCACACATGATGATGATGATGATGATGATGATGATGATGATGATGATGATGATGATGATGATAATGATAATCATAATAATAATAATAATAATAATAATAATATAATAATAATAATAATAATAATAATAATAATAATAATACATGTGTGATTTAATACATTATAAGCTCATTGATGGTCTTCTTTATCAAATGACCAAGTCTTGTATCATCCTATAGGAAGGAAAAAGAGAGAAGCAAATGCCTTTTCAGTAAAAAAAAAAAAAATAAAAAAAAAAAAAAAATAATAATAATAATAATACATGTGTGATTTAATACATTATAAGCTCATTGATGGTCTTCTTTATCAAATGACCAAGTCTTGTATCATCTTGTAGGAAGGAAAAAGAGAGAAGCAAATGCCTTTTCAGTAAATTAAAATTTACTAAAATAAATGATGGTCTTCTTTATCACATAGGGATTATCGTTTTCTTTTGTATTGTGGTATTGTCTTTGATGAATATGATTTTTAAATTATAATTAAAATAATTTTTATCTTTCAGAAAATTTGCTTTCTTTCTTATTTCAAAATTTGGCTCAAAATTAGGATCCAAATTTAAAGAATATAATAAATTCTTTTAAATGTCTATTATATTTTTTTACTCTTTAGTGTTAAGAGTCTTTATTTTTACTCTTTATTGATAGAGTCTATTTTAAAAACTTATACCCATGAATATAAAAAATTATACTTGAGCCCAGGAGAATTTTTAAAATTTATTTTTATTAAACCTCGGATGGGATATGGTGTAAACTAAGCCCATAGGCCCAATCAGAACGGCCCAGCAAGCCCGCTGACTGGAGAGGCAATCACTAGTCGTCGTATACAAAAGCCAGAGGTCTTCACAGTGGCTCGTCGGTCAACTGCGTCAGAGAAGAAGAAAATCAACAGCAATGGAAGCTCTGTTAAGGCCACGACGAATAACACTATCTCTCACAATAATATTTATATCCATTTTCTTATTTATTTCCAGAGCATACACGCACGAGATCCGTATCAACAATGCTGAGCGTCGAGTAAGCTCGATTCATCAATTTTACTTTCCCAATTTTTTTGTTTTCATTTTCCACTAATTCAGATATGGAAATTTTCGTGAATTTTTCAGCTGGGTTTATCTTTCATTGTTGCATAGTTGGTAAAAATAATTTACCTATTTGATTTAACATGCTAATCGTATTGCAAAATCTGTTTTTTTTTTTTTAATTTTTAATTTTTTTTTAATTTTGTATTTTTATTAATATCAGTATTTTAGGACGAATTATGTTTTTTTTTTTTGGTAGAAATTAACGGGGATCATTAGATTAATGCATTTTGAAGGTCCAGATTGCATATGGTTTTATTACTTTTGCATGTTGATTGTAATTTCAATAATTGAAAATACAATAATATAAAAATTTTGGAGTTGTTTGTGTAAAATTAAAGGTGCTAAGCATGTTTCTCATTATGATCAATCTGTCTGATTCTTGTTATTACTTGCTGTGATAATTGGCGCAGATTGACTTGAGTACGCACATTATTAAGGTCTTCTTGACTCTGAAGGTAAATCCTTTCTGTAGCTGAAAAGTTATTAAAATGTTGGTATTCAAAATTTTAGTTGATATAGACATTTTTATAGTTTCTCCTAGTTTTCTATATAGATTAATGTGTATCGGATTTATGGCTCTCGTTCAGGTTGAGAATACTGGTAAAACTAGTGCTTCAGAAATCCTTCTGGCTTTCCCACCAACTCAAGTCCATCGTCTAGCATTTCTTGAAGCTTTAGCAGCTATGGGAAAAAAGAAGAAGAAAATGTACATGTCACTTAGTGTAAACCCAACAGAGCTACCTGATGCACCAAATGAAACTAAATACTTCACTATTACATTGGCTAATCCATTGAACTCGGGTGAAACTGCAACGCTGGAAATTCTTTATGTATTAACTCATTCTCTAGAGCCTTTCCCCGTGGAAATAAGCCAATCAGAATCTCAGTTAGTATATTATCGTGATAGTGCTTTAATATTGTCACCGTATCATATTAAGCAGCAGACGACTTTTATCAAGACACCAAGTACTAAGGTGGAATCATTCACTAGAGTGGAACCCACTAACCGTGCAGGTAATGAACTGAAGTATGGACCATATGAGAATCGTCCTCCATACTCATATTCTCCACTTCTTGTTCATTTTGAGAATAATAACCCATTTGCGGTTGTTGAGGAGCTTGTCCGTGAAGTGGAAATATCTCACTGGGGCAACCTTCAGATTACAGAACAATACACGTTGGCTCATGCTGGTGCTCGACACAAAGGCGTGTTTTCAAGGTAGAGTTTGCTGCTGTTTGCTGATTTGATGCTTTTTGTTATTAACCATTAAAATGTCTGAAAAGCTATATCCGTTCTTTCTTATTTGAATCTGTTACTTCTTTCTGTTTTAGTGACTACTGAATTTTGAGCTTCGTTGTGTGCTTAGTATGGTTATATAGGAAGAAACATGTTAAAATAAAATGTACATGATATATATTTTCTTAAAGGTTTGCAAATAAATGGATGTGGTATCTTCCAGAATGTTGATGCGAGATGACAAGTTTTTATAACATGTCCATGCATTTTGCAAAATTTCCTTAGACAGTTATTTAATGTAGGTAGTCTGCTGATGAAACACAACGAAAGAAGGACACAAAACACATAAAGAGATTTCTAGCAACAATTTGAGAATGAATGTGCAAATCCTTCTATTTATTTGATTTTATACTCCCATTTTGCGTTGAATTCACATTCTTTTAAATTAATGTGCTTAAATTTTAAAGCAAAGAACCTCTTGGTGTTATTCATCTTTAAAGTTTGAAGCACCATAACTATAATTCTTTCTGTACTAAAGTTCATTTTAGTATTCTCATCTTGTGAAGTTTCCTTTTGGCAGGGTTGAATATCAATCTAGGCCAGCTTTTAGTGGTGTATCCTCCTTCAGACACCTCCTGGCAAGACTACCCCCTCGAGTTCACTCTGTCTACTATCGGGACGAAATAGGAAACATCTCGACATCGCATTTACGTACAGATTCTCGGAAGGCGGTAAATACTGTTTACTTTCTATGCAGGAGATTATTTTGTTTTAGAGAAGTTTACTTGTATAATTTCTGTTAGGTGTTAGGAGTTTAGAGGTTATGCTAGGTTTTGATTAGTTATATGCTCAAACAATCAAGTGTATGCCTAGGAAGTTGATTACCTTTGTCTTCATTGGTAACATATTCTCGTCACCTAACCGTGAAAAGATGATTAGGATTATGTGTCCAACCTAATTCTTCAGTGAAGTATGCACTCCAACTGGCAAATGATGTCTGTCAATTGTATTTTATGGTAACCTTTCTGCATCTGGTATGGTGCATTTCTCTTTCTCCCTAACAATTTTTTCATAAAATAAAGAACTGCAGAAAGATTTTCTTAAGTTTCCTGAATGTGTATTTTTCATCCCTACAGCCTTTGGCCGTATTGTATTTTAGTCTCAGTCGTAGGCAAGGATCATTCCATACAGTTGTTTTGAAAGATATTTCAATCTTTGTGCTGACTAAATGCTGTTTCTATCTCTGTATACGTTGACTTGATGCTGGCTTTTTGCAGTCAGAACTTGAGATTGAACCACGCTATCCTTTATTTGGAGGTTGGAAAGCCACTTTTGTCATTGGATATGGGCTTCCACTGGAGGACTTCCTTTTTGAGTCATCTGATGGCAGGCGTTACCTTAACTTTACCTTTGGATGCCCTCTCGTTGAGGCAGTTGTAGACAAGTTGACCATCAGAGTAAGTTTATTGCTACAAGGTTGCACCATTGCAGTCACATTTTTAGTCTCCAATTGCTCTTCGTTGTTGCTTCCATTCTTTTGTGCAAAATGGAAAACACTGGAAGGCAAATTTGCTAATCAGGAACTATCATTTTCAGGTTGTGTTGCCCGAAGGATCAAAAGACCCTTCTGCAGTTGTTCCTTTTCCAGTAGAGCAACTTCTGGAGGTAATTATTCATAATACCAATTTTTCTACATACTTTATTTAGACCCGACCGGCGGTTCGGTTCCGGTTCGGAACCGAACCGAACCGGCCGGTTTCCGGTTCCACAAGTGTGGAACCGGAACCGAACCGGTTAAATCCGTTCGGTTCCGGTTCCACACTTAAGTGGAACCGGAAAGTCGAACCGAACCGGAACCGAACGGTTCGGTTCGGTTCATTTTTTTTTTTTTAATTAATTAAAATAAAAAATTGAGAGGAGTCAAATCATTAAATAAAAAAAATTTATTAATTAAAAAAAATGAGATTAAATTTATAAATAAAAAAATATTATTACATTGAAGAGCTTGAGCTTAAGTTTTTTAAAATTTAAGTTGCCTACGTATCCTCCAAGGGTGAGGAATCAAAGCTCACGTAGTTCCATTACAAGTTTAAGACATATCCCCTTTGTAAATTATAATTTTACATTTATCAATCATCATTATCAGTTGATCCTTCGGCTCCGGGTCCGCAGCTTCCGCTTGCACTTGTTGCAGAAGCATTATCGAACAAATCTTCAAAATCATCGGGGGCATCTTCTTGTTGTCTCAGATCAGCTCGAGTCCAATCATCCACACAAGCTGTTGCTTCTAGAGTGCTTGGATGTAATGAAGATCGCCTGGCTTCCAATATATTACCTCCCAAGCTGAAGGCTTGCTCAACCGCAACGGTGGAAATAGGTGCTGCCAATATCTCTTTAGCAATAATAGATAAAACATGATATATATTTTGATGCCGGTTCCACCATTCAAGGATTTTAAAATTTTTACTGCATAAACTTTCATTAGAAAACTCAAAATTTGTAGATAAATAATTATCTAATTCAGGGTTATTAGTTGTTGTCGTATCCCTAGATTTTTTTTTCGTTGTAATAACCAACGATCCCCTGCGCTAAGTCTTGGTTGAATTACCGGTTCGCTACTACTAGACTGACCTATTGTTCCTAAGTTATATCTTACAATATAATCATTAAATAAAATAATTAAATCACTTTTTAAATTCGTCATTATGCTCGTAATATCAATGTCATCTAATATTCCTAAATAACCATAGTAAGCTTGTAAACCACCATTCAAACCTTCTAATTTAAATCTAGGATCAAAAACAGCAGCAATAAGATAAAGTAAAAGAATTTCTCTAAAATAATTCAACCATTTTACCTTCATAACAGTAATGGCTTCGAGCAAAACAATATCATTAGGGTCGTCACTGTCAACATGTTCATCGAGAGTGCCAACAATATTCAAACTTTCAAGAAGAAATAAATGTGCAGTGGGATAATAAACACCGCTAAAAACTAAAGTAGCATCATTAAAAACTCTTAAAATATCTAAAATTCTTTCACAAATATCCCATTGACTAGGATAAAGTGTGATATTTTGAACATGTTGAGAAAAAAAACTACATAATGCATCTTTGTATTGAAGTGCTTGACATAAAAGAAAATAAGTAGAATTCCAACGTGTTGGAACATCTCTAGAAAATTTAATCGGTTTAATACCATTTATTTTACAAAACTTGGTCCATTCCCTCCTAACTTGAGAATATGACCAAATACAGTTAAGTGCCGTTTTAATAGGATCAAGGAAAGGAGATAATAATTTTAGACCGTCTTGCACACATAAGTTTAGGACATGACATGTACAACGAATATGAAAAAATCGACCCCCTAAATTTGGTTGACATATTTCTTTTAAATCATTGATGGATGCAGTATTTGCAGATGCATTATCAAATCCAATTGTTAAAATTTTTTCTCCTAAACCATATTCATCAAAAATTACCTTCATCATTCTATAAATATTATGTGCAATATGTTGGTCATCAAAAACTCTAAATGCAATGAGTCGTTTTTGCATAGTAAATGATGCATCAATCCAATGACAAGTCACACCCATGTATGAGTGTGTTTGCCAATGGTCACTCCAAATATCAGAACATATAGAAATACGACCTTTCATCTCTTTAAATATTTCATTTAAAATAATTTTACCATCTTTATATAATTTGAAAATATGATGTTTTGTTGTGTTTCGAGTCATTCTACATGCAGCAGGGTTTAAAGCATTATGCACGTAATTAGTAAAATGAAGTTTTTCACCAAAGCTTAAAGAAAGATGTGCCATACATGTTAATTTCGCAAATTCTTCTCTATTTTTTGCATCAGAATATTTAAATAAATCTACACTACTCGTACCTCTACTAGATGATGCGTACCTGGCCATTTGAGTCTGCGTCGTATCAATGCCAAATTCAACCGGATGATGTTTCTCCATGTGCTTGATCATATTTCCGTATCCACCAGAAAATTTTAGATAACCCCACAATAGTTGCAAATTGCTCGTTGTGAACCATCGTCTAGGCGTTCCAAATTAAAATGAATTTTGAAAATATCGGAGGACCGAGCCTTAACTTCTCTTCTCCGTGATTGTGCACCGACACTGGGGCCGCTCTCTTTGGTCGGCATATTTGACATTATGTTCTCGGATGAGCTTGCCATTTGAATAATTGCGATGCGAATGCCGAATGTGATAACAAATTAATTAACAACTAAAATAAGAGAATTGTATTGAAGTAAGATTGAGAATAAGAGATTTATAGAAAATGAGAGAGTTGAGAAATTGGTATGATGAAATTATGAAATTTGAATCCTATTTATAGAATTTTAGAATTTTTTTTTATACCAAAAATGCCCCTAAATATAACCGTTTTATTACCGTTATTAGGGGTACATTAGTAATTTTTTATTTTATATAATAAAAAAAATTTTAGAATTTATTTTAATTTTTTTTTTTTTTGCAGGGAGCCGTTTGGCAGGGAGCCAAACGGCTCCCTGCATCCCCCAACGGCAGTAGCCGTTGGGGGAATAAGCTTAGGGTTCCTGTTGGAACCCTACGGTTCCAACAGGAACCCGACGGTTCCAACCGGAACCGTTCGGTTCCGGTTGGAACCGTCCGAACCGGTGGAACCGTACGGTTCCACCGGTTCGGACCGGTTCGAGTTGGGGTGGAACCCCAACCGAACCGGTCCCATTCCGGTTCGGTTCCGGAACCGGTTGGAACCGGAACCTTCCGGTTCCAACCGGTTCGGTTCCGGTTCGGTTCCGGTTCCGAACCGGAACCGTGGCCGGGTCTATACTTTTATTTGTATATACTATATATGTATCTGAGCTTTGTTTACATGTGTATCTTCGCAGACCAAGTATTCTTACCTTGATGTAGTTGGGAGGACTGTGGTGGTTCTGGAAAAGAAAAATGTAGTTCCTGCTCACAACATTCCTTTCCAGGTGATTTTTTCACCCCTTTTGCCATGTGTATTAATTGGTATTGATTTTATTATCAGTGGAATAAATTGCTATTTCAAAGATTGATTTAGCATATCTTGCGGTGCATGTTGGCATGATTGAACCTGTGTTTTGGTCGTGAGTTTGAGTTTATGGGAATATAAACAAGAATTATTAGAGGCTACATGTACTTTATTATGTTAGATTTCTGGATTTGGCACATGGTTTTTTTACTGAGATGTCATTGTCCATGTTTCCTTGCTTTACAACATAGTATATCTCATGCATGTGGTTGAGGGTGACGGCGCATGGTCTTTTGATAGTTTTATTTTCACGTGTTTTCCCTAATTGGTGGTCAGTAGCGATTCAACGTGTTTATTTTCTTCTTTATTAAAAAAAAAATGCTATTTTATCATTGGTGAGCAGTGAAGAGAAGGATATAATTTGACTGAGTTGGTCATTTAATTGTCGTTGGTTGAACTGATTACGATACTTGTACCTCCTGTTTTCATCTGCAAGTAAAAGTCGTTATTCCTTGTAAACGATGAAGATACCATAGTTTTGTCATTCCAGGATTACTATTGACTCCCCTTTCCTTCTTTTGGCAGGTGTATTATACATTCAAACCTATCTTCATGCTTGCAGAGCCATTGATGTTGGCATCTGCATTTTTCTTGTTTTTCGTGGCTTGTGTAGCTTACCTACACATTGATCTCTCCATACGCAAGGGATAAACATCGCAGAATATCGTAAAGGCATTCTTATGCAGTTAAGATGTGAATGTTACACTTGAATAGCATTGTAGCTCAAAATAGTTTGCTCCGGCTTTTTTAACCCAGAGAGACCGAGCAAATCAGAAGCTGGGATTTTGAACCATTATGGGTGCTAAAAATACATTTTTCTTTATGAAATTAGTAAGCAATTAGAAATTTTGTGCTTTGCATTCTGCTCATGTGGCCCCGGTAGTTAGGGGTGGGCACGGTTCGGTTTGCGGTTTGGTTCGGTTTGGTCGGTTTTTTTGCCCACCCAGCCATATGGGGGATTTGCATTGTTGCCACCAGATTAGAAATATGCAAGCATTTGCACAGTGAAATAATAATATAACAGGTTATAGAATCTCCAATGCAATTCCAATATCTTGGTCCGAACCAAATTTGCTTTAGTTATTTTTATTTTAGAAGTATAATTCTGGAAACAAATTGAGTTAATTAAAAAAAATAGGGGTTAACGAGATCAATTGAGGAATCTGAAACCCCCAAAAAAAATAAACAATATTTATTTTTAATTTATAAAAAAGATAATTTTAGGAATAAATTAAGCAAATTGAGTAGAGATAACTAAATCAATTGAAGAATGTGAAACTAGAAACAAAATCAAATGGGCCACTGGGCCCAAACTAAGAACATGAGCTATTTGGCAACGGATTCACTTGGATCCCGTATAGACATCCATTTATACATAAGTTTTATTTTATTAAAACGGATATGTCCATATTCATTTTCGCTCCGTCTAATTAATAAATATAAAAAATTATCCATTAACTTGTCTCTAATGTACCGAATCATGTCCCCACGATAATTTTTATCATCCATAATTATAAACTCCCAATTGTTGAAACAGCCGAGCTTTTAACATTGCACCAAAATATCGTGGCACCCATCCATTTCATAAACTTAAATATTAACCCTGAACTTAAAATTATTGTTGCGTTGCATAGCTACCGGTGTTTAAATAAATAAATAAATAAAAGATAAAATGAGACAAAATCCATTATTACAGACTTTCAAGTTTTAACTGAAAAGCAAAGACAGAAAGTCCAGAAACTAAAGCGAGGCCGCTGGCTATGGCCACCAGAGCGGCATGTCAGAGGCCTCCTGTTATGCAATCAACACGTGTTTCAATTAATGCCCAATGAATGAATATTCACATTAATTATTTGATTAGCAAAAATTTTCATGCACCAAATGAGGCTGCAATTTTAATGCAATGTTTTGGTGTACTTTTTTTCTTCACCTTTTTTTTTTTTTTTTTTTTAATGGGTGCCTAATGAATGTGTTAAATTATTATCCGTTGTCTTATATTCGATTTTTGACAACGGTTTCTATATAAAAAATTAATAATATTGTTGATGGTGTTTTCAGGCACTACGGCATTTAAGACAGCACGACAAGGACGAAAGGATAAATTTCTCTCCCTGGTTGACATCATGAAGAATACCGACCACATCATGAAGAATACCGACCACATCATGAAGAGACCGACCTCATTATGAAGGGACCGACCACTTTGGTTCAGTTGACCGAGCATTATAGAGGTCGGCAAGGACATTCTCAGCATAAAAGGATCGCCATGGCCGACCTCATGCACACCGACCAGATAGCAAGGCGTGTTCAGGAAGGAAGAACACCCTATTCTTCGGATAATGAGACAAAATTATCCTACTATCACGGGAAAATTGATGAAATCAGTATCTTGATAGGACAAAAGGAGTAAAGGTAGTTTGAAATAAGGAAACCTTGTAAGAAAAGGAGATTGGCTCAGCTAGGAAGCCTTGTAGGAGAAGGAGTCTAAATTCTGTTATTATAAATAGGAGGGGAGAGCATGTGTAAAAGACATCTAAAATCATCACAAGAGTGAGAGATTAGAGTCATAAAGTTCCGATTTGTAAGAGCAAAGGAGAGGTCTGAGAGGTGTATTTGAGTAATAAAAAGTACCACCCTGTTCTTGTCCGTGGACGTAGGTCGGATCCCAAAATCCACCGAACCACGTTAAATCACCTTGTCTGATTGGCGTATTTTCTTGTTTTCCGCTAAGTTTGCTTTTGGTTCCCTATAACTAAACAAATTCACAGTTGAAGGAGGATTCCCTCGGAGGTGATATTCCTATATTACCCTGAGACCAAAATCAGCCGTCAACAGTTGGCGCCGTCTGTGGGGAACTTCACAAAAAGCAGTTCATGTGATAAGACAAATGGCGGAAGACGGAAATCACCAATCAGGAGGTCCGGCAATGGACTGGATAAAAAAGATGGAAGATAACATGAGGTCTATGATGGATCGACTAGAAAGAATGGAAGGAGCCAACAACGAGGAACCTGAAACCGGGGCCGACCAGAAGAGGAAAGAGAAGGAAAAAAGGGAAAAGAGTAGTAGATATAAGCGAAGACGAGGGGCCCAGAAAGAGAGGCCCTTATGGGATAAGATCTGAAGTGGTAGGAAGAGAGCCACGATCAGAAGACGCATGGGAAGAGAAGGAACAATCACCCGACCCTTCCTCCGACAGTTTTTACAACTCCGAGAGGGAGAATAGAAAATACAACGAAGACGTACAGGAGACCTCCGAGCTCAAGGAACGCCACAGGAGAACAGAAGGACACAGAAGGCGACACGGGGGCACAGCCCGTGAAATAAAGTCTTGGTTGAGAAAAGAGATGACCAGATGGGAAGAAGGCCTCAAGATCGGCGCGGGAGACACCCGAGGCGAGAAAGAAGGGTCTCCCCTTACAGAAGAGATAAGGTCAGCACAGTTCCCGAAGCGATTTAACATGCCGACCATGACACCGTACAAGGGACATACCGACCCAAAGACCCACATTGAAAGTTTCACCCTGTTGATGGAAGTGCAAGGGGTAACAGGGGACGCCATCTGCAAAGTGTTCCCCCTAACTCTGGCCGGACCAGCCATTCTATGGTACATGAGCTTAGCCCCAAGAAGCATCAGCAGCTTCACGCAACTGAAGAAGTCATTTATACGACATTTTAAGGGGGCTTGTGTCCCCAGAAAGACGATTGGAGAACTCCGGCTCATGAAGCAAGGAGACGATGAACCTCTGAAGATATTTATTGAAAGGTACCATAATATGGTACTCGAAGTCGGAGGATACGAGTCCCCTGAGGCCCTAGAAAGCTTGAAAGGAGCCTTGAGGGTCGGAAGACTATGGACCCACCTAAGGATCCAGGACACCCCGGACTACGCCACCGCTCTGGAGGTGGCTCGGAAGTTCGTTTTGTTAGAGAATGAAGAAAAAGTGTCCCGAAAAGGGAACACCATCAGAGTTAAAACCACAAGGGAAGGCGCCCCTCGCCGAACAGAAAGAGAATCCAGAAGACCTCCCCCGAAGCACAAAGAATTCAAGCCACTACACCGGGATAATCAGGAGAGAAGGGCGCCGACCCAGGTGAACCATGTGGTCGGGGAAGATGCATACATCCCCCTAAAGAAACCACTGGGACAAATTTTCATGGAGATTCAGGGGAAAGGCCTCTTAGTGGAACCCGACCAAAGGAGATTCCCACCAGACAGAAGGAACCAAAAAGCTTATTGTGTACACCACAACTCCAGAGGACATGCAACGGACGGATGTAAAGATCTGCGAGAGCAGATGGAAGACCTAGCAAGAAACGGATATCTGAACAAATACATTGACCACGAAGTTATGACGACCAGACAAAGAGCATGTGGCCGCCAAATCAACTGAAAAAAAGGGCAGTTTGTCCCCGAAACATAAATAAAAATTCTCTTTTCAAAAAGGGTTCTCGTCCACTTTCTTAAAACATAAAAAGAAGGACCTATTCAAAAACCAGGGACAAACTTAGCGCCTAAATATAGAAAGAAGCGACCAAACAATAAGACTTGCTCAGCTCGGGTCTGGACCTTGCTCCACCGAGGCTATTCAGTTATCCGGCTCGGGGTCGGGTTACGTCCCACCGAGTCATACATATTGGTCTGGGGATGGGACATTCCCCCAGAGCCAAGTACGTCTTTCGGCTCGGGGCTGGATAGCGTTCCGCCGATGCCCCTTCATTAATCGGCTCGGGGCTGGATCGCATTCCGCCGAGGCCTCTTCGTTAGTCAGCTCGGGGCTGGATTTCATTCCGCCGAGGCCATTTTCGGCTCGGGGTCGGGTTACGTCCCACCGAGTCAATACTCACTGGTCTGGGGAAGGAAACATTCCCCCAGAACCAAGCATCTCTCCTGGCTCAGGCCCTCAGGGGCATGCTCAGTATACAAGATCCGTGAGAAGCATAGCACAGGGAGGGATGATACCCCTGTGGCGATTGCTTACTCCAGTGTTATCGAACATAAGGAGGAACATGCCCTTAATGTGTCAAACACTCTTCTGATCCTTGCCCACCCGATGTAACGGATCCGTGGGAAAGCATAGCACGGGGGATGATGACACCCCCGTGACGATTGCTAACTCCAGTGATGCCAGGCCTAAGGAGGAATATGCCCTTAGTACCCCGGACACTCTTTGATCCATTCATCATCCGGATCTGTGAGAGACACAGCACGGGGAGGCGTATACCCCTGTGGCGTGTGCCTGCTCCAGCGTGGTAAGGAGGAGCCCTCATACGATACACAGGATCCCCAGGGAACCGACGTGTAGAGGATGTGCCCTTACCATTCAAACGCTCTTCTGATCCGAATCCTGGTTCGCCGGGACACTGAATTGGAAGATTCAGAATTGTGTTTTGGGGACCTCGGACGGGACGCTGTCTTGAGGCATCCATGTTGTTGTTTATGCTTACAAAACATTTTTATTTTGGGATAGGTGCTAAGTCACCCCCGCCTTTTTTATTTTCCAGAAACTTATTTTTGTTTTCGGCCGGTCTGGTAGGGGGACGCCCGTGCCAGATTCGGTAGGACTTCGAAGCTTGATTCATTTCCCTTCTGAATAAAGTCCCTGGGGTTAGTCGGCTCGGGGCCGGATTTCGTTCCGCCGAGGCCACTTGGTTATTCGGCTCGGGGTCGGATTTCGTTCCGCCGAGGCCACTTGGTTATTCGGCTCGGGGCCGGATTTCGTTCCGCCGAGGCCATTTGATTAGTCGGCTCGGGGATGGATTTCGTTCCGCCGAGGCCACTTGTTATTCAGCTCGGGGTCGGGGTACGTCCCACCGAGTCAGCCCTTTGGACTGGGGACGTAACATTCCCCCAGGTCCAAGTGCCTTTCTCAGCTCGGGGTCGGGTCACGTCCCACCGAGTCGGCTTCTTTGGACTGGGGACGTAACATTCCCCCAGGTCCAAGTGCCTTTCTCAGCTCGGGGTCGGGTTACGTCCCACCGAGTCGGCTTCTTTAGGACTGGGGACGTAACACTCCCCCAGGTCCAAGTGCCTTTCTTTCAACTCGGGGTCGGGTTACGTCCCACCGAGTCGGCTTCTTTGGACTGGGGACGTAACATTCCCCCAGGTCCGAGTGCATTTCTTTCAGCTCGGGGTCAGGTTACGTCCCACCGAATCAGCCGCTTTGGTCTGGGGAGGTAACATCCCTCCAAAACCCAAGTCGTTCGCTTAGCTCAGAGACAAGTTACGCCCCACCAAGTCAGCTCTCCGGACCGGGGACATAACATTCCCCCGGGTCCAAATGCCTTACTCTTCCCGGGGTCAATCCAGACCCCTCTAACTCGTGCTGACCCCTGATGGGCCTTAAAATTGCAATGATGGCAAGAAGCATAAAAGGAGAAGAAAAAGAAGAAAGAAATAAATAGACATAAATGCATAAATGTATATAAATACAAGTTGTAACATTATTACAAGAAAAAGTTAAAGTGTACATAGGGCTCCGGTAGGGTTACCCTTTCTCATTCATCCCGCGCAGGGGCAGGAACTTCTTCCTCAGTTGGCTCAAATGGCGGAAGGAGCGGCTCGGCATCAGGAGGAGGAGCTGCGACTTCGGCATCAGGAGGAGGAGCTGCGACTTCGGCATCAGGAGGAGGGATCTCAAGGCAGTCCTCGTCCACGGCAGGAACCTCCGATCCTTCTTCAGGAGGAACCTCAGGAGCCGGAACGACCGAGATGGGGGCGGGATCCATCACCTCCTCAGGTGGGGGAGGGATCCACTTTTGAAACTCTTCCTCGGAAATATCCCCCTTACAGTAACTGATGGCCGCGCGTAGATAGGGTCCATATTCAGGCTCGACAGCACCATCAGTATCATCTCGGCACAGTCGCCAACTCCCTCGAGACGGATGGCCTCCTTCTCGGCCTCGAGATCAGCCTCTCTCTTTTCCAGCTCGCTCTCTCTCTCCTCGAGATCAATCTCCCTCTCCTCAAGCTCGGTTTTCTTCCTCTCAAGACTGTCTCGGACACGAGCAACCTCCTCATCTTTACTCTTCAACTTGGCCTCAGCACTGGCTACCTTCCCCCTCAGAACCCCAATTTCAGATTGGGCAGCCTTCAGATCCTCCCGGGCACTATCAGCAAGTTTCCTTTCCAGCACAGCAGCTGACTTGAGGGCTTTATTCGCTTTGAAGCTCTCGACAGCGGCCGCCTCATGATTCTTGATCACCTCCTCCCGGTCAGCCAACTTTGCCTCCACTTCAGAGAGACGACTTTGAAGCCTCTGGGCCTGACCGCCATCGGACAGCAAATTCAGAAGAAGACCTTTGTTCTTGGCCATAAGGTAGTTGGCCTGCACACAAAAAGGGAAGAAGGAGTCAATACATGAAAATAGAGAACCAAGATCCAAACAAACCGAGAAGAGGAATGAAAATACCTTCGCCATCTGAGAACTCATCTCAGCCACAACACCCTCGGGAGATACATCCTCGTACCTCGAGACCTCCCCCGGGGGAATCACCTCGGCCAATTCATTAAAAGCCGGCACTAAGTGAGAGGTAGCCTCCCGGATGCTTTCTCCCAAGTCATCCACCCCGAGGACCACATGGCCATTCCGTTTCCTGGAGGAACTTTCAGAGGACTTCTTCCCTCTACGAATGTCCTTCTTCTTGACTGGAGCAGCTCCCTCATCTTCTCCCTCTTGGGCCAACTCGGTCTCCTCGGTCCCGAACTGACGCCTCCTCTTCCTAAGAGGCTTCGGCGGACTGGCAAGGTGAGCAGATCCCGATGATTGCACACCAGAAGGTGAAGATAGTCCCCGAGCACTTGTTTGGATTTGTCCAGAAGATATGTTCTCAGCAAGATCAGTCCGGGCCCGGGAAGTTTCAGCATCAGCATGGCCGGCCTTCTTCACGGTACCGGCCAACTTCTCAAGAAACTTTGGCCTTTTCGACATGCCTACAAAAAGCAAAGGCAAAAAGAGAAATCAAGATCGGAACATATAAATAGAAGATGAAAAAGGAAGAGAGACATCAAAATAAACAAACAAGGAAGACAAAACAAACAGCAAGCATCTACCTATCCGACCCGAGACATCCATGGGGACAGCCCGAATAAGGCCAGACCCAATAAAAGCCGCGTCATTTACCAGCTCCCTCCAGTGGGCGGCATACCGACGAGCCCAAAACACTCGTCGCCGGACCCGGCGGGAAACTTTGGGAGCATCCCTCCAACAGGCTAAAAAGAACAGAAGAAGAAGGGTAAGAACCCAAACAAAAAAAGGGGGAGTTGAGATTTTGGCAGGCCTTTCGGAGGAAGAATTACTGTCAGACATCCCTGACACCCAGAAAAATACAGAAGAGAAGGAGAAATTGCCGAAAAAATGGAAACAGTGAAACCCTCATTCTCTTATAGTCATGAATGGGATGCACATCACCGTCGGTTTTGGCGGGAACCCAGCGGATGTTTGACATATGTCAAAAGTTAGAAGAAAACCTAAAGATGATTTGATGGGCATTTAAGAAGACATGACGGTTGTGCGTCTCGAGGAAAGATGAATGAAACGGCGAGAAGATTCTTTTTTGCATTCTGGGACGACTACCAGCAAGAACAATCAGCACACCCTCTTCATATAGTTCCCGGCACCAACTCGCATACTCGTTGGAACCGAAAACTAGGGGACAGATGTTGATGGTGTTTTCAGGCACTACGGCATTTAAGACAGCACGACAAGGACGAAAGGGTAAATTTCTCTCCCTGGTTGACATCATGAAGAATACCGACCACATCATGAAGAATACCGACCACATCATGAAGAGACCGACCTCATTATGAAGGGACCGACCACTTTGGTTCAGTTGACCGAGCATTATAGAGGTCGGCAATGACATTCTCAGCATAAAAGGATCGCCATGGCCGACCTCATGCACACCGACCAGATAGCAAGGCGTGTTCAGGAAGGAAGAACACCCTATTCTTCGGATAATGAGACAAAATTATCCTACTATCACGGGAAAATTGATGAAATCAGTATCTTGATAGGACAAAAGGAGTAAAGGTAGTTTGAAATAAGGAAACCTTGTAAGAAAAGGAGATTGGCTCAGCTAGGAAGCCTTGTAGGAGAAGGAGTCTAAA
The DNA here is from genome assembly GCA_019454045.1 of Zanthoxylum bungeanum. Lineage (NCBI taxonomy): Eukaryota > Viridiplantae > Streptophyta > Magnoliopsida > Sapindales > Rutaceae > Zanthoxylum > Zanthoxylum bungeanum. Next base: position 224,081 of record SKCR01007815.1, on the reverse strand, counting down.
TTCTGTTATTATAAATAGGAGGGGAGAGCATGTGTAAAAGACATCTAAAAATCATCACAAGAGTGAGAGATTAAAGTCATAAAGTTCCGATTTGTAAGAGCAAGGGAGAGGTCTGAGAGGTGTATTTGAGTAATAAAAAAGTACCACCCTGTTCTTGTCCGTGGACGTAGGTCGGATCCCAAAATCCACCGAACCACGTTAAATCACCTTGTCTGATTGGCGTATTTTCTTGTTTTCCGCTAAGTTTGCTTTTGGTTCCCTATAACTAAACAAATTCACAGTTGAAGGAGGATTCCCTCGGAGGTGATATTCCTATATTACCCTGAGACCAAAATCAGCCGTCAACAAATATATATATTGATAAAATTGTGTACATTAGGAGTTTTGTGTAATAGATATGGCATTTTTTTTATGGTTGTTCACAGAAGTTAAGTCAGAAGATTCCTGAGATGGGGGTTTTATAATTTTTAAGGGGTTTAGTTTATAAATTTATAAGATATTTCTATTATTTATTTAGTATTAACGGTTAAAAAAAAAAATTGAAAATCTAACAAGAGGCTTCCCCTATCACCACTCACTTCTTAAAAAGGCAAATTGAAAATCCATAAACAGCAAAGTGTACCGACCCAACTTTGTCAAGAGCATTTTGCAGTTAGCATTCATTTGTACCCAATAAACATGGCTTAGTAGTATATGATTTATGATTTGGTTTATAAGTTTTGGATTTGAATTCGGAGATGCGTTTCTAATAAAAACTTGGGACAACTGGAGTTTTTATCTGCTTCCCTTAAATCCGGATCATATGATTTCACAGCAGCGTTTCCAACATTTCTAAAAATAATAATAATAAAAATTAGCATTCATTTTCAACTGTTAAAAAACTGCCATGTCGGGAGATAATACCAATATTGCTTCCTATGAAAGTGGCTTTTAAAACTGACCTTTTATGCTGGATCCATGCAAAGTTTTTATTTGGTTTGGTTGTGCCAGCAGAATTAACATTTCCAACTTGCAACACCCTTTTGTTTTACTTATCAAAAAAGCACTTTTGTTATTATCTCCCAAGGGTTGTATGAATTTCTTTTTTCTTTTTCTTTTTGAATTTCTAAAATATAATAATGTGTTTTTACCTAGAATTTCAATACATATAATTAAACATAGTCAAGATCAATCATATATACAAATTTGAGTCTTATACAAACCAGATTTACGCTACACTTGAACTCGTTCTCCTCATGTTAAAGAAAGAGTCTTTGATTGTGTGATTTAGTTGTTTTTGTAAAATGTAATGATAGTACTAAAACTTCAATGCTTTTCCCATAAATCAAATGCCTTAATCATGTTTTGATACTATCTTAAGTTAATATTTAATCAAAATATTTAAGATTATAGATTAAGGTTGAAGTCTTTATTACTCTGTCTTGTTCAAATTATGAATGATGATCAGATGATGTATTGACCTAGTTGGTGCATTATGCATCATGCATGTGTTGACGTGTTAAATCAAAATATTTTAAGTACTTTTTTTTTTTTATTGTAAGATGATAAAATCAAATAAATAAAAGGTGCTAGCTGGAGATAAAAGATTTCAAAAAATAAAATGGACAAAAAAAAAAAAGCAGTGTCCGGTTGGGCAGGAACAAATGATAAAGGGACATTAGAAGTTTTTTTTTCGTGGCTTTAGTAAAATTTCTCATCATTAAATAAAGGGACATTAGAAGATTTTAATAAATTGTTGTGGCTCTAGTAAAATTTCTAATCATTAACTTTTATTTTCATTCATGTCATGGCTGTTAGTCCTTGGACAAATGTTTTCACTGGACCCATTACAATCAATTCCTTTCGTTTTCCTTTCGTTTTTGTTTTTTATTTTTCAAAAATATTAATAATTAACATTTAATTATAAGATCATTCAACGATAGTGGTGAATGTGCGTTTTCTTGCCCTTCTTGAATCTACGAGATCAATTGTCCGTTTTGAGTCTCGACGGAGATATTTAGGACTGCTCTTCGAACAGCTTCATACGATTTTATCTCCGTATAGGGCATATGAAGGAAGTTCATGGTTCAAGACTCATCCCCATGATAATGTAGGGTAGGCTATAAGCTCGACAATTCACTCATGTGACAAAGCCAGACGGTATCAGAGAACAATCCTGAACACCTCCATCAAAATCCAAAATGGACAATTGACTTCGTAGATCCGAGGAGCATAGGAAAAGTCTCACCTTCACCTACTAATAATAAGATTACTATGGACTGTTAAATATAACTATTATTTTATAATTAAATAGTCTATAATAATCCCATTATTTTCTCTAGCACAACAAAGATTTTCTTAATCAGATATCACAACACTGCCTCTAAAGTCTAAACCTAGGTAAAATTAATTATTAGTCAAGAAAGATGTGTCATGGGAGCAAAAATATGAGTCACCATCTTAATACGACACAGACTGGTAGGTGCACAATCTTATAACTATTTTAATACTTAACTAGGGTTGAAAAATCGCCTCCTAATTAAAAAAAAAATGGTTTGGATCCGAGATTCGTTCCGAATAAAAAAATGAGTCAGGATTCGGGACGAAAAAATCATCCTCAATCCCAAATTTTAACCTTAAAATATCAGAATTCGGGATTCAGAATTATTCGATAATTTTTTGTCACAATTCAAAAAATTGAGCATGATTCGTGATGATTTTTTCGTCTCGAACCTTTTAATATATAATAAAGTCTAGCCAAAAAATTCGGAAAAAGATATTCTCACACACAAAAATAATAATTACTAGATGATCACCCACGCATTGTTGCAGTTGTTGAAGATGAACTTATGAACTTTAAATACAAAGAGTATATAGCTTATAAGGTCATAACATTATTAACAATAACTCATCTTTATTGTTATAACCTAATAATATGAATCCATATAAAAATTGTGATTTAAATCCTAAATTACTCTCTTATGAAAATTAAAAAAGAATATGATACGTGCATGCAAAAAACCACATCGTTTGATAATGTCCTATGGAAAAAACAAAAATATAATGATAAATAAAATGAATATACTTGATCTTGCTATTATTCATATTATAAAAACCCAGAACACCCTTACTCTCTTTTCCCTAAATACATTGCTTTCATTTTTATTTTCAACAAAATCTATTCAAATTAGCTTCTTCGTGCAATGTCAATATGGCCATGAATGAAAAGTTAATATTTTGTTCCTATTTATAATAAGAGTTTACTTGATCACTAAGTTTAATATGTAATTATTTAGTGAATGCATTAAAACGAAGAATGCTAAACACATCATCTTATAACGAATAAGGGATAAGGGATAAGCTAATGGATTGGATATAAGGTTTAATAAATTAGTGAATGCATTAATTACAACAATGTTAGCATTTATGGAGGTTTTCATGAAATTTTACTCGGTCCATTCAAAATGTGATTTCGGAAACTCCACACCATTGTTATCCTTCTTTATTGGCATTCTTGTACCTTTTGTGATCACTTTGAAGGATTGCACATCAACGAAAAGAAGGTAGTTGTAGGCACTGCATTTTTACACATAAGTCCCTATGATGAGTCTCATTTTGGAGACACTACCTTTTAAGTCACGGAGGTCACGGGAAACGGACATCGGAAGGGGAAATTCAGAATAAACAAGGTTCACTGTTTTCGTTAGTGCTGCGTTCGTGTTTACGTTCGAACGTCAAACGGATTGCGGGCGTTCGTGCCGCGTTCGAGGAAGCGTTCGAACGGTGTCGGTAATTCTGGTTTTGCTGCTAGCCTCACATCCAGCCCAATTAGCCCCCCCAAAGCCCATAAAACACATCCCAATTTAAATAAATAAATATTAATTAAAACATTAACTAAATAAGATAATAATTAAATTAATTAAATAATTAAATAAAACATATACCAAACATAAAATAAACAATTACCAACTTAAACTAAAATCATGTCTAAATAAACAAATCACATACTAAATCAAAAATATAATCATACCAAGTTAAAATCAATCAACCAATATATTATTCCTAACTTAAAATATTGTATTCCTTAACCAAGCCAATCAAATATTCAACCTTCCCTATCTAGCCAAGATTTGTCCCCCCCTCAATCTTTGACTTCCCTTAACCAAACCAAATCAAATCCCTTGCTTCTCTTATCCAACACCAAATCAAATCCCTATTTAATTAGCCAAATCCCTTTCATTGTCAAGCCTAACACTTTGCCTATAAAAAGAACCCTTCACCAAACTTCTCAACCGTAGTTGGCTAGCTGATACACAACACACAGGAAAATTACAGGAAGAACACACCCAAAAACAGTAGCAAAACGGCAGTGAAACCACAAGGAAACAGCAGCAAAACGGACTGAAAACAGTAAGACAACGAACGAGAACAGTGAACCAGTGAACCGGGAGAGTTGCGGAGCATCCACCCTTCCGACGATCGTGTACCGTACATCCGAGAGGTGATTTAAAAGGTTAGACCTGAGGGTACCTTTTCATTAGTTTATATTCGTTTTTTTTATTATTATTGAATTCTATTCGCATGAGAGTCGTTTATGGATGCATGTTGTGGCTTGAATGAAATGGAAGAGTGTCGTCTCTTGTGGTATATAGGATGGAAACCCAGACGTAAATTCCGTAGCCGAATCCGAATGGACGGTAGTGCGGTCTGTACTTGGGATACAACTCCACGTACCACTTGAGTAAACGGCACCTTCTCTTGTTTTGTGTTGATTTTATTTATTTATTTTTCGTCACTTAAATTCTGCAGGTTGCTTATTTATGCATGACTCAATCGAGCGCATGGGCTTAGTAAGTGGAATAAAAGATCCCCTATGGGGAGGGGTTAAAGCCCTTTACCACGATGCTTTGCCGCGCCGGTTGATGTGTGTTCGGTTGGATGCAAGACACGTTCAATCGGACATACTTAGAATAATATGATTGTCTTTATGTTTGTATGCATGATGTGATATGACGCGCATGGGCTTAGTATGTTGGTCTAAAGGTCCTCTCTTTGAGAGATCAAGAGCCCCAAAAGGCCACCTTTACGGCAGTACTTCGCCGCGCCCCTTTATTTTGTTGTTTATGTATTGCGTCCCATTTCATGCATCAGGTCTGTTCCCGTTCGAACGCGTTTACGAACGCAACTCGAACGCGCATTTATTTTTGCCTTATCATGCATCAGGTCTCATTTCCGTTCGAGCGCGTTCACGAACGCCATACGAACGTGAGCATTCTGTTTCATTTCCGTTCGAACGCGTTATCAAACGCCATACGAACGTGAGCATTCTGTTTCATTTTCGTTCGAACGCGTTTACGAACGCTACTCGAACGTGAGCATTCTGTTTCATTTCCGTTCGAACGCGTTTACGAACGCTACACGAACGTGAACACACTGAAATGAGATATCTTCATCACATGCCATGTATAATTGTTTCTTAGGTGATTTTTATGGAACCACACATAGTCATTCTTATCTTTGTGCACATAATGATGAAAAGCATGTTTATTCCATTAGTTGCATCGTTTGCCTTAGTCTTGATTTAACGCATTACGATTCATATACCTATGCCATGATGACTTTGGAGTATCATTTCTTGTGATATATCGGATGGAAACCCAAATATAAATTCCGTAGCCGATTCCGAATGGACGGTAATGCGGTCTGTACTTGGGGTACAATTCCACGTATCACTTGGAAAAGTGCTCACATGTATGCTTGTGCGGTTATTATGTATGCTGTGTTTTCATGAATATGATATGCTGAATGAAGTTGTATGTTCATTGTTACTTTGAGGCATTTTCAGGCATGTGTTCTTAGATATGAGATATATGTGAAATGTATGTATAAGTGTTATTTTGTACCCGTGAATATAGAAGCATGATATTCTTAGGAATAAGTGTTACTTAAGCCTGATTAAATTATTATGTAAATCATTTCATTACAAGTGACATAAGTAAGGGACCGTTCCGAACCCAACGGTTTGAGGTCTTCCCTTGCGAGGGGTGAGTGCGGCCTTAAATCTCATTTTCCCGGTTCACACCGGGTGGCGACTCCATTACTCTCTGGTTTAGTCCCCCGTGGCTACTCCGTACTCCCAACTAGGCCGCGAGCCTATGACAGCATGCGTCGCCCCAGATTTCTGTGTTCCCACAGTCTGGCGACTCCACTGGGGATAGAGAATCGGCCCCGAAATATTGTCTTGTGATGTTTGGATTTATGTTTTAATTGACCGTTGTCTATAGTGGATAAAGTGAGGGTTTAATCAAAGGCATTTTAAGGCTAGGTAATGGTTTGGTGTCTTCCTTCATTCACTACCTTTCTAGAAGGAAAAGCTGTGAAGGCACCTAGATAGCCATCTACTTGTAGCCTATTGTGATGGACTAATTTGGAGGACTCATTGTTTATTCCTGACAACAAGCGATAAGAGCCTAAGAGGCTTGGGTATTTAAGTAAGCCTCGCTCCACCTTCCCTCTGGGGGATCTACAACGGGAAATCCATTTGACAGTCCATCACACACCATAGCTCATTGGCATGTACCTTAGTGTATAAAAAAGGGTGCGCTCACTTGGTTGCTCGAACCCTTGAGTGGGGAGACCTAGTTGTGGGCCATCCTTCGCCGGTGAGAGCCTTTATCTATACTCTTGCTAACCCACCCATAGACCGGGTTGGCTAAAGTAACAATTATTTCCTTGAATATGTGCTTGTGGACCATCCTCATTTGGATGCAGTTGGACTATTGTCAGAAATGCGGGCTTGCTGGGCCATTTAAACTGGGGCAAGTTCACACCTTATGACTATTAGGCCAAAAGCTTCTGAAATGTTGATGGGCCACTTTGTAAAAATTATTATGTCATGTTTGCATCATCCTTGTTTTATACTTGTGTTTGGGAACGTCGTTGTTTGGATCCATTTGGACCATTTATCATGGGATATGGGCTTGTTGGGCCATTTAAACTGGGACAAGAACACATCTTATGACGATTGGGCCAAAAGGCTTCTAAATAACAATGGGCCATTTTATGATTGCGTTCGGAATATTATCATTTGGATTTAGTTGGGCTCTTTGCCATGAGACACGAACTCGTTGGGCCATTTAAACTGGGACGGGTTCACTCTTATGACAGTTGTCCCAAAAGCTTCTAAAATGATAATAGGCCGATTTGTTTGAGAATTTTATTTGATTTAATATATGTTATATACTTCTTATGCACATCATGCATACATATACCTTGTTGACATCCTCTGTGTCTTAAAGAAGACACCATAGATACCGTTTGGGTTAGGGAAGGAACCAGACTCACTAAAAGAACAAGTATGAGTGAATCCGATAATGAGGTGTCCCGTATGGATCAGTTAGAGAACGGTCTCGCCAAGATCACTGAACAGTTGCAAGCCATGACCACTGCCATGGCAAATATGGCTGTGCCCCGTGCTGGGGGAAATTCTGAGAATGTGAGGCGCGAGGAGCCTCCGAATGGGTTGGGGGATGATATCCCCACTTCTGATGATGACATAGCAGAGTATGCAACAGGCAAAGTGATTGGGTCTCAGACAGAATTACAGAAACTCAGGGATCAGGTTGAATCTGTTACCCGCAAGATGAGGGGTAAGAATGAAGATTTGCTAGATTATGAGACAATGACGTTTGAGGAGCAGTTGCCGGCGCAGTTTAAGATGCCGGATTTGGCTAAGTTCAATGGGAACGGAGATCCGAGGGTGCATCTCCGTCAATATGTGTCTGTTATGAGTTCAGTTGGCCTGTCTCAGCGCCAAGTACAAAAGATGTTCGGGATGTCACTCGAGGGGGCACCCGTAGTATGGTACCATAACCTGGACAAGCAGGTTAAAGAAGATTGGAGGGAGCTAGCTGATGCTTTCTTAAAGCAATATGTCACGGACCTGGAGATTGACTTGTCACTCCGTGACTTAGAAAATATCAAGCAGAAGCCGGAGGAAAATTTCAAGGAATATGTGGACCGCTGGAGGAGCCAGCTTCTGAAGATGCAGACCCGGCCCTCAGAAAAGGACCAGATCAAAATGATCATCAAGGGCATCAAGGGCCCTCTATTTATGGCAAACTAAGGAGAATGACTTCGATGATTACTGATTTTCGACAGCTGAGGGAGACAGTTATGGATATTGAGGAGGAGGAGGCCGAGAACAGAAAGTTTTATGGCCAGAACAGAAGGAATATTGGGGGACATTCAGGGACTATGCCTGCTACTGCTGAGGTCACTGCCATTAAGAACATACGATTTTCTAACCTTGGTAAGCCTCTTTAAAAGGTATTCGAAAAGCTGAAGGCGCAAGGACTCTTAAAACCTCTGGAACCTAGGCCCATTCCAAATCCTGTGCCACCTCACATGAACTTAAACTTATAATGTCACTTCCACCCAGAAAAAGGCCATGACACCGACAACTGCGCCCGCCTCAGACATGAAATCCAAAACCTCATCGATGCCCATACAATACCCGACCCAGAGAAAGAACAACCCAATACCCACAGAAACCCCCTACCAAATTACCACTCCGCCCCACCACCATGATAACCTTTTGCTTTCTTGAAACCTTTGTCCTCCGAACCCTCAACCACCAGGCTTCTCATATGGATAAGGGATAACAATGGTGAAGAACCATGGGCCGAAGAAGAAGGCACTGTTGTTTCTCCTAGTTTATCTTGCACTTTTAATAAAGAAATTGATTTTGTTTGCCTGTTCGAATGTTTCCTCAACAATGATAAAGGCGATCATTTCATTTATCTGCCTAAGACTATTACTTTCAAACTTGCAACATGTGTGTGTTCAATCTTGGTAATGTGATGCTCAGAACGTAAGGAATCCTCAAAAAAAAGCAAGCATAAAAGATAAGTTGGCCATTCACGAATTGGGAAATGGAGACAGTGGGACTGTTAGACTTGGAAAGAAACGGGTTCCTGGAACAAATCAGTGTAGACAGATGGAAATAGTACTTTCTCTAAGAGAAGAATGGCCATCAATGGAATTGACGGAAGACCTAACCCAACGGGATGGGAAACTCATTCACGCATGCATGCATACACGTAACATATTTTGCATTCTTTTTTGTGTTTTGTGTTTGTTTTGTGTTCACAGGTTTTGAAGAAGAAAGAGAGAAAGCGGCAAATGAAAGCCAGTCAGAAGCATCAATATAACATCAGCGGTTTGGGGACAAGTCCCAGGGTTGAGGCCCATATCAGTATCGGTCTAGGGGCGAGACCCACCTCAGTACCAGTTCAGGGCCGAGGCCCACATCAGTATCAGCTTGGGGGCGAGGCCCACATCAGCATCAGTTTAGGGGCGAGGCCCACATCTGCATCAGTTTAGGGCCGAGGCCCACATCAGTATCAGCTTGGGGGCGAGGCCCACATCAGCAGCAGTTTTGGGATGCGTCCCAGGGTCGAGGACCACATCAGCATCAATTTTAGGATGAGTCCCAGAGTCGAGGCCCACATCAATTCAGCATCAGTTTCTGCCAAGTATGGCATTCTGGGGGCGAGGCCCACATTAGTTCAGTATCAGTTTCTGCCGGGTATGGCATTCTGGGGGCGAGGCCCACATTAGTTCAGTATCAGTTTCTGCTGGGTATGGCATTCTGGGGGCGAGGCCCACATTAGTTCAGAATCAGTTTCTACCGGGTATGGCATACTGGGGGTGAGGCCCACATCAGCATCAGATCGAGGGCGAGGCCCATATCAGTTCGGGCACAAGGCCCAGTGGAATAAAGCCCACCTTCAAAACAGCTTGGGAATAAAGCCCAAATTCGGTACAGTTCAGGAACAAAGCCTGCATTCAGTTCAGTTCAGGAAGAAAGCCTATATTCAGTTCAACTCAGGAATAAAGCCCATATTCAACACAGTTCAGGAAGAAAGCCTATTTTCAGTTCAAATAAAGCCCACATTCAGTACAGTTCAGGAAGAAAGCCTACAAACTCGGGAATAAAGCCCACATTCAGTACAGTTAGGGAATAAAGCCCAAGGGAATAAAGCCTCATATCAACACAGTTCAGGAAGAAAGCCTATATTCAGTTCAGCTTGGGAATAAAGCCCACATTCAGTACAGTTCAGGAAGAAAGCCTACAAACTCGGGAATAAAGCCCACATTCAGTACAGTTAGGGAATAAAGCCCAAGGGAATAAAGCCTCATATCAACACAGTTCGGGAACAAAGCCCAGGGGAATAAAAGCCTCATGTCAGTATAGTTTGAGAACAAAGCTCAAGGGGAAGAAAGCTTCAAATCAGTATAGTTTGAGAACAAAGCTTAAGGGGAAGAAAGCCTCATATCAGTGTAGTTTGAGAACAAATCTCAAGGGGAAGAAAGCTTCATGTCAGTACAGTTCGGGAATAAAGCTCGGGAGGAATAAAGCCTCATCTCAACAGTTCGGGAATAAAGCTCGGGAGGAATAAAGCCTCATCTCAACACAGTTCGGGAATAAGGCTCGGGAGGAATAAAGCCTCATCTCAACACAGTTCGGGAATAAAGCTCGGGAGGAATAAAGCCTCATCTCAACAGTTCGGGAATAAAGCTCGGGAGGAATAAAGCCTCGTCTCAACACAGTTCGGGAATAAAGCTCGGGAGGAATAAAGCCTCATCTCAACAGTTCGGGAATAAAGCTCGAGAGGATAAAGCCTCATCTCAACACAGTTCGAGAATGAACAAGCCGGGAATGGCAATCCAAGAATGGAGCAGAGTTCAAGAATGAACAAGCCGGGAATGGCACTCCAAGAATGGAAGCACGGTTCGGGAATGGACCAACTTACAGTAACAGTTCGGGAATGGACACCTTACGGTAACGGTTCAGGAATGGACCACATCACAACACGGTTCAGGAATGAACCAGGGGTCGCAGCACCTCACCACCAAATCAACTCAACTCAACACATGGTAAGTCAAGTGGCAGCTGGCGAGCCAGGTAAGTGAAAATGCATTGCATAAACTTTGATAGGATTGTCACTGTTGCACATTACACAAGTCCCATCAAAGTGGGGGCGACTGTAGGCACTACATTTTTACACATAAGACCCTATGATGAGTCTCATTTTGGAGACACTACCTTTTAAGTCACGGAGGTCACGGGAAACGGACATCGGAAGGGGAATTCAGAATAAACAAGGTTCACTGTTTTCGTTAATGCTGCGTTCGTGTTTACGTTCGAACGTCAAACGGATTGCGGGCGTTCGTGCCGCGTTCGAGGAAGCGTTCGAACGGTGTCGGTAATTCTGGTTTTGCTGCTAGCCTCACATCCAGCCCAATTAGCCCCCCCAAAGCCCATAAAACACATCCCAATTTAAATAAATAAATATTAATTAAAACATTAACTAAATAAGATAATAATTAAATTAATTAAATAATTAAATAAAACATATACCAAACATAAAATAAACAATTACCAACTTAAACTAAAATCATGCCTAAATTAAACAAATCACATACTAAATCAAAAATATAATCATACCAAGTTAAAATCAATCAACCAATATATTATTCCTAACTTAAAATATTGTATTCCTAAACCAAGCCAATCAAATATTCAACCTTCCCTATCTAGCCAAGATTTGTCCCCCCCTTCAATCTTTGATTTCCCTTAACCAAACCAAATCAAATCCCTTGCTTCCCTTATCCAACACCAAATCAAATCCCTATTTAATTAGCCAAATCCCTTTCCTTGTCAAGCCTAACACTTTGCCTATAAAAAGAACCCTTCACCAAACTTCTCAACCGTAGTTGGCTAGCTGATACACAACACACAGGAAAATTACAGGAAGAACACACCCAAAAACAGTAGCAAAACGGCAGTGAAACCACAAGGAAACAGCAGCAAAACGGACTCAAAACAGTAAGACAACGAACGAGAACAGTGAACCAGTGAACCGGGAGAGTTACGGAGCATCCACCCTTCCGACGATCGTGTACCGTACATCCGAGAGGTGATTTAAAAGGTTAGACCTGATGGTACATTTTCATTAGTTTATATTCGTTTTTTTATTATTATTGAATTCTATTCGCATGAGAGTCGTTTATGGATGCATTTGTGGCTTGAATGAAATGGAAGAGTGTCGTCTCTTGTGGTATATAGGATGGAAACCTAGACGTAATTCCGTAGCCGAATCCGAATGGACGGTAGTGCGGTCTGTACTTGGGATACAACTCCACGTACCACTTGAGTAAACGACACCTTCTCTTGTTTTGTGTTGCTTTTATTTATTTATTTTTCGTCACTTAAATTCTGGATGTTGCTTATTTATGCATGACTCAATCGAGCGCATGGGCTTAGTAAGTGGAATAAAAGATCCCCTATGGGGAGGGGTTAAAGCCCTTTACCACGATGCTTTGCTGCGCCGGTTGATGTGTGTTCGGTTGGATGCAAGACACGTTCAATCGGACATACTTAGAATAATATGATTGTCTTTATGTTTGTATGCATGATGTGATGTGACGCGCATGGGCTTAGTATGTTGGTCTAAAGGTCCTCGCTTTGAGAGATCAAGAGCCCCAAAAGGCCACCTTTACGGCAGTACTTCGCCGCGCCCCTTTATTTTGTTGTTTATGTATTGCGTCCCATTTCATGCATCAGGTCTGTTCCCGTTCGAACGCGTTTACGAACGCAACTCGAACGCGCATGCATTTTTGCCTTATCATGCATCAGGTCTCATTTCCGTTCGAGCGCGTTCACGAACGCCATACGAACGTGAGCATTTTGTTTCATTTCTGTTCGAACGCGTTATCAAACGCCATACGAACGCGAGCATTCTGTTTCATTTTCGTTCGAACGCGTTTACGAACGCTACTCGAACGTGAGCATTCTGTTTCATTTCCGTTCGAACGCGTTTACGAACGCTACACGAACGTGAACACACTGAACTGAGATATCTTCATCACATGCCATGTATAATTGTTTCTTAGGTGATTTTTTATGGAACCACACATAGTCATTCTTATGTTTGTGCACATAATGATGAAAAGCATGTTTATTCCATTAGTTGCATCGTTTGCCTTAGTCTTGATTTAACGCATTACGATTCATATACCTATGCCATGATGACTTTGGAGTATCATTTCTTGTGATATATCGGATGGAAAACCAGACATAAATTCCGTAGCCGATTCCGAATGGACGGTAATGCGGTCTGTACTTGGGGTACAATTCCACGTATCACTTGGAAAAGTGCTCACATGTATGCTTGTGCGGTTATTATGTATGCTTGTGTTTTCATGAATATGATATGCTGAATGAAGTTGTATGTTCATTGTTACTTTGAGGCATTTTCAGGCATGTGTTCTTAGATATGAGATATATGTGAAATGTATGTATAAGTGTTATTTTGTACCCGTGAATATAGAAGCATGATATTCTTAGGAATAAGTGTTACTTAAGCCTGATTAAATTATTATGTAAATCCTTTCATTACAAGTGACATAAGTAAGGGACCATTCCGAACCCAACGATTTGAGGTCTTCCCTTGCGAGGGGTGAGTGCGGCCTTAAATCTCATTTTCCCGGTTCACACCGGGTGGCGACTCCATTACTCTCCGGTTTAGTCCCTCGTGGCTACTCCGTATTCCCAACTAGGCCGCGAGCCTAAGACAGCATGCGTCGCCCCAGAATTCTGTGTTCCCACAGTAGTTCAACATCCTCATCGTTCAACAGTAATAATCAATTTCGGTGCAGAAAGGAGGTCTAGTTGTTGAGAATTTCTTGGCAAGATTTGTTGAGTAGCCTGTAGAAGTTATGATCTATTCTCGGACGGTTAGGTCTTTGTTGAGAAAATATTACTTTGATACCAATTGAAATTTACCTACAGTCGCACAATAAACACAACTCTCTATACCCAAGAGAGGAGGTGAATTGGGTGATGACCTAAAATTACGGAATAAAAATTCTTTTTTATTTTACGCTACTAAGCTAGTAGCTTTATCAATTAAGCTTAATTCACAATATATTACCAATATGCAAGTCACTAAATAAACTTGCGATAATTGAAAGAGTAAAAAGATTGATAAATTGACACCAATGATTTATAGTGGTTCGGCCAACAATGCCTACGTCTACTCCCCGAAGCCACGCTTGAAACTTTCTACTAAGTTGAATCCATAACTTATACCGAGTTTTCTGTGGCTTACTTGCAACCAAAATTTTTGTCCCCTAGGGTCACTCCAAACCTTTACAAAATAGTTTTATCTCTATGTTCACTCTTAAACCTTTACAGTGAGTTTTCTCTTTAGGCTTACTCACAAACATTTACACAAATTACCTTTTTGAGTATACCCACTCAACAAAGGATTTCACTAACATAAGTGTTTGAAAAAAAAGTTTAAAGTACAACTTGGGCACTCACAAATGATAAGAAAATTCAAGATGTGAGTTGCTAATCCAAGTAATCTAAGCTCACTACAAATGATATCAAGGTGTAGTGTGTGAGCTTGATGATGAGAGTGTATGATGATGAATGTTTTGTAAACTCTCTGTTTTGCCTTAGTAGAAATTATATGAAGGTTCAAGAACTTAGCAAAAAATGAAATAGAGACTCAATTTATAGAGAAAATGAAATTAGTCATTGTTGTTTGTGTTGAGGCCAGTATGCCAGTCTTCAGAGGCTGGTATGCCGGTCTACCATTACAATGGTTATAAAATATTACCATATGACACTGGCAAGCGTAAATATGACCGGATTACTGACTGGTATGGATTATGCCAGTTCCAGAGAGCATGCAAAATGAGAAGGTTGACCAGTATGAATGTCAGTATGCTCTAGTCCAGTTCCAATGACTGTGCAAACTCCATATTAACCGGAATAAGAGACTGGTATGGAGTAGTCCGGTTCCAGAGGTAATGTAAAACTTTTCAGAACAAAGTATGGGCACCGGTATGCCGGTCTCAGCACCAAAATACAGGATTCGAAAGTTGAAAATATTTTTCACATGACCCTAATGCACATAAATGAATGTGAATATGGCATATGAGCTTAGAGACTTAAATTATCAGCTCACTTACAAATAGAGCCATAAGCTATGGCCACATAAGATATTCTTCAATTTGACATTTGAGTATTCAGATCCATTTGTTCTTCATGTTGGGATATATGCCCTAGAGCTTCATGTAATGTAAACATAATTATATTTTATGAAATAAAATGATGCATTATTCATTTATCAAAGTGTTTATTTAATATCACATATTGTAAATTATCTCGTTTACCCTAGATTACTCATGTGCCTTCAGACTTAGTGTATGAGTGTCATACAGAAGAGGATTTAGGTCTGAAATTAGTAATCTAAAATAGTCTATAGAGATCAAACAAAGCGTGTACTTTGTTTATGGTTTATCTATAGCTGCGGTCCATTCTATAATTGATGGCGACCTTGATCCGAGATCATCCACATGGAGACATGAGAATGGAGACACCTTGTATGATGTGATCATATAGGACTGGCCCCAGATAGAAATGAGTTTCTTATAATATCCGTTAAATAAAGAAATTCATTTCGATATACTAGATGGTCATATATGGATTGATCTTAATCTTGTGTGTACCACGAACTCCTACATAACAGGCTATGTCCTTTGATTTACAAAGGTGAGATTGGTGTAGCAATCCCGACCAATAGCTACATATTTTGGGGACATGGTTTGGTATGTAGTTGGGGACGTTTTACATAGATATGGAGTTCACTCATTCTTGTGAGAAGTAGAGGAATATCTTCCTCGAGGGTTGATTCGGTACTTGAACGGTTAGATTGCTCAAGTCTTTCTATTGCGAATAGAAAGATTAACATTTATAATGGTTATAAATAAATAATTCATTAGAGAATCAATGGTACTTAAGTGTAACATTCCCATTCCGAAGATGCTACCAGCAGGGAATATGCCGTATTATCCCCCTAAGCCCCTGACTCATCGACTGTATACATCACTACTAATTTATTTCAAATATATAGACTCATGCATATGGACCTTTGCCCGATTCAATAACACGAATTGAAACTTAAACTCATAACTGTGTACTCATTATCACTCCTCTATACAACTCTGTTATTGAAATATTTAATACATCACAAAGATTTATGCAATACTAGGATATGCATGCGACTTTGCTATGACTCTAACTATACTGGACTTCTGTACGCAACCTGATGGACTCAACACCCTAGTGACTACCGTCAGTATCCATCCTCCCGAGCTCGTCTTCTAGGTGAACCTGCAAAACAAAAACACTGGGAGTGGGGGTTAGATCGTTTGAACGATCTAAGTAAGTGGAAAGTTAAAATAAAATTAAAATAAATTAAGAACTCAAATGATTTTTTAGAGATCCATGGTTCTAAAACGAAATTTATCTCAAGTCATTTCTTTTGAAACCTCTTTCCTTTTTTGAAATTACTTTCTTTTTGGAAATATTTTCCGAAAACTGCTTCTGCCTGAAATTTTTGAAAACTCTCAAAAAATATTTTCTTATAAAAACTCTTTCTTGAAATCATCTTTTCTGTAAAGCTATATCTGAAAATCTATTTCTAGAAAATCTTTATCTGAAAGTCTGCTGAAAACCTGATGCATGGGGGCGTTACATATCATCTTCCCCCCATACGCCTAAATTAGTGTTCTTAGAGTGTTACATATCGCCGTCCCCCAAGCCACTGAACTGGAGCCGGGTGTGCAAATCCATGATATTAGGGAGTTACGTATAGTCGTCCCCCAACGCATGTCACTATTATGTCCCTGAATCTAAGGTCTAGGGCCGTTACGTATCGCCGTTCCCCTAGCCCTGAAATCTTGTGGTCTTGGGGCGTTACGTATCGCCGTCCCCCAAGCCATTGAAACCAGGAGCTAGGGGCGTTAAGTATCACCGCCTCATAGTCCTGCTCTACATGTGCACATGTTTAATCTGTCAATTTCATATATGTACCAAGTTACATCTGAGGTGGGTTTTCCCCTATGCCTCTGAAAATCATCAATATCGTACTTTCAAAATCATAATTTCTCAAATCATTCTCATTCTTTAAGAATAACTGGGTATCAAACTTGGCTAAATCCTCATTGCCCAAAAGTTAGTCTAAATTCAAAAGTATATAAATAAAATTAATTTGAGGAAAAAGGGTCCACTCACCGATTAACCTGTATTACCCTTAACCTTGACTGTAACTGGGCTACTTTTGATTCAGGATGCGACTGAAAGGATTTATGCGGAAGATGAATCTATCATGTATTCGAGTATGATTAGTATGTTTAAACTAAGAAACCATTTATAATCATGAATGTAGTGTGAAGTTGTATGTTGGTATGAAATTCTTAGGGTGCCCACTGATATGTTATCATGGTTCTGAAATGTCTAAATTGATCTTTTGGAAAATGGTCTCGCTTCGCGAATCTATACGCTACACATTGCGATGTCCACTGGGCATGGCTGAAATAGAGAGTAAATTTTTATTCCGCGACGCGACGCTGGAAGTTGCGCATCATGATGTCTATGAAGACAGAACCGAGGCAGAGGGTATTTCCAGTTTTGTATCGCGAATCGCTACTCGAGCGTCGTGACACCCTCACTTCCAAATACAAATAGAGAGCATTCGCATGCTCGGTATCGCGACGCCAGACCATACGCGTTGTGACGTGAGCTCAAAATCAGGGCCAAAAACCAACTCCCCATGCTCACTGTCCCAAGAGTACTCCAACAATCCCACACTATAACCTTAATATGAGCACTTCTCTAACTATAATAAGTATACTCAAGAAGTATATTCACTCCCCAATTTCTATATACCAATTGATCAATAACAACACATAAGAAATACATTCATTTTCCCCCAACATATTCACATACACAAAAGCCTCAATCCACAATAATACCATCATGATACTTTCCAAAATACATGCTAGCAACTCAATAAAACCCAATTTAGCAATTCCAAATCCTAGGCTTTATAAAGTGAGAATTTGGGACTTTATATTCTTTGCTCAAAATTGAAAATTGAGAAGTTAGAAGAAGAAAGGAAGCTTACTTGACCTAGAAAATTTGAGAACTCATCACCATTCCTTCATTATTTCCATGGAACGGTAATCGAAATTTTTGACTTATTTCTGATTCGAATTTGGAAAACCTTTCTACTTACAAGTTTGTAGGTCTCGATCTTAGCTTTCCGACAATATAAAGTTCATAAAAATTGGAGATCGTATGAAAACGTTATGTCCCAAAAAATAAAGGTTGTTCAAATTGGAACATAAGCTAAGTTCTGCATCGGAACTGCAAGAAACTTGCTGAATGTCCAAAAAATCCTTCGATGAACACATACATGTTTAAACATGATTTTCGTCATGTATCTGGCCTCCGATAATGTAATGGTCGTCGGCCCCTGGTAACGTACCAGTCGTCGGGATTACCGGGTGTTATAAATTCTCCCCCCTTAAATATGATTCATCCTCGAATCCCTTCTAATGTTGAACTTCTGAGGTCCTTCTTGGTTTGAATATATCTGGTCTCTACTACTTATCTTTCTTTATTTTCTTCCTGCTATTCTGCTCGAGAACTCAATACTATGATTCATGAGAATCTCTTATCCTGGTATTCTCTATTTGATTCTTATGGTTGAAAGCTTAACCATTTGAGAGTCTCTTTGGAACCTTTATTTCTTGTGTAAAAATGAGGGTTGTACACTATATCTTGTCTACCTAGAGGTATAAATCCTTCATGAAACTTATTAAACATAAATTCATCTATCTCTCATTCTACACTGTCATGACATCCGAAAAGATATACTAGGAGTATTTCAACTCTTATGATCTGAACTGAAGTCATTCTTGCTCTTTCTCTCTGATACCCTATGACTGTATTTCACCTCTTCCCACTCATTTTCTTGAATGAGTTATTACTTCTTAGGATTTCCAGGACAGTCACACATATTGTTTTTATTTCTTTTTTTCTCTATCACACTTAACTTGAAAGGTATTGACCGAAATTGATGCACAAGTGCTAATACGGTCGTATCCAGAACTACTCCAGTTGAATCCTTGATCTCTAATCTGATCATTAAGAAGTATATTCATACCGAAATCATACTGATGTCATATGTCCTTATTGAATATGCATCTGAATTCTTCGTAGATAGTGCTCCCACCTCTTTAAGGATACTTGTGTCTCTTACAGCTACGTTCCCTTCACGTTATGTTTTAACTTATGGGGTAATTGTATACAAGGTAATCCTTGATGCTATTGCAATTGTTCGTACTTGGGTATTTCCTCGGTTTCACATGCTCGATTTGATTTTAGCATTCTTCCTCTTAATTTCTCTATATGACTCTCTTTCTCTCTTTTCCAAGTGTTAATTGCTTAATAGTATGTTCTTCAAGTTCTCTTATCTCTGTCTATCTGTGGGGATTAAGACCTCATTGCTTATGATCAATTCTTCATATGCTCCAAGTTTATCATCATGGTTTCCCAATACCTCATAACTCTAAATTATTAACTCTTGAAATAATTATAATGGTCTTTCCAATGATTTTTGAGAGATCCATGGTTCTAAAACCAAATTTATCTCAAGTCATCTCTTTTGAAACCTCTTTCCTTATTTGAAACCACTTTATTTTTGGAAATCCTTTCCGACAACTGCTTCTGCCTGAAATTTCTGAAAACTCTCATAAAATTTTTTCTTATGAAAACTCTTCTTGAAATCATATTTTCTGTAAAGTTATCTCTAAAAATATGTTTCTGGAAAATCTTTATCTGAAAGTCTGCTGAAAACCTGACGCATGGGGGCGTTACATATTGATGTCCCCCATACGCCTAAACTATTGGTCTTACGGTTTTACGTATCGCCTTCCCCCAAGCCACTGAACTGGAGTCAGGTGTGCAAATCCATGACATTGGGGCATTACGTATCGCCGTCCCCCAATGCATGCGACTATCCTATCCCTGAATTTAGGGTCTAGGGGCGTTACGTATCGCCGTCCCCCTAGCCCTGAAATATAGTGGACTTGGGGCGTTACGTATCGTCGTCCCCTAAGCCACTGAAACTAGGAGTTATGGGCGTTATGTATCACTGTCCCCCTAGTCCTACTCTACATGTGCACATGTTTAATCCGTTAATTCCATATATGTACCAAGTTACATCTGAGGTGGGTTTTCCCTCATGCCTCTGAAAATCATCAATATCGTACTTTCAAAATCATAATTTCTCAAATCATTCTCATTCGTTAAAAATAACTAGGTATCAAACTTGGCTAATGCCCAATTGTGCAAAAGTAAGTCTCAATTTAAAAGTATATAAATAAAATTAATTTGAGGAAAATGGGTCCACTCACCAATCAACCTTTATTACTCTGAACCTTGACTGTAACTGGGAATTTGTCTTGTATTCGAGTATGATTAGTATGTTTAAACTAAGAAACCATTTATAAGTATGAATGTAGTGTGAAGTTGTATGTTGGTATGAAATTCTTAGGGTGTCCATTGATATGTTATCATGGTTGTGAAATATCTAAATTGATCTTTTGGAAAATGGTCTCGCATCACGACTCTATACGCTACGAGTCACGACTCTATACACTACGCGTCACGACGCTCACTGGACAAGACTGTAAGAGAGAGCAAATTTTTGTTCCGCATCGCGACCCCGGATGTTGCGCGTCACAACGTCCATGAAGACAGAACCGAGGCAGAGGGCATTTCCAGTTCTGCGTCACGACTCGCTACTCGAGCATCACGATGCCCTCACTTCCAGATCCAAACAGAGAGCATTCGCATGCTCGATGTCGTGATGCAAGCTCGAAATCAGGGATAAAAACCAATTCCCTATGCTCACTGTCCCATGAGTACTCCAACACTCCCACACTATAACCTTCATATGAGCACTTCTCTAACTATAATATGTATACTCAAGAAGTATATTTGTAGGAGCGAAGCGGGGTTTACCGCTATGCCTATGATATTCGGTGACCACGACACTGTTGGACTCGCAGTCCGTAGAGAGTACGGATTAGCCCGTGGGGGACTAAACCGGAGAATGAAGGAGTCGCCACCCAGTGTGAACTAGGAAAGATTTAAGGCCGCACTCACCCCTCGCAAGGGAAGACCTCAAACGTTGGGTTCAAAATGGTCCCTTACTTATGTCAGTATATTGTACGGGTTCACACAATGGTATAGTCAAGTCTTAATGCAATTCATGCATAAAAATGAATAAAAATGTAATAACATGCCCAACCAAAATAATAATCATAATAACGTGATTCCAACAACATATTAAATTAAGAAATACGAGATACGATAATGAAAATTATAATAAACAACCAAAAGCAGGAAAATCATCAATAATAAATGTCAATAATGAATAGTCGTGCGTGATAACTTATGGAAATAATAATGATCATAACATAAAGGAAACAATTCAAAAACAAATGATTCATTAAGATAAACGGCAAATAAAAAGGGGGTCAATCATGCATATTTGAGTATTTCCCGAGTGGCACATGAAGTTGTATCCCAAGTACAAACCGCACTGCCGTCTATTCGGATTCGGCTACGGGATTTATGTCTGGGTTTCCATCCGATATACCGCGAGGGATAATAATACACATAATCACCAATGTAATATAAACGGACATAAATAATATAACTATGCATATACGGATAATCATCAACATGAAAAAAACATAAACAAAATAAAGGCGAAATAATAAAATAACAATAAAAGTAAATAAATAGATAAAAATAAACAATGAAATGCCAAAGAAGAAATGTGGCCAGAGATTTGGCCATTCTTTTGATGTAGGGCTTCGCATACCTGGCTGGACGTATTTCACGTTCCGCAGGCATGCAACATCCGAAACTATAAAAATAAATATGGTAGGGGTGCCATCAGGTCTTACCTTTGAAGTTGCTTTCTCAGAAGTGCGTTAGGCCGTCGCCGTAAGGATCGAAGCTCGGTTTCAAGGTTTGGTTCGATTCTCTTCCTCACTCGGTTTCTGCTCCTTCTCACATCTAGGGTTTTTAGTTTATGTTTTTCTGGTTATTGGAAGTTCGCTGTTTCTGGTTCCTCTCACGCTGATGTCGCTGGTTTCACGTCTGTCTCTACCTTCTGCCCATGCTGCTGGTTTGCTATTCTGGTTCCTCTCACGTTGATGCTTACTGGTTCACGCCGTTCATGTCCAGGTCTGCACGTCCAGGTCTGCATTCTTCCCACGTTTGGCTCACGTTCTGGTTGCTGATTTCTCCTCACGCTGCTGTCGCTGGTTCCTCTCATGTTCTGCTTCACTGCTTCTACATCCAGACTTGCCTTCTGCTTCACGCTGCTGTCGCTGGTGGACGATGAGGATGGTGGCTGCTGCTTAGGTTTTTTTGTTTCTCCTTTTTTTTGTTTTCATTTTTTTCCTTTTTTCAATGGTCCTCTTCCCTTTCTATGTTATTAGGTTCTTGCTCTCATGTCACTCAATCTCTCTTTCTTGGTTTGAAAGTGCAAGCAGGTGGTGGAGCTGTTGAATGAAGGGGCTCCCGAATGATGATGAAGATGTTGGTGTTGGCTCTAAAGAAGAAGAAAAGAGCCTCTCCCATTTGGTGATGACTTGGTCCCTTTTATAATGAATTGAATGGATCTCTAAATAGGGAAATAAATCATGTTTATTTGGGAAATATATTATCAAATTATTTTGGGAATAAAATCTTATAAATTTGGTGATGAGGAGATCTAAAATCTTGTTAAATTGGTAAGGATGGGATCTCAAAAATATCATTAAATTGGAAAGTATTGATGCTCTCATACCTAAGGAGATTTTATCATATTTGGGAAGATTATGCATGAGCTGCATGGTTAGAGGGTGGATGGGCTGAAGTTGAAAGGTGCAAGGGCATAATGGACTGACGAAGCAGGTGCTGGATGAAGCAAGGGCTATGCGGTCCGAGGCTGGGGCTGATGGGCCGAGGCTGGGGCTGAGGATAATGGACTGACGTGGCAGGGGTTGAATATAATGATCAGAGGCTGAAGGAGCAGGATATGAGGTCAGAAGCTAAAAGGTTGAGCTGGTTGCATAGAGGCTGGATAGTGAGTCTGAATCCGATGATGGGCTAATTTTAGAGATTTTCTTTCATTCCGGCATTCATTTTTCGCAACTTCCGTAACTTTTCAGGTAGTGCCTCCATACGAGGCTCATCATCGGGTTCATGCAAAAATACAATATCTACTGTCGCCCCCACTTTGATGGGGCTTATGTAGTTTGTGACAGTGACAACCTTATCAAAGTCATGCATGCATTTTTTTGTACTTACTTGATCCGTCCTTATTCTTGAGGCTCTTTGCTCGTCCTCATTCACGAGGTTGTTCTTCATTCTTAGAGTTCCTCTCTATTCTTGGAGTTCTTCGTCCTCATTCTCGAGGTTGCTCTACTCCTCTCCATTCTCGGAGTTCTTCTCCATTCTTGGAGTTGCTCGCCCTCATTTCCGAGGTTGCTCTACTCCTCTCCATTCTCGGAGTTCTTCTCAATTCTCAGAGTTGCTCATCCTTGCCGCTTTTTCTTTTTCTTCAAAGCCTGATCCGTCCTTATTCCCGAGGTTCCTCTCCATTCTTGGAGTTCTTCTCCATTCTTTGGAGTTGCTCGTCCTCATTCCCGAGGTTCATCTTTTTTTTTATATAGTTGCTTGTCTTCGCCGCTTTTTCTTTTTCTTCAAAGCCTGCGAATACAAGAAAAAAAATTATGTGTATGCGACATGTGTGCATGTATGCATGGATGCATTCCCTACTCTGATGGGGTTTCTTTGTCCTATTGGCTTGATGTCATCCTTGGTTAGGCATTCCTTGCGCTAGAGGGTTTTCTTCACCCCTTTAGGAACCCTCTTGACCTTTGGTTCCCCTTTGCCTATAAGAAGCTTTGGGTGCCCCCTTGGCCTACTTACAGTTTCCTTCTGCCAATTCTCCTCTGGTGATTGCTCAGTTCTCTTTGGTCCCATGGCTCAAGATACCGTTGTGTCCCTTATTCGCGGGGTGGTAGACTGGTCATCCCCAGACCTGGCTCAGCTTTCTGCTCTTCGCTACCTGTACCGGGTCAATGTGGATTACATCCTTTTGAAAGCGGCCTCATCCTTTTGGGATACTGAAGATCATGTCTTCCGATTCCCATATTTCGAAATATGCCATCTCCCTGAAGAGTTTGCTGCCATTCTCGGCTTGCATTGTTCTCCTACTACCCTTCTGGCGATGTCGCATTTCCAATGTCAATACCCTGAGGAAGCCTTCGAAGCTTTCCTTTGTTGTCCTGAAGATGCGGAAAAGATACTGCCTTGCGCTTCGTCCATTGAGTTACAGGTCCTTTTACGTGTATCCTTTAAGATGGAGGTAGGGTCCCGTCCCTGGAGGAGTGTAGTCTTATTCTGTATCTTGGCCCAATACCTCTTAGTGGGTTGTGATAGTACGGGAGGCGACTATCGTTTATTGCACATCATCGAGGGAATCTGATGTGGTTATGATCCCTCCCCCGTTATCTTGGCCGAGACTCTTCATGGTTTAGACAGGATAAAACATCATCATGTAAGCCTGTTTCTTGGGAGTCCCATTGTTTTTGCAGGTTCGTTCTATCTTTTGCCCAAGTTGTCATTTCAGATTTTCAACTTAGCGGATTGCTCTATCTTGCCTTGATCGCCTTTTCAGGTTTTCAATTCAGCGAGCTAAAATAATTTTTTTTATTTTTTTTTCAGATCTGGTTGCAAGAAAAGTTAAGACTTATTGTTACTCCTCCGGCTCCTGTCTTTATTTCTTATGGCCCTCGTCACCACCTTGCTCGAGCCTTAATGAAGAAAAACCTTCATTATGCGGAATGGCACGAATGGCTGCTGCGCCTTACTGCTGCAAACATCGCGTGGATGTGTCCTTGGTGGCGTCTTAGTCATGTCACCGTGGATTTACTCGGGCACTGCGTACCTCTTCCTGGCCTACACTCTAGCTTGTTCTATCTTCCCGCCAGGGTTCCTCGACAATATATGTGTCTTCATCACCCTGTCCCTGGACAGCGCACTTTCCAAAGTGGGCCCCTGTCTCACCGCCTCTTGGACCATTTCCAGACCAAATGGTCTCAGCGGTGAACGTGGCTCGTCGCTGCCTTGGGGCCTCCCAACGCTCATTCTCCTAGATCTCCTGACCTTGGCCCAACATCTAAGAAATAAAAGACGTGATTTGTAATTACTTGACTCCAATCTTTCCCAATTAGCTGAGATTTATGCAATTTATGAACATCTTGAATGTTTGTTTCAGTAAAGGCGTTTGAATTACTTCTTAGTACATATGTAGGAAATAATGAACTGCATTGCAAGGATACCTCTATCGCTAACTTTTCCTCACGGATTTTACAATTAACCATTTTTCTTGCTCACTCATGCTCTATGTTTTGCTTGGGCTGTCCTTTACAGATTTTCAACCCAACAAGCCTTTTTTTTAATGTAAAGTATTGTTTCAGTCTGTCCAATTTGATGGGGTCGGTGAACTCGTTCCCTTCCAAATCTGACAGTCTCACTGCCCTATTCCCCATCACCCTTTTGACTAGGTAGGGCCCTTCCCAATTGGGCCTGAACTTTCCCATTGGGTCCATTATCAGTGGCTTTGACTGCTTGAGCACTAGATCATATTCCCTGATCTTGGTGGGATGCATCTTCTTGTTGAACGCTCGGGCCAATCTTTTATGGTATAGTTGCATGTAGTACAAAGCCTTTATCATTTTCTCATCCAGTAATGCTAGCTGTTCGAACCTCTGCGAGGCCCATTCATGCTCAGGAAATCCTGCCTTTGCTAGTACCCGCATTGACTGTATCTCTATTTCCACTGGTAACATTGCCTCCATCCCGCAAACTAAAGCATAGGGTGTGGCTCCCGTTGCTGTTCTCACCGAAATTCTATACTCCCACAGAGCATAGGGCAGTTTGCAGCCCAATCTTTATAACTTTCCTTCATCTTAGCTAGTATTTTCTTTATGGTTTTATTGGCCGCCTCCACCGCCCCATTAGCCTGTGGCCTATAAGGTGATGATTTGTGATGCCCTATACCATACTTCTGCAACATCACCTTTGTTTCTCCCTGAAATTGGACTCCATTGTCTGTCACTATGTGATGTGGCATTCCGTATCGCATACTATATTACGAGCTATGAACTTGGCCATATGTTTTGCCGTAACATTACAGAATGACTCGGTTTCCACCCATTTCGAAAAATAGTCTACCACCACTACTATGAAGCGGTGTCTATTTGATGCATGTGGCCTGATTTCTCCAATCATGTCAATACCACATGCTGAGAAAAGCCATGGTTCTGACAGTCCGTGCAATTTCGTAGGCGGTAGATGGTTCAAGTTTCCGTGTGCGTGGCAATTGTGACAATGCTTCACCAGCTTTGCGCAGTCAGCTTCCATGGTCGACCAGTAAAATCCCTGTCTCACTATCTTACGAGACAAATTCAATCCATTCATGTGCGGTCCACATACTCCAGCGTGCACCTCTTCCATCAACTTCTGAGCCTCTTCTTTTCTTAAACATTTCAGCTGGACGCCATTGGCTTGTCTCTTGTAAAGCTCTCCCCTCAAACTCACATACTGGGAGGCCAATTTCTGAATGGATATTCCGTCTTTCTTTCCGGCTCCTTCTGGGAATTCTCCACATTCTAGATACTGCAGAACGTCATAGTACAATGGCTTCCCATCATCGACTTCTACTTCCAAGATTCTCTATATCTCATAACTGGGTCTGCTAGCTGTTGTCAGCACAAGAGGTCTCATTACCAGTTTTTCTGGGTTTTCCCAAGTTGCAGCTAGGGTGGCCAATGCGTCCGCCATTTGGTTCTCTTCTCGTGGAAAGTGTTGGAATTTACAGTCGGGGATAGCCTGTGCCAACTTCCTGAGATGGAGCAGGTAGGGTCTCAACCGATCTTCCTTCAATTCCCATTCCCATCGCATCTATTGAACTACCAACATCGAGTCTCCATAAACTTCTACGTCCCTAGCTCCTAGGGCTATTAGTGCTTCCAGTCCAAATACACATGCTTTATATTCGGCCATGTTGTTGGTTACTCTGAACGTCAACCTTTTGGCCATAGGTAGGGTTTCTCCTTCGGGGATTACTATCACAATTCCTATTCCAGCTCCTTTGTAATTCACCGCCCCGTCGAAATACATTTTCCACTCCTGGACCGTTATGGCTTGAACCTCCTCGTCTGAGAATTCGAACTTATACTGATCTCCTTCTATGGGTTGTAATGCCAAGAATTCCGCTACGGCTCGCCCATTGATTACCTTAGAGGTTAGGTATTCTATATCAAACTCCGTCAGCAACACCAACCATCTTCCCAACTTCCCCACCAGTGAAGGTATTGACTGTAAATACTTTAGGGGATTCTCATTTGCTACCACTTGTATCTTATAGGATTGGAAATAATGACACAACTTTTCAGGTAATTGCCTTGATCTTTTCAGGGTCCACTTCTATCCCTCTCATTCATACCGTATGCCCTAAAAACTTTCCAGATGTTACCCCCAAACACTTCTTGGGGTTGAGTCGGAGGTTGTACTTATCGCCTCTTTGAAGGAATTTCTCCAGTGCTTCTATATGTCCGGCCCTCGTCTCCGATCTAACCATCATGTCATCCATGTATACCTCAACCTCCTTATGCATCAAGTCGTGGAATAATATAGTGGCCATTCGTTGATAGGTGGCTCCCGCATTCTTAAGTCCAAACGGCATCACCTTGTAACAATATGTACCCCACTCAGTGACGAAGGCAGTTTTTTGCTTGTCCTTTTCGGCCATGAAGACCTGGTTATATCCTGAGAATCCATCCGTGAACGAGTACATAGCAGATAAAGTTGCGCTATCTATTAGGGATATGCCCTATACCCAACTTGTGGATGGGCTATATGTATATGTATTTGTAATATTTTCATTAATTAATAAAATTGGAATCTTTATTATACGTGTCTAACATAACTTATATGAATCACCAACACTGTAATAAAACCCTTGGAGTAATAAGACGATGGCTTCCACGCCTTATGAGAGTCATTACACTTAAATGTTAATAGTCATAGTTTTGTGAATAATCTGGGCGTTCACAAAGCGGAGAGACTAGCATGATGATATGATCCGCCCTTAAGTGGGGTAGCCGATTTCATAGGCTACTAGCGGAGATCCGTCCGTTTGGTGTATCATATGGATGCATGAGTTGCTCGTGTCCATCGAACTAACCGCCGAAAGTTTTCATATGGAGTGTTTATCCCATGTGTCTGTGAGAACTTTCATGTATCGATTATATGACTAGTCCTTAGACTTGAGGTCTTTACAATCTTATGTGTGGATCAAATAACTTTGACATTCTCCTTCCCCGGTTCAAAAGATCCGGTCATAAGGGTATGATTGGGTCATTTGTTGAAACACATGAAGTTTATAAAGATACAACAGAGAATCTCCACTGTTTCGGATAATATTTTCTTATAAGAGTAGTATTCCAGTTCGCGGGTTGATATGTGTGATCAGTGCTTGAGACTGTGGCCACATCGGAATAATCATGTGAGATTCTTGGGTTAGCACGATTCATGACACTATCAACATCATACCTTTGACCATATGGGTAGACACTTTCCATACCCTAGGTCAATAGGTGGGGATACAGTGAGGCGAAGGACCGTATCATATGTAAATCACATACATAATGGGTATATATATCTTTCCTTCTCATTTGAGGGCCTTGACATGTTGCTAGATGTCAACCTTGGTCATTGAAATCGAACGACCATCTGATCGGAGGATAATTTATGTTCAATTAAATTATCACGATTCATTTCTTGTCCAACTTGAGGGGAATCCAAAAGGTCACACACAACAAAGTTGAAATCAATGGTTAACAGTGCACAGTACAAATATAACAGCATATATGATTGCTGTAGGAATTATTCATAAATGGTTCAATGTGTTTAATTATTGAACATATCATTTATGAGATTCCATAGTGGCTTAGGGATTGGTGAATGACGATAAATGCACTTTGGGAATTGGAATAAAAAAAAACTATTCATGTGAATAGTAAATTTTTTTTGTTATTTGTTTTGAATTCCAATTCAGCCGAAACTCTTATTAGGGTTTTATAATCTCATTAAACCACTAAATTAAGATCCAATGGCTAAGATTAAATTAGCTTTTATCCCACATCAAATTCTTAATTAATTTTGTTGTCTTTGGAGCACTATATAAACCCAAAGAATTCTTCACAATTTTGCTACACCAAACCTTTCATATCTTGGGTTTATATAAGTGAGCAACTCTAAAGTTTAAGAGTAAGCCACTGATTTTGAGGATCCTTAAGTCTAATTGACTAGAGGAACCTCGAGTTAAAAGTTTTGAGGTATTTGCCTAGGCTAGCACCAAGGGCAAAATACCCGTGCACTCAAGGCGTAGTCTTGCCGTTGAGTTTTGGCTTTGGTGTGTGCATCTTTGGAGGCCACACACTTGAGTGGCTCTTTGGAACGTGGAAGATCTTGCTGAGTTCGAGAAAAGCTTGTAGATTGGAGGGAGGACTGGAGGAGTTTACGGTTCAAGTAAGTCTTTTTCTTTCTTTATTTTATTTAGAGTTCTTATGATAGTTAGCATGTTTAGGTTTATATTCTTTGCATGTTTTATAAGTTTTATGCTTAGAATATATAGTAACATGTCTAGGCTTGTAGAATAATCAAAACAAATGGGTCTTGGGCAAAGGGAAAGCGGCATAATAATTTTAATTTTCCGCTGCGCACTCGCGGCGGCTTCCCAACATTATCAACTAACACGTCTCTATGGGGTAGGGGAAAAATCATCATTTGGGTAAGCTTTGTTGAGGTCCCTGTAATCCACGCACATTCTGACCTTTCCATCATTATTCGGTACCGGCACAATGTTAGCTAACCACTCGGGGTACTTCACCATCTCTAAGAACCCCACATCTATCTGCTTCTTGACTTCTTCCCTATCCTTTTCGGCCCATTCTGGCCTCATTCTTCGGAGCTTCTATTTTACTCGTCTCATGTTCGGATAAGTTGGTATCATGTGCCGGGCAATACCCTTGTCCACTGCTGGCATATTTTATAGGACCAGACGAATACTTTTGCATATTTTATTAATATTCTCTCTAATTCTTTCCGCTCATCAGAGGTAACCTCACTTGCAATTGAAATGTCATTGGGGTTCTCACGTGTACCAAGATTAAATGCATTTGTCTTTGTTGAGTTAATGTCAAATATGTTCATGTCATGCATGTTATGATGCAGACTAACAGGAAAAGAATCGGACAAGTAAGCAAAATTAATGTCTTTATTATTAATAAATACATGATTACAATCAAATAAGTGAGGAAAATAAACATCTTTGTAATTTGAGTCATGTCTTCTTCCGTCTTCTTGCTTTCTTCAAGCGTCAGATTCTCCAACT
This sequence comes from Zanthoxylum bungeanum, assembly GCA_019454045.1. Classification (NCBI taxonomy): domain Eukaryota; kingdom Viridiplantae; phylum Streptophyta; class Magnoliopsida; order Sapindales; family Rutaceae; genus Zanthoxylum; species Zanthoxylum bungeanum. The sequence goes on along the minus strand of SKCR01007815.1, from coordinate 193,644 downwards.
GTAGTAGTTCTTCTTCCCATTTACCTTCCTCTTTTGTAACTTCCTCTGCCTGTGGTTCTTTGCTCATCACATCTTTGAAGATCTCGAATTCTGGTACTATGATCCTATTGACTTCTACGGGTTCAGGCTCTCCTTGATACCTTGTGGCTTTCACAAAGTATTCCATCAGCTTCATCCCTTTTTTCTTGGTCTTCGGCTCATTCCCATCGGATTCATACCCCAATCCTCTCTTAGTGGTCTGTCCCTTGAAATCTGGCAGTGCTCTTACTCTCTGGCCTCTAGCACTCAAACCTATGCCCGGCTCATATTTCATTCTTTCCATGATTCTAGCCACTTTAGGGTCCACCCATTCTTCAAAGTTTTCCGCCACTTGGAACCTTGTGAAAGGTTGTATGTCTAAAGCAGCCACAACATTGTCTATTTCAGCCCTGATGGTGACGACTTCGTCTCCATGCGGGAACTTAATAACCTGGTGTAAAGTGGATGGCACGCCCCCATGTCTATGAAACCATGGCCTCCCCAATAACAGAGCAAATGTAGCTGGGATATCAAGCACTGTGAACTCCACCTCGTCTTCTATCGGGCTCACTTTGACTATTGTGACGAAAGTACCTTCGACTCCCCGTTTGCTATCGTTATATGCTTTGATAGTCATGCTTGAGGGACTTAAATCTGTTGTCCGCATACCCAACCTTGACATAATCTTCAAATGGCACACATTGATAGATGAGCCATCATCCACCATTACACAATATGTCTTCTTGCCTCTTACTTCCGCTTTTATGAATAACGGCTTGTTGTGATTCCTCCCCTCCATCGGAAGCTCTTCTTTAGAGAATGTTATCATCTGCCTACCCTCTTTCTGTACCGACCCTACGAACATTGTCGGGTTTGCATCTTCAAGTACCATTATCTTGCTAAGAGCTTCTACCATGGCAAGCATGTGCTCTTGAGAGGCGCATAATAACTCCCATATGCTCACTCGTGCCCGTGTCTTCTTCAATTGACGCAACACAGTATCCCCCTCGGTGTTATTCGTATTCTCCGTCACCTCTAGGCTTTCTTTTCCATTCTCTGTTACATCACTATAAAAACATCCACTGTGAGTCATCCTCTTTACCTCCTCTTCATCACTGCTCGAGAAGTTTTCCCAGAAATCTCTCCCCTGCTCTGCTTCATCTTCACTGCTGTTGTCCCATATCCCCATGCAAGAAGCTTGGTGGTTGAGAGTTTGGAGGACAAGACTTTCGGGCAGGTCAGAGTTGATCATATAGGTGGGTGGTGGAACAGAGTGGTAGTTGGGTAGAGGGTTTCCGTGTGTGTTGGGTTGTTCTTTTTCCAGGTTGGATATATTATGGGTGTCAATGAGGTCTTGGATCTCATGCCTAAGGCGGGTGTGGTTGTCAGTTTCGTGGCATTTTTACTGATGGAAGTGACAGTATAGGTTTAGGTCGAGGTGGCGTGGCACAAGGTTTGGAACTGGTTTATCTTTTAATGGTTTTATGAGTCATTGCCTCTTCAGCTTTTCAAACACTTTTGACAAAGCTCTACCAAAATTGGAGAATCACATGTTTCTAATGGCGGCGACTTCAGCAGGAACGAGCTTAGTCCCTGAAGGCCCCCCAATGGTCTTTTTATTCTGGCCGTAAAACTTTCTGTTCTCGGCTTCCTCTTCCTTGATATCCATGACAATTTCTCTTAACTGTCGAAAGTCGATAATCATGGAGGTCATCATTCTCAGCTTGTTAAAAATGGAGGGCTTGATGTCCTTAATGTTCATCTTAATCTGGTCCTTCTCCGAGGGTCGTGTCTGCATCTTCAAGAGCTGGCTTCTCCAGCGATCCACATAATCTTTGAAGGTCTCTTTTAGCTTATATTTGGTGTTTTCTAGGTCACGGAGCGACAAGTCTATCTCCATGTCCATGACATATTGGTTCAGAAAGGCCTCCGCTAATGCCCTCCAGTCATCCCTGACCTTTCTCTCCAGGCCATGATACCATACTACGGGCGCCCTTTTCAGTGACATCCTGAACATCTTCTGCACCTGGCGCTTTGACAAACCCATTGAACTCATCACTGAAATATATTGTCGAAGATGGACCATATGATCTCCGTTTCCGTTGAACTTGGCCATGTCAGGCATCTTAAACTGGGGAGGCAGTTGTTCTTTGAAAGTCATCGCATCATAGTCTAATAAATCTTCATGTTTTCCCTTCATTTTGCGGGTAACTGACTCTACTTGTTCTTTGAGTTTCTGTAACTCTGCCTGAGGCCCGGCTGTCCTTCCCGCGACATACTCAGCCATATCATCATCAAAAATAGGGATTTATTCGCTCACCCTATTCGGGGGCTCTTCACGCCTTCCATCCTTGTTTTTTTCTATTCTCACTGTGCGAGGTACTGTCATATTGGCCATATTGTTTGTCAAAGCTTATAGTTGCTCGGTAATTTTGGTGATGTTGGTCTCCAATTGATCCATGCGGGAACCTTCGCTGCCTGACGCATCCATGCTTGCTAACCTCTTCTTGACAAGTCTTCCTTTTTCTCTAACCCAACGAATATCTATGATGGCTTTTAAAACAAGGGGTCAACATGATGCGTGTGTGCATGCGATGCATGAGATGCATGTGGTTATAAAAACATCATATACTATTCTGACCTTATTCCTCCCAAACCCGTGGTAAGTCCATTTTTGCCCTAGGTATGACTTATTTTATGCACCAATGTGGGGTACACAAAATCGTTCTCTCCTACGCTACAGGGGTCAACCTTGGCTACCTCAGTCCCTCTTCATCAGTAAAAGACAAAGACTGCCCATTTACAAGATTAACTAAGCCTATTATGGGGATCGTGCCACTGTCTAGAAACGACGAATTGGGCCCTTTGGTAATCACGGTTGTGGCAGAGACGGACTTGGAGATATCTAAAAGTATACAAATATGCCATAATAAGGCGTACCCTTCCTGGATGAAAGCCAGTGCGGATATCGGACTCATGCATCTGGCATATTCGGATCATGTTTGGACCTTCTAAGCCCATTAAGGTTTTCATACAAGTTGGCCCGTTATCATTTTAAAGCGTTCAATTAGATTATCGCGAGGTGTAAACTTGTCCTAGTTGAAAAGGCCCAACAAGTTTACACTTTTGCGATAATGTGGCTAAATAAGTTCAAATGATAAGGAGCCCAAACACAAGGTGGCCTATCCTCACTTTGAAAATTTTTGGCCGAATCATCATAAGATACAAACTCGTCCCAGTTTAAGTAGCCTAACAAGTTCGTATCCTATGACGAGAAGCCCAAATGGATCCAAATGATAATGGGCCCAAACACAAGCATGTGGGTAGCTTCTATAGGACACATAACTATGGTTCGTATGTGGGCTTACAAGGGTATGGATAATGCTCTAATCGGCGAAGGGTTGCACACAACTAGGTCTCATCACTCAAGGGTTCGAGTGACCAAGTGAGCACGCCTTTTTTATACCCTAGGGTACGTGCCATCGAGTGATGGTTATCACCACATAACGATCTGCCGTCTTAAGTGAAAGTGACTTCACGATACATGACGCCATCAGAGGTAATAAGGGTATGAAAATATATGAGACTTGGTTAACCAAAGCCAAAGCCACAGACACTATAAGGTATTGTTTCGGGGCCGATTCTGAATCCCCAGTGGAGTCATCATCTGTATGAGCGAAGCACGGTTTACCGCTATGCCTATGATGTTCGATGACCATGACACACTTGGGCTCGCAGCCCGTAGAGAGTACGGTTTAGCCCGCGGGGACTAAACCAGAGAATGAATGATTCACCACCTAGTGTGAACTGGGAAATATTTAAGGCCGCACTCACCCCTCGCAAGGGAAGACCTCAAACCGTTGGGTTCAAAATGGTCCCTTACTTATGCCAGTATATTGTACGGGTTCACACAATGTTATAGTCAAGTCTTAATGCAATTCTTGCATAAAAGCGAATAAAAATGTAATAACATGCCCAACCAAAATAATAATCATAATAACGTGATTCCAACAATATATTAAATTAAGAAATACGAGATGCGATAATGAAAATTATAATAAACAACCAAAAGCAGGAAAAACGTCAATAATAAATGTTAATAATGAACAGTCGTGCGTGATGGGCTATGAAAATAATAATGATCATAAAATAAAGGAAACAATTCAAAAGCAAATGATTCATTAAGATAAACGTCAAATAAAAAGGGGGTCAATCACGCATATATGAGTATTTTCCGAGTAGCACGTGGAGTTATATCCCAAGTACAAACCGCACTACCGTCCATTCGGATTCGGCTACGGGATTTACGTCTGAGTTTCCATCCGATATACTGTGAGGGATAATAACACACATAATCACCAATGCAATGTAAACATATATAAAAAATATAACCATGCATATACAGATAATCATCAACATGAACAAACATAAACAAAATAAAGGTGAAATAATAAAATAACAATAAAAGTGAATAAATAGATAAAAATAAACATCGAAATGCCAAAGAAGAAATGTGGCCAGAGTTTGGCCATTCTTTTGATTTAGGGCTTCACATACCTGGCTGGACGTATTTCACGTTCCGCCAGACATGCAGCGTCCGGAACTATAAAAATAAATATGGTAAGGGTGCCCTCATGTCTTACCTTTTAAGTTGCTTTCTCGGAAGTACGTTAAGCCGTCGCCGGAAGGATCGAAGCTCGGTTTCAAGGTTTGTTTTGATTCTCTTCCTCACTCGGTTTCTTCTCATTCTCAAGTCTAGGGTTTTTTAGTTTTTGTCTTCTTCCCACATTTGGCTCACATTCTGGTTGCTGATTTCTCCTCACACTGTTGTCGCTAGTTCCTCTTATATTCTGGTTTATTGCTTCTATGTCCAGACTTGCCTTCTACTTCACGCTGCTGTCGATGAGGATGGTAGCCGCTGACCGGCGTAAACACACACGTATAACGCAAGCGCACGTATCGTTCAAGTAGTATAAAAATATCGATCCCACGAGGACTTAATTCCTACTGTTGTTATTAATTATTGAATCTATTTATTTACAAATATCTAATTAAAGGGAGAAGAGAATGATTGTTTGATTGGTAGAAAGTGGTTTTACAAAATAAATAAATAAAAAGATAAAAGAAAATACTAAGGAAAATAACAAAAGACACAAAGATCTAGGGTTGTGATTTCTTTTAATATTATTTTAAAGATGAAGTGGTTATCTTATAATTGGGTAAAATATTGATTTATTAACCTGGAACACTAAATTATGTGTAAGCCTCTGTCGATGGTCAGACACAAATACCCAGTTTAACCCAATTGAACCATATGTCTATGTCAACCAAATTAACTGGATTCATTAATATTAAGTTCCAATTATGGCTACCCCCGCCCAACAGGTATATTCCTATCCTGTAAGGAAATCTATTAAAGGGTTATCTATCCTCAAAGAAGATCGTGAGTTATTGAGTCTAAGGTTTTAAACCTAAAATCCCTATGTCTAGTTCATTTTAAGTTTACCTTATCAATTTTATTAGTGGCCAGTTAATAAAAAGCATTAAGATTAAGACTCAATAAATAAATCTTTTAAATTACCCAACTATAAAATAATCCCTTATAAACCGGTGATATTAAAAGTCATCACAACCTCTAATTAACTAACACATAATTAGGACTAGTAAAAACATAAAAGACATAAAGTAAAAATGCTGAAAAGTAAATTACAATAAAATAAAATGCTAAGGTAAAAGGAATTACTTTTACTACTACTAATTTAGATATCTCCCATAAAATAATATATAAACTTGTGATAATATTACCAACCGACCATTCTGGCGGTATCCGTGATTAGTCAGGTTTAAACCAGATTAAAATTAAATTACCAACCGACCAATATAGCGGTATTCCTTATTAAGTCAATATTTTAAATAGTGAATATATTATTTTTAAGGGAGATTAATCTAAATAGCAATAGTAGAAGAATTACCTTTCACCCTAGCTGAAAAAGTTACTTCAACATGGTGAATAGTAAAAACTGTAAAAAGTAAAAAGTAAAAATTAAATTACTATTATTACAAAAAGTAATTAAAATAAATTACAAAACTAAAAATTAAAAACTAAAAAAAATAAAAATTCTAGAGAGAGAAACTCTCTCTAGAGAGAGAAATCAAGAGAGAGAAAAGGTATATAAAATTCTGAAATTTCGCGCTGAATTTATAGGCAGATTTTTCACTATTCCAGCGTCGCGACGCCAAGGATCTCAGCGTCGCGACGCTGGATTCGTCGACGTGGCACGCTGAGGAGACGACACGTCATCAAGGCGGCTGACTGTACACGCGACACGTGTCAAGGCGGCTAATTCTCAATTATTGTGATGACGTCATCGATGACGTGGCGCTGACGTGGCGTAGGCGTGTGTTGCATTTGTCGGCACAATAGGATTGCGACACGTGGCGACACGTGTCATGCTCTGATTGGCTGAGGCTGACGTGGCAAGTTGACTCGGTTGACCTGCTGACGTGGACGATGATGTGGCATGACACGTGGCAAGGTTGACTCGTTGACCGCTGACATGGCTGATGACGAGGCGACACGTGTCATGTCAGAGTGTCGGCAGCATATGATGTTGACACGTGTCACGGCGCATGTTAGCAGATGGGATGTGATGGTGACACGTGGCACGGCGCATTTTAGCAAAGTCAAACTTTTCAAATTGTTGACCCGTTGACCATGGCGCATTTTAGCAGAACCGGCACACGCTGGGCGTCGCGGCGCGCTGTGATTCAGAGTCGCGACGCGCAGAAGATGAAAATAACCCGGTTGACGCATTTTTGTCCGGTTTTGCCCCAAATTGCCTCCAGTGCTGTCCAAACTTTATTTATCTGCAAAATAACAATAAAACACATCAAAACGTTCATAAAACTCAAGAAACTATACAAAATATTAAGTTAAATGAGTGGGAAATAGTGATATAAATACCACTCATCAGCCGCCGCTTAGTTTTTTATTATTTCTCCTTTTTTTTGTTTTCGTTTTTTTCCTTTTTTTTACCGGTCCTCTTCCCTTTCTTTGTTATCAGGTTCTTGCTCTCATGTCACTCAATATCTCTTTCTTGGTTTGAAAGTGCAAGCAGGTGGTGGAGGTGTTGAATGAAAGGGCTGCCAACTGATGATGAAGATGTTGGTGTTGCCTCAAAAGAAGAAGAAAAGAGCCCATCCCCTTTGGTGATGACTTGGTCCCTTTTATAATGATTTGAAGGGATCTCCAAATAGGGAAACAAATCATGTTTATTTGGGAAATATATTATCAAATTATTTTGGGAATAAAATCTTATAAATTTGGTGATGAGGAGATCTCAAATCTTGTTAAATTGGTAAGGATGAGATCCCAAAAATCTCATTAAATTGGAAAGTGTTGATGCTCTCATAACTAAGGAGATTTTATCGTATTTGGGAAGATTATGCATGGGCTGCTTGGTCAGAGGGTGGATGTGCTGAAGTTGAAAGGTGCAATGGCATAATGGACTGACGAATCAGGTGCTGGATGGAGCAAGGGCTATGCGGTCCTAGGCTGGGGCTGATGGGCTGAGGCTGGGGCTGAGGATAATGGACTGACGCGACATGGATTGAATATAATGAGCAGAGGCTGTGGGAGCAGGCTATGAGGTCAGAAGCTAAGGGGCTGAGATGGTTGAACAGAGGCTGGATAGTGAGTCTGAATCCGATGAGGGGCTAATTTTGGAGGTTTTCCTTCCTTCCAGCATTCGTTTTTCACAACTTCCGTAACTTTTCAGGTAGTGCCTCCATACGAGGCTCATCATCAGGGTCATGCAAAAATGCAATGTCTACAATATTCATTTCCCAACTTCTATATACCAATTGATCAATAACAACACACAAGAAATACATTCATTCCCCCCCGACACATTCACATAGACAAAAGCCTCAATCCACAATAATAGCATCATGATACTTTCCAAAATACATGTTGGCAACTCAATTAAATCCAATTTAGCTTTTCCAAATCCTAGGGTTTATAAGGTGCGAATTTGGGGCTTTATATTCTTTGTTCAAAATTGAAGATTGAGAAGATAGAAGAAGAAATGAAGCTTACTTGGCCAAGAAAACTTGAGAACTCATCACCATTCCTTCATTATTTCCATGGAAGTGGATAAAATTTTGAAGATTTTCCCTTATTCCCAAGCTCATGTTTTTTTACTTCTAAATGGATGAATGAATAGTTCCCTATTTATAGGAAAAAGATGACTAATTTTTTTTAATGAAATGGGTGGCCAAGATTGTGCCACATCACCCTTTCTAGATTTCACTTGAAATTTATTGTAGCAGCCACATAAATCACGATTGTTGACCTATTTCTGATTCGAATTTGGAAAAATGTCCAACGTGAAAATTTAGGTCTCGATCTTAGCTTTCCGATGATATAAAGTTCATAAAAATTAGAGATCTTATGAAAATGTTATATCTTAAATACTAAAGGCTGTTCAAATTAGAACTTAAGCTAAGTTCCGCATCAGAACTGCAAGAAACTTGCCAAATGTCCAAAAAGTCCTTCCGTGAACACATACATATTTAAACATGATTTTCGTCATGTATCTAGCCTCTGATACCGTAATGGTCGTCAGCCCCTGGTAACATATCAGTAGCCGGGATTACCGGGTGTTATAAATTATCCCCCCTTAAATAGGATTCGTCCTCGAATCCCTTCTAATGTTGAAAAGTGTTCTTAGCCATTTTCTTTTTCATTTAAAGTTACTTTTTTTTATATGAGTTATAAATAATAATATGCATGTTTAGATGAGTAGGCACAATATAATATTCATGAGATGAGTAGTTTTTGTTGATTCATGTGATGAATGAATTTTCACATTGGTCGTAAATTTTTCCGACTCTTATCTTATGTTGGTTTTTGTTTTGGGATGTAAGGCCATAAGATCATTCTTTACAAATATTGTAATTTAATTTTCCAATGTAAAATTTTATTATTTTTTGTAATTTGGAGCACCAAAGTCGCAAAAGGAGCCAACACCACCTTGTAGCGAGATTTGAAGACCAAGGGATGCCTTGGGAATTTTTTTTTATATACTAATTAGATTAGTATAGGAAAAATAAGAGCCCGATTAATGCAAAATATTTTTTATGTTATATGTTTGTTTAATTTGAAATATTTGGATAACATGTCATATAGTTTAGGGTGCCTACTCTTACATTTTTACATGCCATAACATGCCTTAGATGCATAAATATTCTAGACATAAATATGATTTTATGTAATTTAAATGGTTAAATTGGAGTATGGTATGCATGGAAAACGATTAATTAGATTAATTGGTTTTATAATTTAAAATTGGAAATTTTAAAATAATGGGCTTAATAAATGCATCATGAATTCCATTGGTATATAGGATGGAAACCCAAACGTAAATTCCATAGCCGATTCCGAATGGACGGTAATGTGGTCTGCACTCGGGATACAACTCCACGTACCATTGGATTTTATAACGCATTTAGATTAATAAAATGGTTTAATTAAATTTTGACCACTTTAGAATTATAAAATTTTAAACTTGTTAGTGTTCTAATAATTTAAGAGTTAAAATATAATAGGTCACTAAAACTACCTCAATTAAATTAGTTTAATTGAGTAAGATAAATAGTAGAGACTAATGGATATTAGTGAGTTAAAAATTTAAGAGTTAAAATTAGTGAGGTCACTAATAGTAAACTAGTGTAAATAAGAGTTATGATTTAGCCGCCATAAATTTATTCACACTAGTAAATTAAAATATTAGATATTTTAAAATAGAAACCTTTATTTTAAAATAGTGAGTGGGAAAGGGATATACGACAGTATATCCCGCAATCTTCGTTGTTAGTCCAAAAATGTGAGATTCAAAAGGCGTCTCGATACGGCTTTATTTTCGTCCCCCTACGGATGGTGTCCATTTTGGGACGATATCAAGTTTAGATTCCGAGAGGATAGAGACTCTAGATGTATCTGGTGAACTGACCTACCCTACGTAGTATAAATAAGAGTTATGATTTAGCAGCCATAAATTTATTCACACTAGTAAATTAAAATATTAGATATTTTAAAATAGAAATCTTTATTTTAAAATAGTGAGTGAGAGAGGAATATACAACAGTATATCCAGCGATCTTCGTTATTAGTCTGAAAACATGAGATTCAAAAGGTATCTCGAGACAAATTTGTTTTCGTCCCCCTACGGATGGTGTCCATTTTGGGTCAATATCAAGTTTGGATTCCGAGAGGATAAGGACTCTAGATGTATCTGGTGAACTGACCTACCCTACAGCGACACTTCACTAGCCAAGTCCAAGGAATCCGAAACGACAGGTCACACTCACAAAAGAATGATTAAATGTTAATAAAAATTCATTGATCAAATCAAGTAGTGGTTGGTTAATATAGAAATAAGAGTTATTCCCGTGTATATTTGACCTATCCTACGGCGGTACTTATTTGTAGGATGATAGATTTATGTGGCATAATATTCTCTTAGGTTTCTAATTCATTATTCATGGTTCATGTATCATGATTAATTTTATGCCAAAATGTTAGATAACTTTAATATGCGATGAATGAATATTAAAACTTGACACCGTATACTTGCAGTACGATAATCTCGCAACAAGTTTTTGGCTCCGTTGTCGGGGATTGTTAATCTAATTCACATTAATACTATTACCAAACAACCTTAGCTTTAATTTAGATTTTTATTTTTATTTTTTTATTATTTATTATTTTTATTTTTATTTTAGTAATTTTTCTTGTCTTTCTGTGCTTCAATGAATACGAAGATCCATAAGCCTTGAGTCGCTTCTGTTTGATCCTGAAATAGAAAGAACAACGAGGAGACTAAGGAAAGAAAGGAAAATTGAAAAAGAGCAATGACAGTTGAAAATATAGAGAACAACCCACGCCATGTGGCAATCCTGTTGGACAATTGTGACCCATAGCATCACTATTTGTAAAAGACATTGTGGTTTTTATACAAATTAACTATGTGACAAAGGAAATTGCTATTTTATCATTTTTTAATTAGATTACTTGTATATATAAATGATAAAAGTCCTTATGATTAGTTCCAGATTAATAAGATATGAGACAGTATCAATCCACAACGGTTTAATCATTAAATATCCCTAGTCGTAGTGTTATCGAAACTGGACATCGATAATGCAAAATAGACTAGTATTGCACTTGTGCGTGTTATGGAAGCGTAACAACATAGTTCTCATATGTTTAAGTATTGGATACTTATGCAAGTGTGATAGGAGGTTGTGTTTGCCGATGGTACGGAAACAGCTTCGCTCTGGATAGACCCCTCAGAATCCCATTGGTAGTATGACTATGTGTCTATGGGAATCCGAATCAGGGTAGGTGTATTTAGTCTTAACCTGAGACTTGCATTGCTAATACTTGCTACAATCAATACACTTTGGTTTCGGTCGTTTGAGACTTTAACAGGTTCTGTGTACGCCTCTTCTGGGTTTATTGAGAATCGTAGTGTATTGGGTGTGATGTCAAGATGAAATTATCACTTCATTTATATGGAGATGATGATCACGCAGGGATACAGACTGGTACTCTATTATGTTGCAACTATCGGGATAATATGACAAGGTCATGATTATCCGATTAAAGAGACTAGTTGCTAGTGATCCGATATATGCTTTGTACGGGGCATACACTATTCCAGTCTCAGGCCTAGCATGTGACATTAGATACTGGATCGCAATACGCAATACTATATATATTACACCTGACAAAAATTATATATTCTTTAAAAGAATATTTCTGGAGAATTGGGTAAGCACGGTGCTTTGCTAGATGCCAAACATGTCTTGTAAATCGGTAAAAATGTGGTACCGGGTACGCACGTGTTCGGATAGTCCGACGACCGGATTTACTGCCAACATATCCAGGGATCTCATGGGTCGCTTCTCGAAGATTCACTGATGACGTATGACTCGAACATAATTAATCTGAGATTAATTAGAAGAGAGAGAAAATTAATTTGGGATTAATTACGGCGAGAATTTATCTGGGATAAAATTCGAATAGAAGAGAGAGAACGATTAATTTGGAATTAACGATTAATTTGGAATTAATCGATAAAATAATATATTCGATATATTAAATGAAATTAGATTTCAAAGCGGAATTAAAATTGGATTTTAATTTGGGCGAACAAATTAATTTAGAATTAATTCGTAAGCGATTTTCGTAATAATTTTGTGAGGCATTATTATTTAATTAAATTTGATTTAATTAAGTCGCAACAGAAAATTCGTTAATTAGGAATTAACGAACCCGAGCTCGAAGTGTGTTGCGTCACCCGACTTGAAATTGAATTTAAAGTGGGGCCCACTTCACTTACATCACTAGTCACTTTTGTGATGGAAGTTAAATCAACTTTTTGTGATGTGAGTCCAATCACCTTTTTGGTGATGGAGGTGGTTGAGAGCATTAAATGGATTTTGCTCTCAACACACTTGCTTTTTGGTTTTGAACAAACCATATACACACTTTTGTATTGACTTGGTCATAAGTGGTAATTGTTTTAAAACAAACAAAAAACAAAACAAAAAAGCTCTCCTCTCTCCCTCTCATTGCCGTGAGTTGCTCACTCCAAATGGAAGATTTTTGTTGCAAATTTCTTCCATAGTTAGCACTTAAAGAGTCAACCAAGGTGTTAGGGAAACAATCCCTTGAGTTTGGAATTCATTCACCAAGCTTGGAAATCTTCATCAACATACAATCAAAGAAGATCTTGGAGCACTTCTCAAAGAGGAATTTTTTGATATTCTCTACATCCACTTATCCGATCATTGTAAGTATATTTCCGCTATCTTACTACGAGTATTCACATGTTTTATGCTTAAATAGATCATTGGCATGTTCTTAGAGATCCCAAAAAATTCGAGATCACTTCAAGCCGGTCGTTTATGATAATTATTTTGAGATTGCGCACCCACCAATCGATGCCAATAACTTTGACCTAAAACATGTATTGATCAACATGGTGCAAAAGAACCAGTTTAGGGGTTCAGCTGTAGAGGATCCCAACGTTCACTTAAGGATGTTCTTGGAGATGGCAGATGCCATAAAGATGAATGACGTGACCAAAGAAACCAGCAGGCTACGCTTGTTCCCATTCTCTTTAAGGGATAAAGCGAGGGGTTGGCTGTAATCTATTTCGATGGGGAGCATCATGACATGGCAGGATATGGCTACAATATTTCTTGTGAGGTTCTTTCCACCAGCTAAATCAGCCCAACTGAGAACATAAATAAACATATTTAAGCAGTTGGAGACTGAGAATCTGTACGAGACCTAAGTGTATTTTAAAGATCTACTCAGGAGATGGCCACAACATAACTTCGAAAACGGGGTTCAGATTCAGTTATTCTACAATGGATTGAATGGTCTTAATAGAACCATGGTCGATGCAACTGCTGGAGGAACCCTGTTCAAGAAATCTGCTGAAGATGCCTATGCTCTACTGAAAGAGATGGCCATTAAAAATTTCCAATGGCCAAGTGAACGCACTACTGTGCCTAAGGTGGCCGAAATATATGAGGTTGATCTTATTGTTGCACTTAAAGCTCAAGTGTCATCCATCAAGACTCATCTAGTAGCATTGACCAATCAACATGACCAACCATCTATTGAAGCTGCTGCTAATAGAATGATCTTACCCGACGGAGGATATGAGCAAGTCCAATATATGAACAATCAGAACTTCAATAACCATAGAGGCAATCATATGCCTAACTATTATCATCTGATCTTGTCATATGCTAACACATAGAATGTCTTGCAACCTCATTCTGGCTTCAACAATCAAAGATCATAGTAGACACCATCCCTAAAAGACCTCATGAGCACGTTTGTTGCTAAAAATTCATAGAGGTTTGAGAAGAATTAGTCGAGGCTGAATAATATTGAAACGCACATGGGCAATATCAGAGCTACAATGAAGGCTTTAGAAGTGTAGATTGGACAAATTGCTTCTTCCATGACTAATCAACAGAAAATGGACATTTTTCTAGTAATACTCAGGTCAATCCTATAGAGCAGTGTCAAGCCATAACCCTTAGGGGTGGATTAGAGATTAGAGATGCCCTTAAGGACCAAGTCAGTCAAGACAAAAAGACAGAAATTCAGGAAGGAATAATAATAGAAGAAGAGAACAGTGCAGCAACTCCTCCATATAAGCCACATTCTCTCCCGAAGACACCTTTGCCATACCCTCAGCGCTTTCAAAAGAAGAAATTGGATGCTCAATTTGCCAAGTTTCTTAACATCTTTAAGAATATCCATTCTTGCCTTTATTTTTATTTTATTGTGTGTTATTTGATAGTTTATTAGTTTGTATATGTATTTATGCAGATATTAGTACAACCCACACAACCCGCGCAACCAAATTTTTACCAGCATGAGCTTGATCAACTCCATGCGTGGTAGTGTTGTTCCTTACTCTCATTTCTTTATGTTTATCTTACATTGAGGACAATGCAAGTTTTAAGCCTGGGGGTGTCTGTTAGTGTCCTAGACATGCCACATGATCTCTAAGCGTGATTATTGTGTGAATTAATCAAGAAAGTTTCGGAATACTTATATTGATCGGATTTAGGATTTCAAAAATTTCATGGATGTTGAAGCTTCCAAGCTCATGAGTGAGTATCCATATCACATTTACTAGACTCATTTATGTGCTAGCAAGAACAAAATGGAACAAATTTTATCTCTTAAGGAGAAACAAATTTGCCCAAGAGAGAGGGAAGCAATCAGCCCTAATGGTAACAAGGCCATTCGGCCAAAGAAAGAAAAATGAGAGGCCATTCGGCCTTTCTTGAAAAGTGAAAGCCAATTGCCCTTTCTTTTAAATTCATTCAGAGGCAAAATGAAAAGAAGCCAAATTGCCTTTCTTTTCTTTCATTCGGCCATTATGGAGAAGTCAGAGAGCAATTTGCTTTTCTTTCTTTCGGCCTTATACTTCAAAAGTCAGAGGGCCAATTCATTTTTCAAAAGCAGAAGCCAATTGCATTTTCTCAAAAAAAAAAATTGCTTCTCGCCAAAATGAAAAATAAATATTAATGGCCTCTCGGCGAAAAGAGTGAAGAGAGAGAGATAAATTAATGAATAATCCAAAATTCATTAGTTATATATATTTTGTTGGTTGGTGTGATGGGTTAGTAAATCCAATTTAAATTGTCCCAACAACTTCCATCAACAAATGACTAGATGATGTATGTAAGTGGGTGCCACCTCATTGAATTCAAAATTCAAATTACTTACACAACACACTTTTGGGCTCGGGTTCGTTTAATCCGATTAAACAAATTTTATGTCGCGACTTAATTAAATCCGATTTAATTAAATAATAATGCATAGCAAAATTATTACGAAAGCCGCTTACGAATTAATTTCAAATCAATTCGTTCGCATGAATTAAAATCCAATTTTAATTCCGCATTGAAATCTAATTTCAATTAATTTATCTAATATATTATTTTAGCCCAATTAAATAAATTAAATAGTAAAATCCAATTTCACCATTAAATTTACTTTACCGATTAATTCCAAATTAATCTTGTTCTCTCCTTTCGACGAATTTAATCCCAGATAAATTATTGACGCAATTAATCCCAAATTAATTCTTTCTCTGATAAAAAATCCTAGATTAATTCTAAATTCTTTCTCTAATAATTAATCCCAGATTAATTCTTGCCGTAATTAATCTCAGATTAATTTTCTCTATCTTAATTAATCCCAAATTAATATTTTTCGAGTCAAATATCATCGGTGAATCTTTGGGGTGCGACCCAAGAGATCCCTGGATATGTTGGCAGTAATTACGGTCATCGGACTATTTGAATACGTGCGTACCCGGTACCACGTTCCTACCGATTTACAAGACATGGTTGGCTTCTAACAAAGCACCGTGCCTACCCAATTCTCCAGAAATATTCTTCTACGGAATACAAGATCTTTGTCAGGCGTAGTATACATAGTATTATGCATTACGATCCAGTATCAGATGTCACATGCTAGGCCTGGGGCTGGAATTGTGTCTGCCCCGTACGAAGCATATATCGGATCACTATCAACTAGTCTCTTTATGATCGGAAAGTCATGACCTAGTCATACTTCCCAGATGGCTATAGCTTTTAGAGTACCGGTTCTGTATCCCTGCGTGATCATCATCTCCATATGACATAACATCCAATACACTACAATTCTCAGTATACCCAGAAGAGGCGTACACAGAACCTGTTAAAGCCCTGGACGACCAAAACCAAAGTATATTGATTGTCGCAAGTATTAGCGATGTAAGTCTCAGGTTAAGACCAAATACACCTACCCTGATTCGGATTCCCATAGACACATAGTCATACTACCAATTGGATTCCGAGGGGTCTATCCAGAGTGAAGCTGTTTCCGTACCATCGGTAAATAGAACCTCCTATTACACTTACATGGGTATCCAATACCCAAATATATGAGAAATATGCCGTTACGCTTCCATAACACGCACAAATGTAATACTAGCATATTCTGCATTATCGATGTCAAGTCTCGATAATACTACGACTATAGATATTTAATTATTAAACCTTAGTGGATTAATATTGTCTCATATCTTATTAATCTGGTACTAATCATATGGAATTTTATCATTTATATATCCAGGTAATCCAATTACAAATGATAAAAGAGAAATTTCCTTTGTCACATAGTTAATTTGTACAACAACACCATGTTATGTACAAATAGTGATGTTATGGGTCATAATTGTCCAACAATCTCGCACTTGGCCTATAGCCAATCACTCGAGTGTCTAACATCTGAACTATGTACGGATCGCTCAAACTTCAACTGGGAAACAGCTTTCATCAGCAGATTTGAAAGGTTATCATCTGATGCGATTTATTCGATCATCACATCACCACGATGTATGATCGAGCTAATCAGATGAATTAGTCGAAGTACATACTTAGATCATTGATGAGACCGTGGTTCTTTAGCCCGTGTTGTAGCCTAGCTCAGCTGCTAACAGAACTACTCCTAATCTAATTAGGAATTTTATAGATCCAAAAACGCTTCTTTTGCTGCCTCAGTTGCAGCAATGTTCCGCTCTTGTTGTTTATTCGACAGAAGTATCTTGGTTGAAAGATTTCCAGCTCATTGTTCCGTTATTCAAACTATATACGTACCCTTATTGCGACTTACAGTCATTTTTATCGGTTTGAAAACTTACAGTGGTGAACCCAGTCACCTCAAGTTCTCATTTCCCCATATTCTCAGAAAGCATCATTGGTTCATCCAAGATACTCAATGATGTTCTTTACATCAATCCAGTGAACATCACCTAGATTGGCCTTATAGCGTCTACATATGCTCAAAGCATATAAGACATCAGGTCACGTACATATCAAAACGTACGAACACTGAGAGATTGTCAGCAGCTTTCTAGATCTATCCCAGTAGATCTTTATTCCTAGAATAAAGCCTGCTTCTCCCAGGTATTCAATGGAGAATTTTAATGAAAACCAAGCTTTCACTGATTATATCATGGGAATGTTATTGCTAAGAAGCAATACACCATCATCATATAGGACAATCATTGTCAGTACGCTCCCACTAACCTTCTTATATACACAAAAATCATCTTCGTTTTGAATTAAATCATATACCATTATGATTACATCAAAACGTTGGTTCCAAGAACGCAATGCTTGCTTCAATCCATGAATGGATCGGTTAAACTTGCAAACCTTGTTTGCATGTTTTTGCCTGATAAAACCGTCAGGATGTTCTTTACATCCTCCAAAAGGTTTCTGTTAAGGAAAGTGGATTTGGCGTCCAGCTGTCATATTTCATAAACAAAATATGCAGTATTAGTAAGGATTATCCGAATGGATTTAATCATGGCAACATGTGAAAAAGTTTCATCATAGTCGACACTATGTCGTTGACAATACCCTTTCTGTACAAGCCTAGCTGTGTACATTTGTATGTTGCCATCCATTTATGTTTTTCTTGAAGACTCATTTAGTACCAATAGGCACAATGCCTTCTGGTACATCAACTAGTGTCTAAACTTAGTTGGTATACATGGAATCCATTTCGGACTTCATGGCACTTTGCCATAAAAGGAGTCGATACATTGTATCACTTCCTCATACGTAGCCGGTTCGTCTTCCTTAATAAGATTGATATCTATATGTGGTGAGATCAGAAACCCATACCACCCAGGTTATTTTCTGACTCTCATTGACTTACGCGGTTCTTGTGTATTCGAAGATTGTGGTACATTTCCATCCCTGATGAACTGTTCGTGTTCCGTAAAGGAGTCGGTGCCAGGAACGGTATTACTCTGATTTTCATCGAGTTTTACTTTCCTCCCACTTACCACTGCATACATGAATTCCTCTTAGGAAAACCGCATGGAGAGCAACAATTACATTGTTCTCTTGTGAGTTGTATAAGTATTATACTTTGGTTTCCCTATGACAACCCACAAATAGGCACTTATCAGATTTGGGTTTTAGTTTGGTACATCCAAACATTTAGCGTATGCCCAGCATTCCCAAATCTTCAGGAATGAGAAACTCGGTTTCTTTCCTGTTCATATCTAATATGAAATATGTCTAACAGATTTTCATGGAACCTTATTCAAAATAAGTATTGCACTGTTTAATGTGTATCCTTAGAAGGAAATTGGTAGATCGGAGTGACTCATCATTAACCTTACCATACCTACAAAGTTCGGTTTCTCTATTCGGACACACGGTCAAATCGAGGTGTTCCGAGAGGAGTCCACTGTTAAAGAATACTATACTCTTTTAAATAATCTTGAAACTCATATGTTTAAGTATTATCCACCACGGTCCGACCGTAATGTTTTAATACTTAGCCAGTCTGTTTTTATACTTCGTGTCGAAAATCTTTGAATTTATCAAAAATTTCTGACTTGTGTTTCATAAGATACACATAACCGTAACATGATGCCACATCCGTAAAGGTTACGAAGTATTCATATCCACCTCTAGCCTAGCTAGACATGGGCCTACTTACGTCACTATGAATGAGGGCTAACAGATTGGTGGCACTTGCATTTTTACCAAGTAAAAGGCGTTTTAGGCACTTTGCCTAGTAAACTAGATTCGTAGACATCATTTGAATTAGAATCAAATCCGTCATAGTATCCACTATTCGAAAGTGTGGATATACGAGTCTTGTTAATGTGTCCCAGACAATAATGCCACAAATAAGTCTCATTTGATTCACTCAATTTGAGCTATTTGTTTGTCATGTTATATGTTTGAGATTCATTTAAGACCATTATTTACATCTAATGTAGATATCTCGATATCATCTTTATAAACAAAACACCTAGCGTTTCAGAATATAAAAGTATACCCGCAACGGGTTAAACTAGATATAGAGATAATATTTCTAGTCAAACTAGATACATTATAATAGTCTCCTAATTTAAGTACATGTCCAAAGGGCAGTTCCAAAACTTAGGTTTCTATTGCCAAAACAATGACTCATGTCATGTTTCCAACTCATAGGTCGATCTCATCTGAAGCCAGTATCTTACTTATCAGCAGATCCTGTACATCAGTACATATATTTATGTAACACATCTACTATCAAAATTCCAATTTTAAAAGCAGTAGTGAACATGTTTATAACAAACATACTTGAAGCCGGAGCCTTGTCCCGCCTTCACTTCCTTCATGTACACCTTGTCCATACGGCAGTCACACTTCTAGTGACCCCGTTTACCACAGTTTAGGCACACAACTTGAGATATGTCCTTTTAAGAAGCTCCAACTGTGCATAACGGATTGAGCACTAAAGTTATCATCACAATGAGTCTTCCTAAGCTCATGCTCTACAATTTGCTCAACTTCGGGCTCATGCTTGAGAGTTTTCTCTATCAAATAGAATAACTTCTCAGCTCCCAGGACTATCCTGAAGTTCTATTCCCAATCTGAAAATTAGAGCCGTTTAAATACATTTTCACCCAGGATTATGTTCTAAACGCTAATCTTTCAGCCATCTTGATTGCAATAGTCCAACTATCTAATCAACGATTTCAGGTACAATCGAATATAATGATTACTATAGTCTAACTATATAATCAACTACAATTGATCGGTTACATTCAAATGTATTGATTACCATAATCCAATTATATAATCAACTATAAATGAAGTAGTTTGAATACAGTCTAACTGTTCAATTAAAACAACAGTTGAATATTAGTCCGACTAATATATTTATAAATAATTAATGATGAAAAATGAAATGAGCGCGTATTGGCAAGTATCTAAACGAAATTTCAAATTTATTATTTGCCTCCCACTATTTTTCGGCGAGCCTTTAACCCTCTGTGGAGTACTCGGGAAACCTAGTTTCCTAGTGGGCTAGGATCCCGTTAAATAATACACATCCTTGACTTTGGCCAACAAGTTGTATAATATTTAACTAGGTAGATCTCTAAGATCAATTGGATCCCATCCAATTCCTAGATCCAGTAGGTGGACCTCCAAGTCCGAAACATATATCCAATATATGTAAATATATCCAATATATTTCATAACCTTTTTCCTCTGAATCAACTAAGCCTTGGCTTTGGCCCAACAAGCTTAATGAAACCAGTTAAGCGTGACCTATTGACACTGGGAAATCTTTGTAATCGAGGTCGATGAACAAGAAGTGACCTTGACTTTGGCCAACAAATCACAACTTACCCAAGACGTACGATATGGTACAAAGCTTTCGTGATTCAAACACATCCGCGATGGACAAAGGTCTTGACTTTGGCCAACAAACCAATTCCAATCTTGGATCTTGAGAAAGAATCACTCAATGGAAGGAAAAACGCTTAATATAAAATGTGGGTTTTTGTCACGATTTGACAACCAATTTATTATCTTTAATTAGGTCTCATCATACACCCTTAAACATGCATTCTAAAAGCATAATAATGCACAAAATAAATTAATAATGATATGCGGATGGATATACGATACAAATTGTTCCTAGAAAAAATCTCTCCATTTATTCTCTCTCGCTAGCATTATTCTTACTTCTACCCAATTATATAATACTTCTAAAGAAACCTCATTTACATTGAGGGGAATTGGTGAGAAGAGAAATACAATGAGATAATGAGATAATAGGCTGGACACGCAGGTCCAATTTAATAAATTCTTAATTTATTACAATAATTTCCAAAATTGCCCTCACCCTTATAATATCCATCCGAAATACATTATTCATACATACATCCAAGTATTCACACAAAACATGTTATTCAATCAATCTAATCCAATTAATTAATCTTTGAATTAATGACCATCCAATGTTCAAACAACGATTTGATTTGCGCGAGTCCAACTCATTTAAGAATAAATACTCAAAGTACGTATCCTGGCAGCTTTACCATACCGTGCACTATTGGGAATCGATATTTTGGTAAGACGCTATGCGATTTGGGTACAAGTATCAATCGCATGCCCTTATCCATCTAAAAATAGTTGGGCATAGGTGAGGTAAAGCCAACCACAGTAACATTACAGTTAGCATATAGATCTATCACCTACTCGGGAGGAATAGTAGAGGACGTGTTGGTTAAAGTGGATAAGTTTTACTTTCCTGATGACTTCCTTGTTCTTGAAATGGAAGAGGATCATGACATTCCAATCATCATTGGGAGACCTTTATTGGCAATAGACAGAGCGATCATTAATATACAGAAAAGTGAACTGACAATGAGAGTTCAAGATGAAGAAGTCACCTTCAGTGTTTTCAAGGTCATGCTGAGTCCTCACCATGATGAAGAATGTCACATGATAGACATTTTAGGGAAGGGAGTTGGAATAGATGACGACCATACGTTAGACATGTCTCCATGCATTCAAGTCACACACACGGTAAACCCGCAATTAAGCCAAACAAAGAAGATCTTCCACAGCCAAAACTGCAACCATTCCTAAAACGCCATAAAAAGAGACCATTTGGGTGGATACCAAAGAAGAAGGCACATGAGACTACCCGGTCCGCTACATTGAAGCCACCATGACCACTTGAGTGGTAACATCTGGTTAAAGACGTTAAACTTAGCGCTAGCGGAGAGGCAATCCTTGTATTTGTTTATTTATATTTTTCTTGTCTTTATTTTTATTTTATTGTGTGATATTTGATAGTTTATTAGTTTACATATGTATTTATGTAGGTATTAGTACAACCCATACAATATTAGTAAAATTCAATTTCACCATTAAATTTATTTTACCGATTAATTCCAAATTAATCGGGTTCTCTCATTTCGACGAATTAATCCCAGATAAATTCTAGACGCAATTAATCCCAGACTAATTCTTTCTCTGATAATTAATCCCAGATTAATTCTTAATTCTTTCTCTGATAATTAATCTCAGATTAATTCTTGCCGTAATTAATCCCAGATTAATTTTATCTCTCTTAATTAATCCCAGATTAATATTGTTCGAGTCAAATATCATCGGTGAATCTTTGGGGTGTGACCCAAGAGATCCCTGGATATGTTGGCAATAAATACGGTCATCGGACTATCCGAATACGTGCGTACCCGGTACCACGTTCCTACCAATTTACAAGACATGGTTGGCTTCTAGTAAAGCACCGTGTCTACCCAATTCTCCAGAAATATTCTTCTACGGAATACAAGATCTTTGTCAGGCGTAGTATACATAGTATTGCGGATTACGATCCAGTATCGGATGTGACATGCTAGGCCTGGGGCTGGAGTTGTGTCTGCCTCGTATGAAGCATATATCGGATCACTATCAACTAGTCTCTTTATGATCGGAAAGTCATGACCTAGTCATACTTCCCCGATGGCTATAGCACTTAGAGTACAAGTTTTGTATCCCTGCCTGATCATCATCTCCATATGACTGAAGTGATACTTCCATCTTGACATCACATCCAATACACTACGACTCTCAGTATATCCAGAAGAGGCGTACACAGAACCTGTTAAAGCCCCGGACGACCAAAACCAAAGTATATTGATTGTCGCAAGTATTATCGATGCAAGTCTCAAGTTAAGACCAAATACACCTACCCTGATTCGGATTCCCATAGACACATATTCATAATACCAATGGGATTCTGAGGGGTCTATCCAGAGCGAAGCTGTTTCCGTACCATCGGTAAACAGAACCTCCTATTACACTTGCATGAGTATCCAATACCCAAATATATGAGAACTATGTCGTTTCGCTTCCATAACATGCATAAGTGTAATACTAGCCTATTCCGCATTATCGATGTCTAGTCTCGATAATACTACGACTAGGGATATTTAATTATTAAACCTTAGTGGATTAATATTGTCTCATATCTTATTAATCCGGTACTAATCATATGGACTTTTATCATTTATATATCCAGATAATCCAATTACAAATGATAAAAGAGAAATTTCTTTTGTCACATAGTTAATTTATACAACAACACCATGTTCTGTACAAATAGTGATGTTATGGGTCATAATTGTCCAACAATGTGTGCATGTAGTGATAATACCTGTTATTTAAAAACTTTAAAAAAGAAAGAAAAAAATTTGTTATATTTTTTATTTTTTGTCCTAGATAGTAAAACATATGTCCAAATGATGAGTTTTGTTTGCTTTATAATGAAATCTTAGAAATGATAAGTGCTCAATTTACTTTAATCTGATGCATTGAGTAGGTGATAAAGGTTATACTCGTAAGCACTTAACAATAGGTTTTTAGCAGTAGGTAGTGTTGGGGCTTTGGGCATTGGGCGCAGCGGAAGCGCGAGTTTGGGTAAAATCGTATTTTAAAACTTTTTCAAAATACCGAATAAATTATCCAATATCTAATATGAATAATTTATTCATATTTTACCTTAACCTATTTATTTAATATCATATATTAACATAAATATTGTTGAAACTTCGCGAAACCTTTACGAAAATTGTTTTTCCGCAAAATTGCCTAAAATGCGTTTTTGACCGAACTGACTACCCGACACTTATGGAAACTACCCAGGTTAGATCCAATAGTGTCAGGGCAGTTCATGGGCTGCCCGAACAGTGATGAACTCACTTTTTGGACAGCCGTCACTCGGTTGGTTCAAAATCCACCCGGTAATGCCGTTTTTGGCCGTTTTCGCTTATTTCAAGTCGGAAATACTTTCCGGCAATTTTTCCAACTCCCAAAATGCATCCATAACATTAATTTAACATCAAATACATCAATATATACACTGAAAATTTCAGATCTTATCCAGAAGGTAAATTAACCAAATTTTCATGCTTTAATCCAATTTTATCCAAGATTAACTAATTAATCCAACACCAAAGAAGTCCCACAACATATGAACAACTCTAGAATAATTCTAGGCTATTTAGAGTGGATCAAAAACTATAGAATAGCAACAATCATCAAATGATCAATTGAATGAATATTACAATAATTTCACTTAAACTAACTTCACACATGCTATTAAGCTCCAATCCATCATCAACAACCAAAAGCCCCAAAAAATCAGAATTAAAGGAACCCTAGATCATATCTAATAATTGAATAAACAAGAAAATAAGTTTCTAAGCTCAAGGGAATGAAGGATTACCTTTTAATCTCCAAATACTCAAGCTTTTTTCTTGAATTTCCTTCAATTTTTCCATGAATTTTGCAAACATATTTTGAAAACCATTAAACCCATTTTGAGAGGCATTTTCATGAGTGAAGAAGATGGACAAGAGAGAGAAAATAAAATCCCTTCTTTTTATATAAAAAAACGAAATTAGGGGTCAAGGGAATTTTTATCCTTTTTCAAAATTTATCAAATAAATGTCAATATATATACTTTATAATTTCCAATCAAAATTGAACATACATAAAGCATAATTAATTCATGCCAAGTCATCCAATTATAATCCACCATTTGTCATAACAATTATAATAAATGGATAAGGTTGGAAAAAATTAATTATTTAATTATTTAACTATTAAATAATTAAACAATTAATTTACACAAATATATGTATTTTATTTACATTAAATAATAAATACATATATTTATTGCATTTTTCAAAATCTCATTTGACAAATAATTAATGTGTATCTAATCGTATTATGTATCAAATATAAATACACAATAATTATTATCGGCCAAAAATTCCCTAATGCATGTGTTATCATTTAACCGATTAAACGATCCGAATTAACTCATTTAATCCTGTGAAGTATTATGAATAATCTGTATTATTCATATCGAGTTGCCCAAGTGCTCAACGAGTACACTTCATATTGTGGGACTCTCTAAGTTTAGGTTTATCCGTCACGAAATCCGATTTCGTGTCCATAATCCACCCACTCATGGATTATGACGACCACGGATAATCTCGTTAAACTATATAAGTCGAGGTCATAGCATACGTATAATCCCTCTGTCACAGGCCATCTGTATTATGCCTGGGATATAGATGAGAACGTCAAATCCGTTCGGTATAATACGATCGACTTTCAATTTATGATCTCTAAATAACACTCGGAACTGATTTCCAATGTTATACCACGGCCATGGATTTACTAGATCGTAAACATGTGAGGATGTCTATGCCCTGTACACAGGACTGACGGATCCTATCTTGATACGCACATGATATCATGAGCATCAGTCCACACCCAACAAACAAGCGGAGGTCTGATTATGAATAGATTGTTGACGTGACTGCCATCAAAGTGTGGTGGATAACTCATATATCCCACTGTGGTATCTCAAGTCAAACGACCACTATGCTCGCTCAACTCGAGAAGGTTCCTATTGACGTTGGTGTACAATCTATTAGGAAACCTTCAGTGAGTCGTTCAGTGTCTTATCAAATAAACACCTACATGTCTATACGAGTCTCCCGAGACTCATGGTTCACTGGGATAAACCATCAGACCAAGTCACGATATACGACATGTACTGGTCTTAACAGATTTTACTAACCGACCTGTGTTAGTAAATCTTGACCAGAAACTTTATTTAAGGATATACAACTAATAGCGCGCTTCCCAATGTCAATTACAAACTGCGTTGTAACTGCGTACTATACTGTAAATCCTAGGGTCTTTGTCTAGTATACACTTATCACTGAATCAGATTCAGTTTCAATCTAATCGTAATCAGATATCTAATCGTAATTAGATCGAATAAGCGTATAAAAGACAAGGGTGCTACCGTTAAAATTAGTAATATTATGGAAAATGAAACTATCTGTATTTATAAATCGGACATAAATACGATCCGGATTGGCACTCGAAGCACCAACCCTAACAGGTAGTTGGCAAAGTGACTAGTTGAAGAAATTGTTTGCCGATGAATAACCGTTTGCTTAGATATCTATCTTAATATGCTAGTGTTATGATGTATGGTATGGTTAAAAATAAATGAAAAGAAAGAAAAAAATTGAAAAAAAAAATTAAAACCACCTATAACCGATAAGCGTGAAGCTACCCATAAGTGAGTGTTAGGACCACCATGAGGAGAAATACTACATTAAAGGGTAGGTGTGTTAAAAAATTAAAACTTAAAATGAAAAAAAGAAAAAAAAAACGTATCATACTGAGCAAAGAAAGGAAAATACATGATACTTGTGAGATATCTAAGTTGGTTTGACCCATCGGATCCCAATTTTTGTGACCAAACCTTTACACACACACTGTGAGTCTAGCTTTGATAATTTATTCAAGAACTTTGATTTTTGTTGCATTAAGTACTTTGAAAGTTCTCTGATTTCATTGATATGCATTCTTTGATGACAACATTATGTGTAACTATCAGGACTATTTTCTTTGCTTTTATTATTTTTATATTTTTACATGATTGTGTGTGAATGACGTTTGTAGGTGTCATCGCTGTAAACCCTCACGAGACTATAACTCATCCACTATGACCGCCTAGGGGTTTAAAGGCTTGTTGCATACACTAAATGCATTCGTGATCCCTACGAAAGTGGCCTAGTTAATTTGTTTTTATTTTTGATTGTTTATTTTTATTTAGTCATTTGCTCGGAACTAGCAAAATCTTAAGTTTGGGAGTGTTTGATAAGTGTGGTTTTGACCCACTTATTCCTGTATTCTTAGCTTATTATTTTGTTAGATTCTGTGTCATTTAATGTATTTTGTGATTTCTTTTATGTTTTATTAGTAGGAAGCACTGGAACATGGATCTTGGAGAAAATTGACTTGTTTTGGGATCTTAGGGACGCACCGGAAGCACGAGGGAAAGCAGAATATGTGAAAAACTACATCCTGAAAATTTGGCCTGGCATCGCGACACCTATTGTATTTTGGCGTCGCGACGCCAAAATATCAGAAATTACTATTCTACAAGCACAAGGACTCTAAGACTTCCCTATAAATATAGAAGCTCGTTGTAGACACTACATTTTTGCATAAGCCCGATGATGAGCCTCGTATGGAGGCACAACCTGAAAATTTGCGGAAGTTGTGGGAAACGAATGCCGAAAGGAACGAAAACCTCCAAAATTAGCACCTTATCGGATTCGAACTCACTAGCTAGCCTCAAATTCGCTTAGTCAGTTTCTGTTTCAAACCTTAGCCTCGGCCCAAAACCCCTGCAACCCATGAAAGCCCACACCAACACCACACAAAGCCCATACACACCCAAGGGCCCCACATGCCCAAGCCTTCCCAAAATAAAAATCTCATGCAAAACACATGCTAAAATTCCCTCAAATCACCTTCCAATTTAACAAGATTGTGAATCATATCCTCACCAAAAATTCATAAGATTCTTTCCAAAATAAATATCTCCCAAATTTTCTTGATTTATTTCCATGATTTGAAGATCCATTGTCACTATAAAAATGAGGCTTGACCAAACCCTAAGGGGATACATTTTTTAGACGGCAATTCACCAAACAAACCTATGGATCTCTTTCTCAACTCACACGACAAAGCACAAAAACCCTAAACGACCTTCTTCTATTTTCTTTCTCTCATCACCGAACAAACAAGAGACAACAAACCCTAGAACCAACCAGCCGTGAAACCAACCAACAAATAAAAACAAACAAAAAATCAGCGTGAAGCACCAATCAGCCAAATCACAAACAGTGCATGCAATAACAAAACAAAAACCACAAACTAGCCCTTACCATCGAACAAAACAACAAACCATAAAGGAGCCATCCTTAAGCACTGAAAAACCAGAAACCATCAAGAAAAATAGCCTTTCACCGATAAAACAACAACAAAATTAGCTTCAAACAGCAGCCCTTAACCGACCAAAACAAACACTAAAACCACAGCTCACCGACAACCAAATTAGCCTCAAACAGCAGCCCTTAACAGACCAAAACAAACACCAAAACCACAACTCACTGACAACCAAATTAGCCCAAAAAATAGCAAACAACAGCCTTAAAAACAACCAAAACAGCAGCCAAAAATAGTAAACACCAGCCCCCAAAATAGCCGAAACAGCGAAACAGTGAACAGAAATAGCGAACCAGCAAACCAGAAAAACAACAAGCTTTAATCCTTTCGGCGACGACCTAACGCACTTCCAAAAAGCAACTTAAAATGTAAGACTTGAGGGCACCCTATTTATTTTTATAGTTCTGGACACAGCATGCCTGGTTGGACTCTAAATACGTCCAACCGGGTATGTAAAGTCGTACATTAAAGATGACCAAATTTCTGGTCACATCTTTTTCTTTCTTTAGTATTCCGTTATTTATCCTTTCATCGTTATTTTATTTCGCATTTATTTTGTTTATCTATTTACTTTCATCGTTATTTTATTATTTCGCATTTAATTTCGTTATTTATCTTATTTATTTATTTATTTACTTTCATGGTTATTTTATTATTTCACCTTTATTTTTGTTATTTATCTTTTTTTTTGTCTATTTATCGTTATTTTATTATTTCGCACCTACTTTCATGTACGCTTACATTTGCATTAATGATTGTGCGTGTTATCCCTTGCGGTATATCGAATGGAAACCCAGACATAAATTCCATAGCCGAATCTGAATGGACGGTAGTGCGGTCTGTACTTGGGATACAATTCCACGTACCGCTCGGGAAAATTCATATATGCGTGTTCATTTCATTATTGGTGCTATTTTCGTAGTAACGTTCAAACGCGTTTCCAAATGCAACTCGAACGCATGCCTTCTGCCTCACTCCGTTCGAACACGTTCTCGAACGCTACACGAACGTGAACTCTCTGGAATACTTCGTTCGAACGCGTTTACGAACGCTACACGAACGCACACACACTAAATAACCCTTTTCTTTATATTTCATGCATTTTTACATAGTTAGTTATTTATTTTACCTTATGCATTTTGTAGTAATTATTTACATTTATTTATTGACGCTTTCTCCTGCTTTGGATTATTATGATTCTTATTATCGTACCTTGCATTTCTTAATTTAATTTGCTTTTATTTATATTCATGTTCATGGGTGTGTAAATTTGTGTGTTTATTTGAATTATCCTGCATGAACTGCATAAGACTTGGTTATACCATTGTGTGAATCCGTCCATTATACTGGCATAAGTAAGGGACCATTCTGAACCCAATGGTTTGAGTTATTCCCTTGCGAGGGGTGAGTGCGGTCTTAAATCATTTCCCAGTTCACGCTGGGTGGTGACTCTTTTATTCTCTGATTTAGTCCCCTGTGGGCTACTCCGTACTCTCTACGGGCTGCGAGCCCAACAGTGTCGTGGTCGCCGAACATCATAGGCATAGCGGTTAACCCGCTTCGCTCCTACAGATGGAGACTCCATTGTGGATAGAGAATCGGCCTCGAAACAATGCCTTGTAGTTTCCGTGGCTTTGGCTTTAGTTACCCAAGTCTCATATATTTTGCATACCCTTTTTACCCCGATGGCGTCATGTATCGTGAAGTCGCTTTCACTTAAGGCGGCAGATCATTATGTGATGACCATCACTCGTTGGCATGTACCTTAGGGTATAAAAAAGGCGCGCTCACTTGGTCGCTCGAACCCTTGAGTGGGGAGACCTAGTTGTGAGCAACCTTTCGCCGGCGGGAGCCTTTATCCATACTCTTATAAGCCTACATATGAACCATAGTTATATGTCCTATAGAAGCTACCTCTATGCTTGTGTTTGGGACCATTATCATTTGGATCCATTTGGACCTCTCGTCATGAGATATGAACTTGTTGGGCCACTTAAACTGGGACGAGTTTATATCTTATAATGGTTGGGCCAAAAGTTTTCAAAATGACGATGGGCCACCTTGTGTTTGGGCTCCCTATCATTTGAAGTTGTTTAGCCACCTTATCACAAAAGTGTAAACCTTTTGGGCCTTTTCAACTGGGACAAGTTTGCACCTCGCGACAATCTGATTGAATGCTTTAAAATGATAACGGGCCAACATGTATATAAACCTTGATGGGCTTAGAAGGTCCAAACATGATCCAAATATGCCAAACGCATGAGTCCGATATCCGCACTAGCTTTCATCCATGAGGGGTACGCATTGTTATGGCATATTTGTATACTTTTAGATATCTCCAAGTCCATCCCCACAACCGTGATTACCGAGGGCCCAATTCGTCGTTTCTAGACAATTACACGATCCCCATAATAGGCTTAGTCAATATTGTAAATGGGCGGTCTTTGTCTTTTACCGATGGAAATGGACTGAGGTAGCCAAGGTTCACTCTTGTAGCGTAGGAGAGAACAATTTTGTGCATCCCACATTGGTGCATAAAATAAGCCATACCTAAGACAGAAATGGACTTACAACCAGTGTGGGAGGAATAAGGTCGGAATGATATATGCTATTTTGATAACCACATGCATCTCATGCATACACGTATCATGCTAAACCCTAGTTTTAAAAGCCATCATAGATATCTGTTGGGTTAGAAAATAAGGAAGACTTGTCAAGAAGAGGTTAGAAAGCATGGATGCATCAGGCAGTTAAGGTGTCCAACATCACCAAAATTACCGAGCAACTACAAGCTTTGACCAAAGCTGGGGCCAATCTGACAGTACCCCGCACAGTGAGAACAGAAAATTTTACAGCCAGAGTAGAAAGACCACTGGGGGGCCTTCAGCTAGAAAAAAAATTATTTGTTCTTAGTCCTTAATAGTTAAGCATACGTCCAATGATGAAATTGTTTGCTTTAGGGTAAAATCTTAGAAACGATAAGTTCTTGACGTACTTTTAATTGACACTTTGAGTAGTTGATCTATGTTAGACTCGTAAGCACTTAATTATAGGCTTTTAGTAGTGAAAACCTGAGTAGTTGGTAAAATGACTAGTCGAAGAAATTACAGGTCGATGAATGACTATTTGCTTAGATATCTATCCTGATTTGCTTGTGTTATGATGTGTGGTATGGTTGAAAGTAAAAGAAAAGTCTCTAAGGAAAAAAATTAAACCACCTATAACCGATAAGCGTGAAGCTACCCATGAGCGAGTATTAGGATCACCATGAGGAGAAATGCTACCTTAAAGGGTAGGTGTGTTGAAAAAAAAAAGACGAAAGAACAAAAAAAGAAAATCATACCATATTGAGTACAGAAAAAGCAATTGCAGAGCATAATTGAGATATCTAGGTTGGTTTGACCCATCGATCCCAATTTTTGAAACGAAATCATTGAGTTGGCTTACCTAGGAATCAAGCTTTAAATGAACCTTTGCGCACACACACTGTGAGTCTGGCTTAGATGATTTATTCAAAGACTTGGATTTGAGTTGCATTGAGTGTTTTGAAGGTTCTCTGGTTTCATTACTGGGCATTCTTTGAGGACAAAAATATGTATAACTATTAGGACTATTTCATAGCTCGTAATATAGTATGTCGATACAGAATACCGCATCATATAGTAACGGACCATGGAGTCCAATTTCAGGGAGAGAGCATATTGAGAAACCTGAGAATCGGAAGACATGATCCCAAAAGGATGAGGCTGATTTCAAGAAGGCGTAATCCACCTTGACTCGATGTAGGTAGCAAGATCAGAAAGTTAAGCCAGGTCTGGGGATGACCAATCTACCACCCCACAAGTAAGGGATCTTAAGCAGGCCAAGGGGCACCAAAGGCCAGGAGGATTTCTAAAGGGGTGAAGAAAACCCTCTAGCGCAAGGAATGCCTAACCAAAGATGACATCAAGCCAATAGGACAAAGAAAACCCATCGGAATAGGGAATGTATCCATGCATACATGCATACACGTCGCATACACACAATTTTTATTTTGTGTTCGCAGGCTTTGAAGAAAAAGAAAAAAGAGCGGCGAGGACGAGCAACTCCAAGAATGAAGAGGAATAGAGGAACCTCAGGAATAAATCGTAGGGTCGAGGCCCACATTATCGACAGTTTTGGGAATGAATCACATGGTCGAGGCCCAAATTATCGACAGTTCAAGAATGAATCCTAGGGGGCGAGGCCCATATTATCAACAGTTTGGGAATAAATCCCAGAGGTCGAAACACCTCATCATCATGGAAAACCCCCCAGTGGATCGAAGAGTCACACATGAGGACCAAGACGCTATCACCCACACAGTTCAGGAATAAAGCCCAGAGATCCAAACATCTCACACCCAGAATGGGTCGGGAATAAAGCCCAAGGGTCGAAACACCTCGCCATCAACTCAGCACAGTTCGGGAATAAAGCCCACAGATCGAAGCATCTCACACCCATCATGGTTCAGGAATAAAGCTCAGGGGTCGATGCACCTCGCCATCAACTCAGCACAGTTTGGGAATAAAGCCCAGAGATCGAAGCATCTCACACACAGCATGGTTCAGGAATAAAGCCCAGCGGTCGTAGCACCTCGCCATCAACTTAGCATAGTTTGGGAATGAAGCCCAGAGATTTCGGGAATAAATCCCACAGATCGAAGCATCTCACACCCGGTGGTTCGGGAATGAAGCCCAATGGTCGAAGCACCTCGCCACCAACTCAAATCAGTTCAAGAACAAATCCCAGAGATCAAAGCATCTCACACCCTGTGGTTCGGGAATGAAGCCCAGGGGTCAAAGCACCTCACCACCAACTCAACTCAATTCGGGAAAAAAGCCCAAAGATCGAAACATCTCACACCTGGTGGTTCGGGAATGAAGCCCAGGGGTCTAAGCACCTCGCCACCAACTCAACTCAGTTTAGTAACAAATCCCAGAGATCGAAGCATCTCATACCCGGTGGTTCGGGAATGAAGCCTAGGGGTCGAAGCACCTCGCCACCAACTCAACTCAGTTCGGGAATAAATCCCAGAGATCGAAGCATCTCACACCCGGTGGTTCGGGAATGAAGCCCAGGGGTCGACGCACCCAACTCAATTTAGTTCGGGAATAAATCCCAGAGATCGAAGCATCTCACACCCAGCATGGTTCGGGAAGAAATCCCAGGGGTCGAAGCACCTCGCCATCAACCCAACTCAGAGATCGAAGCGAAACAACAGGTAAGTCCGAAAATTACCGATGAACCAGGTAAGTAAAAATGCATGCATGACTTTGATAGGGTTGTTACTGCACACACTGTACAAGCCCCATCAAAGTGGGGGCGATTGTAGACACTGTATTTTTACATATACCTGAAAAGTTGCGAAAAACGAATGCCGGAAGGAAGGAAAACCTCCAAAATTAGCACCTCATTTGGATTCTGACTCACTAGCCAGCCTCGGATTCGCTCAGTCAGTTTCTGCTTCAAACCATAGCCTCGGACACGCCCATGCACGTCCAAATCCATCCACAAGGCCAAAAACCATTTATCATCCCATGTGACCGGCGTAAACACACACGTATAACGCAAGCGCACGTATCGTTCAAGTAGTATAAAAATATCGATCCCACGAGGACTTAATTCCTACTATTGTTATTAATTATTGAATCTATTTATTTACAGATATCTAATTGAGGGAGAAGATAATGATTGTTTGATTGATTTGGTTGATTATAGATTTGCTAAATAAATAAATAACTAAAAAGACAAAAGAAAATACTAAGGAAAATAACAAAAGACACAAAGATCTAGGGTTGTGAATCATTCTAATATCTTTTAAAAGATGAAGTGATTATTTCATGTTGGTGTAATAAATCAATTTACTAACCTGGAACACTAAATTATGCAAAAGCCTATGTCGATGGTCAGACGCAAATACCTAGTTTAACCCAATTGAACCATATGTCTATGTCAACCAAATTATCTGGATTCATTAAGTTTAAGTTCCAATTATGGTTACCCCCGCCCGACAGGTATATTTCTATCATGTAAGGAAATCTATTAAAGAGTTATCTATCCTCAAGGAAGATCGTGGGCTATTAAGTCTAAGGCTGAAACCTAAAATCCCTATGTCTAGGTCATTTTAGATTTACCACATCAATCTTATTGGTGATCAGACAACAAGAAGCATTAAGCTTAAGACTTAATAAGTAAACCTTTAAATTACCCAAACTATAAAATAACCTCTTATAAACCGGTGATATTAAAAGTCATCACAACCCCAAATAACTAACACATAACTAGGGCTAGTAAAAACTTAAAAGTAAAAGACATAAAGTAAAAATACTGAAAAGTAAAAGATATAAAGTAAAAGCTGAAAAGTAAAATAAAATAAAATAAAATAAAATACTAAGGTAAAAGGAATTACTTTTACTATTTACTATTTTAGATATCTCCCATAAAATAATATATAAACTTGTGATTCTTTTTCCAACCAGCCATAAAGGCGGTAACCTGATTAAGTCAAATTAAGTCCAACCAGCCATAAAGGCGGAACCAAAATTAAATTACCAACCGACCAATCTGGCGGTATCCTTGATTAGTTAGGTTTAAACCAGATTAAAATGAATTACCAACCGACCAATCTGGCGGTATCCTTTTTAAGTCAATATTTTAAATAGTGAATATATTATTTTTAAGGGATATTAATCTAAATAGTAACAGTAAAATAATTACCTTTCACCCTAGCTGGGGAAGTTACCTCTTCATGATAAATAGTAAAAACTGTAAAAAGTAAAAAAAGAAAAAGTAAATTACTATATTAACAAAACGTAATTAAAATTATTTACAAAACTAAAAACTAAAAAAAAACTAAAAACTAAAAGAAACTAGAGAGAGAAACTCTCTCTTTACATCAAAGAGATGAGAGAGAGTGGTGCCACTAAAACTGAAATTTCGAGCTGAATTTATAGGCCCTGGTAGGCTTCCAGCGTCACGACGCCAAGGCCTTTGGCGTTGCTACGCCAGATTCTGTCGACGTGGCACGCTCTGGTTCGTCGGTTTGCAGATTCTGGATAAGCTGATAAGGTGACACGTGGCAGAGTGGTTGGCTTCAATTATTATGACACGTGGCGACTTCTGATTGGTCGATGAGATTCTTATCCGCCACGTGTCAGATAAGGATTAGATACTCAATGATTGATGCTGACGTGGCAGTGACATGGCGACACATGGGAAAGAGACTATTGGCACCGTAGGATTGCGACACGTGGCACTTCTTGATTCGCTGATGATGACGTGGTGGTGAGGTGGCAGTTTGACTTGGTCAACCTGGTGATGTGGCTGATGACGCGGCAATGACGTGGAGTGACACGTGGCACACGTGGTGATGATGACTGTCGGCACCGTAGGATGATGACTGTCGGCACCGTAGGTGATGACACGTGGTACGGTGCACGTTAGTAGATCGGCTGTGATGGTGACACGTGGCACGTCACACGTTAGTAAAGTCAAACTTTTCTCATATTCTGATTTGTGGACCCGGCATAAGTTAGCACTGTTCGGCGCACGTTAGGCGTCGCGACGAGGGAAATTTACTGATTTGCCATTTTGTCAGTTTTTCTCTATTTTGGCCCCAAATTGCTTCCAATGCTTTCCCAACTTTATTTATCTGCAAAATAACATAAAACACATCAAAATATTCACAAAACTCAAGAAACTATACAAAATATTAGGTTAAATGAGTGGGAAATAGTGATAGATTTACCACTCATCACACCCCCAAATCTAACATTTTACTAGTCCTCGAGCAAAACATAAAATAACATAAATAAATTAACTAAGCCACTTTCATAGGGATCACGGTTGCATTTATCGTATGCAACAAGCCTTTAAACCTCTAGGTGTCCCTAGTGGACGAGTTGTAGTCTCGTGAGGGTTTACAGCAATGATACCCACAAACATTTTACAAAAGTAAAAAGGTAGTAAAACTAATGCACACAAAAGCAAAAAGACAAGCGAAAAGAGAATAAAGATGTTAGTGACTATGGGTGAAACTTCTACTCCAAGTTACTAGTTGTTTTGTTTTATTCTAAATTACTGAATAAGTAAATTCTCTGATTATTTTTACCATTCTTCATATACATAGCCAACAAAATATTAAACAACTTATTTTTTCCCACAACAGTCATAAGTGCAGTCGATAAGAGAGTAATATTTTTGTCCTAAAGTTCTATCAGATTTCACACCTTTTGTAGCAATGGAATAATTTTTCTCATTTTTCTGATTTTTTTCTTTGATTTTTCTCTATTTTTTATTTATATACAATATCTTTCCGTCTATGTAGCGATTGTTGGGTCGGTGACTCCCAAACCAGTTGGCTTTAGGGCACCAGGTGTTAAGACACCCCTACGGACTTAATTACTCAGACTTCAGATATGTATATTTTTAGAGCATCTTCGATCCATGTAACGAGCTTTGGGCCAATGACTCCCAAACCAGTTGGTTTATGGCAGTAGGTGTTAAAACACCCTTACAAACTTAATAACTCGGATCTCATATGTTTTTTTTTTTTTTACTCCATTGCTTTTTGAGATGTTTCCTCCAATTAAATTAGAGCACTGAATATTACAAACTTTTCAATTTTAGCTCATGTCCGTATGTTACTATATATGTTGATAATATCTGTCAACTGAGCATATGAAGATCCATTTTAGTCCGTTTTAAGGAGAATAAAAATTAACTTGTTTCGAAATAGGTTTAGATACGTCTCAGGAGTGGAAACTCCTTACTCAGCTATCTCTTACCAATTTCACCTTTTTAGTCGAAATAAAAACATAAAAACACAAAATATTTTTGTAATTTTTGAAAAATATTCAATTTTTTTGTATTTTTCGAAAAAATTTGGACTAAAAATAAAAATAACACACAACTAAAAACAAGGTACTGATTAACTAATTCCCTCCCCCAAACCTAAATGAGACATTGTCCCCAATGTCTTATACAGTAGAAGAATAGTTTAGAAGATAATATCTGGTTAGCTGAAAATCTTACAAGAAAAGTTAAAGGTTAAGATCCAGATTAATCCGACGCCTCTTACCACGATCGTCCTCGGACCAATTTATCTTTGAAAGGATAGGGTCAACTTGTGGTTCATAGGCTAAGAGTTGGTCAACTAGATCTGGAGCAGTTCTGGCAGTAAAGATGAGTTCTTTTAAAGGTTTTGACACGAACCCATTTCTTCGGGCATCATCAAGAAACACACATAGAAAATCATAAAATCCATCAACATTAAACAGTCCAAGCGGTTTCTGGTGTATGTTCAGGTTCGCCCAAGATAGAACTATAAAAATTTCCTCTAATATACCGAAGCCACCTGGCAAAGCGATAAAAGCATCAGCACGGTTAATCATTTCTACCAGTCGTTCAGACATACCTGGCACGATCAGTTCCTCTCCGTTTGATGACCCAATAAGATTTGCCTCTGCCAAGGGTTTTGGGATGATTCCCAAAACATGACTGTCTTCTTCCTGTACAGCCTTTGAAACGATCCCCATAAGTCTGAGATTGCCTCCACCATATATTAAGTGCATATTCCTTGTAGCTAAGACTCGACCCAATTCATGTGTTACCTCTACGTATTGTGGCTTAGTACCAACACTAGTACTGCAAAACACACAGATGTTTTCAACTCGTCTTCTTGAAGTGGCTTACATTTTTTATGTATTTCTTTTTCAACTCTGGATGCCTTCAAAAGTGTAATGACGGGCTGAATTTATAGTACCTGAAAAAGGGTGAGTAATAATAACACTAATATCTTCCAAACGACGATTGTTAGCTAAACAACAAAAGAAATCTCTAAATGTCAAAAAGTTTGGATCCTGTCTACGAAAATAAAGATAATTACAACAGAAAAGCGAATCAAAGCAATAATTAAGGCAACGGAATTGTGTACGCAATACGCCACTCGCTTAGTATAAATTCATTAGGATGCGTCTCAAGATTTTATTCCTTACTCAGCCATCGCTAATGAATTGTTTCTCTTTCTTGATTGCCAAACACAAATCCTTCTGTCTTAAAATGCTTCGTTTGTACTTTTCCCTACAAAAATAACACACAAAATTAAAAACTCTACAACATGTATACACAAAATATGAAAACAAAAATTACAACAAATTACATTGGGTTGCCTCCCTGCTAGCGCTAAATTTTCGTCTTCAGCCAGACGTGACTGAAATTCATCTGTTAATGAGGTTTCAATGTCGTTTTGGATGTCCGATTAAAGACAATCCCGTGAGCATTTCTTTTGAAGGGTCTCTTCCAACGGTAAAGTGGCAAAAAGAATTTTGTCCTATTCAGTGCTCGTGCCACCTTTTTGCTCATTGTTACTCCAGTGGTTCCTACAAAGAAAGAAAAAAAATCAGGAAAATAACAAAAGACACAAAGATCTAGGGTTGTGAATCATTCTAATATCTTTTAAAAGATGAAGTGATTATTTTATGTTTGTGTAATAAATCAGTTTACTAACCTGGAACACTAAATTATGCAAAAGCCTCTGTCGATGGTCAGACGCAAATATCCAGTTTAACCCAATTGAACCATATGTCCATGTCAACCAAATTATCTGGATTCATTAAGTTTAAGTTCTAATTATGGCTACCCCCACCCGACAGGTATATGTCTATCCTGTAAGGAAATCTATTAAAGGGTTATCTATCCTCAAGGAAGATCGTAGGCTATTAAGTCTAAGGCTGAAACCTAAAATTCCTATGTCTAGTTCATTTTAGATTTACCACATCAATCTTATTGGTGATCAGACAACAAGAAGCATTAAGCTTAAGACTTAATAAGTAAACCTTTAAATTACCCAAACTATAAAATAACCTCTTATAAACTGGTGATATTAAAAGTCATCACAACCCTAGATAATTAACACATAACTAGGGCTAGTAAAAACTTAAAAGTAAAAGACATAAAGTAAAAATACTGAAAAATAAAAGATATAAAATAAAAGTTGAAAAGTAAAATAAATTTAAATAAAATAAAATTCTAAGGTAAATGAATTACTTTTACTATTTACTATTTTAGATATCTCCCATAAAATAATATATAAACTTGTGATTCTTTTTCCAACCAGCCATAAAGGCGGTAACCTGATTAAGTCAAATTAAGTCCAACCAGCCATAAAGGCGGAACCAAAATTAAATTACCAACCAACCAATCTGGCGGTATCCTTGATTAGTTAGGTTTAAACCAGATTAAAATGAATTACCAACCGACCAATCTGGCGGTATCCTTTTTAAGTAAATATTTTAAATAGTGAATATATTATTTTTAAGGGAGATTAATCTAAATGGTAACAGTAAAAGAATTACCTTTCACCCTAGCTGAGGAAGTTACCTCTTCATGATAAATAGTAAAAACTGTAAAAAGTAAAAAAAGAAAAAGTAAATTACTATATTAACAAAACGTAATTAAAATTATTTACAAAACTAAAAACTAAAAAAAAAAACTAAAAATTAAAAGAAACTAGAGAGGGAAACTCTCTCTTTACATCAAAAAGATGAGAGAGAGTGGTGCCACTAAAACTGAAATTTCGAGCTGAATTTATAGGCCCTGGTAGGCTTCCAGCGTCGCGACGCCAAGGCCTTTGGCGTCGCTACGCTAGATTCTGTCGACGTGGCACGCTCTGATTCGTCGGTTTGCAGATTCTGGATAAGCTGATAAGGTGACACGTGGCAGAGTGGTTGGCTTCAATTATTATGACACGTGGCGGCTTCTGATTGGTCGATGAGATTCTTATCCGCCACGTGTCAGATAAGGATTAGATACTCAATGATTGATACTGACGTGGCGGTGATGTGGCGACACGTGGGAAAGAGACTATCGGCACCATAGGATTGCGACACGTGGCACTTCCTGATTCACTGATGATGATGTGGCGGTGAGGTGGCAGTTTGACTTGGTCAACCTGGTGATGTGGCTGATGACGCGGAAATGACGTGGAGTGACACGTGGCACACGTGGCGATGATGACTGTCGGCACCGTAGGATGCTGACACGTGGCACGGTGGATGTTAGCAGATCGGCTGTGATGGTGACACGTGGCACGTCACACGTTAGCAAAGTCAAACTTTTCTCAAATTTTGATTTGTGGACCCGGCGCACGTTAGCACTATTCGTCGTACGTTAGGCGTCATGACGTGGGAAATTTACTGATTTGCCATTTTGTCAATTTTTCTCTATTTTTGCCCCAAATTGCTTCCAATGTTTTCCCAACTTTATTTATCTACAAAATAACACAAAACACATCAAAATATTCACAAAACTCAAGAAACTATACAAAATATTAGGTTAAATGAGTGGGAAATAGTGATAGATT
The DNA here is from genome assembly GCA_019454045.1 of Zanthoxylum bungeanum. Taxonomy (NCBI): domain Eukaryota; kingdom Viridiplantae; phylum Streptophyta; class Magnoliopsida; order Sapindales; family Rutaceae; genus Zanthoxylum; species Zanthoxylum bungeanum. Next base: position 152,945 of record SKCR01007815.1, on the reverse strand, counting down.
TACCACTCATCACACCCCGAAACCTAACATTTTGCTAGTCCTCGAGCAAAACATAAAATAACATAAATAAATTAACTAAGCCACTTTCGTAGGGATCACGGTTGCATTTAGCGTATGCAACAAGCCTTTAAACCCCTAGGTGTCCCTAGTGGACGAGTTGTAGTCTCGTGAGGGTTTACAGCAATGATACCCACAAACATTTTACAAAAGTAAAAAGGTAGTAAAACTAATGCACACAAAAGCAAAAAGACAAGAGAAAATAGAATAAAGATGTTAGTGACTAATCAAGTGAAACTTCTACTCCAAGTTACTAGTTGTTTTGTTTTATTCTAAATTACTGAATAAGTAAATTCTCCGATTATTTTTACCATTCTTCATATACATAGCCAACAAAATATTAAACAAGTTATTTTTTCCCACAACAGTCATAAGTGCAGTCGATAAGAGAGTAATATTTTTGTTCTAAAGTTCTATCAGATTTCACACCTTTTGTAGCAATGGAATAATTTTTCTCATTTTTCTGATTTTTTTCTTTGATTTTTCTCTATTTTTTATTTATATACAATATCTTCCGTCTATGTAGCGAGTGTTGGGTCGGTGACTCCCAAACCAGTTGGCTTTAGGGCACCAGGTGTTAAGACACCCCTACGAACTTAATTACTCAGACTTCAGATATGTATATTTTTGCAGCATCTTCGATCCATGTAACGAGCTTTGGGCCAATGACTCCCAAACCAGTTGGTTTATGGCACTAGGTGTTAAAACACCCTTACAGAGTTAATAACTCGGATCTCAAATGTTTTTTTTTTACTCCATTGTTTTTTGAGATGTTTCCTCCAATTAAACTAGAGCACTGAATATTACAAACTTTTCAATTTTAGCTCATGTCCGTATGTTACTATATGTTGATAATATCTGTCAACTGAGCATATGAAGATCCATTTTAGTCCGTTTTAAGGAGAATTCACAAATTAAATAATTCAAAATGAAATAAACAAAAATTAACTTGTTTCGAAATAGGTTTAGATACGTCTCAGGATTGGAAACTCATTACTCAGCTATCTCTTACCAATTTCACCTTTTTAGTCAAAATAAAAACACAAAATATTTTTGTAATTTTTGAAAAATTTTCAATTTTTTTGTATTTTTCGAAAAAAATTGGACTAAAAATAAAAATAACACACAACTAAAAACAAGGTACTGATTAACTAATTCCCTCCCCCAAACCTAAATGAGACATTGTCCCCAATGTCTTATACAGTAGAAGAATAGTTTAGAAGATAATACCTGGTTAGCTAAAAATCTTACAAGAAAAGTTAAAGGTTAATATCCAGATTAATCCGACGCCTCTTACCACGATCGTCCTCGGACCAATTTATCTTTGAAAGGATAGGGTCAAATTGTGGTTCATAGGCTAAGAGTTGGTCAATTAGATCTGGAGCAGTTCTGGCAGTAAAGATGAGTTCTTTTAAAGGTTTTGACACGAACCCATTTCTTCGGGCATCATCAAGAAACACACAAAGAAAATCATAAAATCCATCAACATTAAACCGTCCAAGCGGTTTCTGGTGTATGTTCAGGTTCGCCCAAGATAGAACTATAAAAATTTCCTCTAATGTACCCAAGCCACCTGGCAAAGCGATAAAAGCATCAGCACGGTTAATCATTTCTACCAGTCGTTCAGACATACCTGGCACGATCAGTTCCTCTCCGTTTGATGATCCAATAAGATTTGCCTCTGCCAAGGGTTTTGGGATGATTCCCAAAACATGATTGCCTCCTTCCTGTACAGCCTTTGAAACGATCCCCATAAGTCCGAGATTGCCTCCGCCATATATTAAGTGCATATTCCTTGCAGCTAAGACTCGACCCAATTCATGTGTTGCCTCTACGTATTGTGGCTTAGTACCAACACTAGTACCGCAAAACACACAGATGTTTTCAACTCGTCTTCTTGAAGTGGCTTCCATTTTTTATGTATTTCTTTTTCAACTCTGGATTCCTTCAAAAGTGTAATGAAGGGCTGAATTTATAGTACCTGAAAAAGGGTGAGTAATAATAGCACTAATATCTTCCAAACGACGATTGTTAGCTAAACAACAAAAGAAATCTCTAAATGTCAAAAAGTTTGGATCCTGTCTACGAAAATAAAGATAATTACAACAGAAAAGTGAATCAAAGCAATAATTAAGGCAACGGAATTGTGTACGCAATACGCCACTCGCTTAGTATAAATTCATTAGGATGCGTCTCAAGATTTTATTCCTTACTCAGCCATCGCTAATGAATTATTTCTCTTCTTTGATTGCCAAACACAATTCCTTCTGTCTTAAAATGCTTCGTTTGTGCTTTTCCCTACAAAAATAACACACAAAATTAAAAACTCTACAACATGTATACACAAAATATGAAAATAAAAATTACAACAAATTGCATGGGTTGCCTCCCTGCTAGCGCTAAATTTTTCGTCTTCAGCCAGACGTGATTGAAATTCATCTGTTAAGGAGGTTTCAATGTCGTTTTGGATGTCCGATTAAAGACAATCCCGTGAGCATTTCTTTTGAAGGGTCTCTTCCAACGGTAAAGTGGCAAAAAGAATTTTGTCCTATTCAGTGCTCGTGCCACCTTTTTGCTCATTGTTACTCCAGTGGTTCCTACAAAGAAAGAAAGAAAGAAAATCAGGAGGTCTCGTATGGTGCTTGACTTGGAATGGGAGTTCCATTCTGTCAAGCTTCTGGGCGATATCTTTGATTTGTACTCCCCAAAACAACGATGTTTCTCCTGAATGCTCTGGATCTTTATTAAGGTCAGACATTTGCTCTTCCATTTGCCCTGTTTCTTGCTCCCCATTTTCTTCACAGATGTATTGTAAAATTTTTGTATTCAGCTCTTCATCTGTCATCTGTGAAATACATGCTTCAAAATTGCCAACCTGAGGATGCAAAGATGTTTCTGACATTAGGTTTTCATCCTCTGATACGACTGGAATGGATGGTTCAGGTAGATCTTCTTCAAACATCATGGTAAAGCATGCTCCAAGATCTTCATTTTAAGGATTGAAAGTTTGATCCTCCGTTGTTGGTGCAGTTGGTACAAATAGATCAGCTTCATCCTCGTCAAAATTTGAATAATAAAAGTCAAATTGAGACTTTGCCGGTTCGGGCTCCTGAACTGATACCTCTGGTTGTTGATACTGCTCAGCCTTCTCCTCTGTTGAAGTGTCATTGTGAAATGATTGGTACTCGAAGGCTTCATCAGTGTCATCTGAAACTGGTTCTTGAGGTATGTAGTTCTGGTTTTCTGTGAATTGTCTCATTTGATCTGTCATCCTCTGAATGAATTCTGATTGTCTCTGAATACTTTCAAATTGATTCTGACTTGTTTCAAGAATTGTATCCAACTTTTCTTTTCGTTTCTTGAACATATCTTCGAGCATGTTTGGCAACTGATCTTCCTCTGATGGTTCTGGTTGTTGATGAAGATCATAGGTAGATGGTGGATAAGATGGAAAATGTGGTTCTGTGAAATGTGATGGCTCGTCATACCATGAAGGATCTTGATAGCTCTGCCACCCTGTATGGTAGTTGTAATCGCAATAATCTCTAGGGTGGTTACCATTACATATGTCATATCTCCTTATTGCGTTCTGTTGAGCAAATGTGGTATTGCTTGGTTCTGGCATCCAGTGATAATTGTTGGGCTGGACAACAGGCCTCAGAAAACCGGACTGTTGCTCTTAGATTTGGGATGTATCTTCTTGTAAGGTACGTAATCTCTCAATCTCCCAATAATGTTCCATTTTCAATCACCTGAAAAATAAAAGAAGGAAATAAAAATTACAGATAAAGAAAATTAGATACAAGTAAATGAGATAGCTTCAAAATTAATAACTCAAGAAAAATAAGTCCCCGGCAACGGCGCCAAAAACTTGACCGGTTTAAACACACACATATAACGCAAGCGCACATATCGTTCAAGTAGTATAAAAATATCGATCCCACGAGGACTTAATTCCTACTGTTGTTATTAATTATTGAATCTATTTATTTACAGATATCTAATTGAGGGAGAAGATAATGATTGCTTGATTGATTTGGTTGATTGTAGATTTGCTAAATAAATAAATAAATAAAAAGACAAAAGAAAATACTAAGGAAAATAACAAAAGACACAAAGATCTAGGGTTGTGAATCATTCTAATATCTTTTAAAAGATGAAGTGATTATTTTATGTTTGTGTAATAAATCAGTTTACTAACCTGGAACACTAAATTATGCAAAAGCCTCTGTCGATGGTCAGACGCAAATATCCAGTTTAACCCAATTGAACCATATGTCTATGTCAACCAAATTATCTGGATTCATTAAGTTTAAGTTCTAATTATGGCTACCCCCGCCCGACGGTATATGTCTATCTTGTAAGGAAATCTATTAAAGGGTTATCTATCCTCAAGGAAGATCGTGGGCTATTAAGTCTAAGGCTGAAACCTAAAATTCCTATGTCTAGTTCATTTTAGATTTACCACATCAATCTTATTGGTGATCAGACAACAAGAAGCATTAAGCTTAAGACTTAATAAGTAAACCTTTAAATTACCCAAACTATAAAATAACCTCTTATAAATCGGTGATATTAAAAGTCATCACAACCCCAGATAACTAACACATAACTAGGGCTAGTAAAAAACTTAAAAGTAAAAGACATAAAGTAAGAATACTGAAAAGTAAAAGATATAAAGTAAAAGTTGAAAAGTAAAATAAAATAAAATCCTAAGGTAAAGGAATTACTTTTACTATTTACTATTTTAGATATCTCCCATAAAATAATATAAAAACTTGTGATTCTTTTTCCAACCAGCCATAAAGGCGGTAACCTGATTAAGTCAAATTAAGTCCAACCAGATATAAAGGCGGAACCAAAATTAAATTACCAACTGACCAATCTGGCGGTATCCTTGATTAGTCAGGTTTAAACCAGATTAAAATGAATTACCAACCGACCAATCTGGTGGTATCCTTTTTAAGTCAATATTTTAAATAGTGAATATATTATTTTTAAGGGAGATTAATCTAAATAGTAACAGTAAAAGAATTACCTTTCACCCTAGCTAGGGAAGTTACCTCTTCATGATAAATAGTAAAAACTGTAAAAAGTAAAAAAAGAAAAAGTAAATTACTATATTAACAAAACGTAATTAAAATTATTTACAAAACTAAAAACTAAAAAAAAAAACTAAAAACTAAAAGAAACTAGAGAGAGAAACTCTTTCTTTACATCAAAGAGATGAGAGAGAGTGGTGCACTAAAACTGAAATTTCGAGCTGAATTTATAGGCCCTGGTAGGCTTCCAGCGTCGCGACGCCAAGGCCTTTGGCGTCGCTATGCCAGATTCTGTCGACGTGGCACGCTCTGGTTCGTCGGTTTGCAGATTCTGGATAAGCTGATAAGGTGACACGTGGCAGAGTGGTTGGTTTCAATTATTGTGACACGTGGCGGATTCTGATTGGTCGATAAGATTCTTATCCGCCACATGTCAGATAAGGATTAGATACTCAATGATTGATGCTGACGTGGCGACATGTGGGAAAGAGACTGTCGGCACCGTAGGATTGCGACACGTGGCACTTTCTGATTCGCTGATGATGACGTGGCAGTGAGGTGGCAGTTTGACTTGGTCAACCTGGTGATGTGGCTGATGACGCGGAAATGTCGTGGAGTGACATGTGGCACACGTGGTGATGATGACTTTCGGCACCGTAGGATGCTGACACGTGGCACGGTGCATGTTAGCAGATCGGCTGTGATGGTGACACGTGGCACGGCGCACGTTAGCAATGTCAAACTTTTCTCAGATTCTCATTTGTGGACCCGGCGCACGTTAGCACTGTTCGGCGCCCGTTAGGCTTCGCGACGCGGAAGGTCTTGGCGTCGCGACGCTGGAAATTTACTGATTTGCCATTTTGTCAATTTTTCTCTATTTTGGCCCCAAATTGCTTCCAATGCTTTCCCAACTTTATTTATCTACAAAATAACACAAAACACATCAAAATATTCATAAAACTCAAGAAACTATACAAAATATTATGTTAAATGAGTGGGAAATAGTGATAGATTTACCACTCATCACCATGCACGCCCAAACCTTCCCAAATAGAGAAAATCCCTTGCAATTCACATGTCAAAATTCCCTCATCAATACTTTCCAATTTAACAAGATTTTGGGATACCATCCAATTTAACAAGATTTGGGATATTCTCATCACCAAATTTGTGAGATTGTGTTCCCAAAATAATTTAAGAAAATATCTCCCAAATCAATATGATTTGTTTCCCTAGTTGGAGATCCCTTCAAATCATTATAAATTAGGGACCAAATCATCACAAAAGGTGGGCTTGGCCGAAACAATAAAGCAAAAACCTAGGAAGCTCTTTCTTCTTCTTCTTCTTACCACCGAAACATAAAGAAAGAAAATCGTAGCCAAAAACTGAACAAAAATAACAAAAGAAAAGCCATCACCAAAAAACAGAATCACCACAACCAGCCTTCACCGAAACAACAAGAGAAAATCACCCAAAAACAACCAGAAAATCACCAAACAAACAACCCAAAAACTGAGATAAAAGACAGCAGCATCACCAAAACCAAAACAATAAAACAGCAGACCACCTAAAACAACCAAACACCAAAACAGCATCACCAAAACCAAATACCAAAACAGCCCCAAGAACCATAAAAAAAAGTCACCGAAAACCACCAAACTAGCAAAAAAAAAAAAAACAACCACCAAACAACCGAAACAGCAAGCCAAAAAATAGTGAGCAGAAACCAAAACAGCAGGCAAAAATATAGCAACCAGAAAATAGCAAAACAGCAAGCAGAAACAACGAAACAGCAAGCAGAAACAGCGAACCAGCGATCCTTCTGGCAACGGCCTAACGCACTTCCGAGAAAGCAACTTAAAAGGTAAGAGCTGATGGCACCATTACCACATTTATTTTCATAGTTCTGGACGCTGCATGCCTAGCTGGACGTGAGATACGTTCAGTCGGGTATGCGAAGTCCTACATCAAAGACGGCCAAATTTTCTGGTCACATTATTTTTCTTCTTCGGCATTTTATTATTTATTTATTATCTATTTAGTGTTATTTATCTTTTTATTTATTTATTCACTTTCATCGTGATTTTATTATTTCGCATTTAGTTTGTTATTCATCTTTTTTGTCCATTTATTGTTATTTTATTATTTCGTCTTTATTTTATTTGTTCATGTTGGTGATTATCCGCATATGCATTATTATATTATTTCATGTCTATTTTTTTATTTACATTGCATTAATACTTATATGTGTTATTATCCCTTGCGGTATATCGGATGGAAACCCAGACGTAAATTCTGTAACCGAATCCGAATGGACGGTAGTGCGGTTTGTACTTGGGATACAACTCCACGTGCCACTCGGGAAATACTCATATATGCATGATTAACCCCCTTTTTTGCTATTTATTTATTGATGTTTTTCCTGCTTTTTCGTTCTCATATTTCTTAATATGCTTTTATTATTTCTATTAATGTTTATGGGTGTGTAAATTTATGTTTATTTGAATTACTTTGCATGAACTTCTTAAGACTTGGCTATACCATTGTGTGAACCCATCCATTATACTGGCATAAGTAAGGGACCATTCCAAACCCAACAGTTTGAGGTCTTCCCTTCGAGGGGTGAGTGCGGATTTAAATCTTTTCCCAGTTCACATTGGGTGGCGACTCCTTTATTCTTCGGTTTAATCTCATGCGGGCTACTCCGTACTCTCTACGGGCTGCGAGCCCAACAGTGTCATGGTCATCGAGCATCATAGGCATAGCGGTAAACCCCGCTTCGCTCCTACACTAACCAATTCCAAATGAAATATTTGGGAGAGGCGTGTAATGTTCTTGGGATCCAGATTCTTCGGGATCGCAAGAAACAACTGTTAGCTATGTCTTAGGCATCCTACATCGATAAGATCCTTGTACGATTTGGGATGCAGAATTCCAAGAAAGGCAATTTTCCTTATCGACGTGGAATTCATTTGTTAAAAGAACAGTCTCCTAAGACACCTCAAGAAGTTGAGGAAATGAGACATATCTCATATGCCTCAGCAGTTGATAGTTTCAGGTGTGTTAAGCTATGCACGAGACTGGACATATGCTTTACTGTGGGAGTAGTCGGTAAGTTTCAGTCTAATCCAGGATTGGATCATTGAGTGGCTGTGAAACATATTCTCAAGTATCTTAAGAGAATGAGAAATTATATGCTTGTGTATTCCGGAGAGGATATGATCCTAAGGGGATATAAGGATTCTAATTTTTAGACGGATGTCGATTCTAGGAAATCAACATATGGATTAGTGTTTACCCTAGGTGGTGGGGCTATTGTATGGTAGAGTATAAAGTAATCTTATATTGTTGACTCCACCATTGAGGCTGAGTATGTAGCAGCTTGCGAAGAAGCTAAGGAATCAGTCTGGCTCCAGACGTTCTTGGGAGATCTGGAATTTGTTCCAGATATTGATAAATCACTAACACTTTATTGCGATAATAGTAGTGCAGTGACGAATTCTAAAGAGCCAATAAGTTATAAGAGGGGAAAACATATAGATAGAAAATATCATCTCATCACGGAGATAGTGCAGAGATGAGACTTTTTTATCACGAAGATTGCATCTGTAGAGAATCTAGGTGATCCATTTACGAAGACCTTGTCAGTTAAAGTATTTAAAGGTCACCTAAATGGTCTAAGGTTACGTGACATGTCTCATTTGCTCTAGTGCAAGTGAGAGATTGTTGGGATATATGCTCTAGAGCTTCATGTAATGTAAACGAAATTATATTTTATGAAATAAAATAATGCATTATTCATTTATTAAAGTGTTTGTTTAATATCACATATTGTAAATTATTTCATTTACTCTAGATTGCTCATATGCCTTCAGACTTAGTGTATGAGTGTCATAAAGAAGATGATTTAAGTCTGAAATTAGTAATCTAAAATGGTCCATAGATAGCAAACAAAGCGGGTACTTTATTTGTGATTTATCTATAACTGCGGTCCATTATATAATTGTATGGCGATCTTGATCCGGGATCGTCCATGTGGAGACATGAGATTGAAGGCACCTTGTATGATGTGATCATATAGGACTGGACCCATATAGAAATGCGTTTTTTATAATTTTTGTTAAATAAAGAAATTCATTTCGATCTACTAGATGGTCATATATGGATTGATATTAATCCTGAGTGTACCACCAACTCCTGCATGGCAGGCTATGTCCTTTGATTTACAAAGGTGAGGTTGGTGTAGCAATCCCGACCAATAGCTACGTACTTTGGAGACATGATTTGGTGTGTAGTTGATGACATTTTACATAATATGGAGTTCACTCCTTCTTGCGAGAAGTATAGTAGTATCTTCCTTGTGGGTTGATTCGGTACTTGAACGGTTAGAGCGTTCAAGTCTTTCTATTGTGAATAGAAAGATTAACATTTATAATGGTTATGAATAAATCATTCATTAGAGAACCAATGGTACTTAAGGTAAAAATAATTAGAGGGGTATAACAGATATTATGACCCAGTTCTAATTACGAGATACTTTTGAAAGGCTAATCCGTATGTAATGACTATATCGATGGACACCGACGTGGTTCAACTTAATTTATCTATTTGCAACAACGAGAGTGTAGCTTCGGGTTTTTAATGGAATAATCCGAAGTTAATAATTCAGAATATTTAATTAAGAGATTAATTAATATTTCGAGATTATTGGAGCTCGGAACCGTAGGTCCATTTGGTCCCCGTGCTAGCTCGATATACTATAGCAGATTAAATATAATTGGATAGTCCAATTATATACTCACATATGTAAATATTATTAATATGATTAAAAATATTATTTTGTCGTACTTGAAACTATATATTAAAGTTTAATATATGGTTTTTATAATAAATGATTATATTATATTATATAATTTAATAAAGATATTATCCGTATTTCCAAAAAATAGTTTTTGGAAGCTTTTAGTTTGTAATGGAAGTTACACCTTTTTCAAAAAGGTATTAAATCAATTTATTTTGTAACATTCCTTGTTATAATTGTGACATTGAATACAAGATTTGGTGTTACAAAATTTTGAAAGAAAAGCCCTAGGGTGGCCGAAACTTACATGTTAGGGACATGGAGAGTTTTGTTAATTTTACAAATTAATAACTCTAACTATAAAAAGAAATTGGATTTTTTCTTTTGTCACCCTAATTCATTCCAAACCTTAGCCATCCAAGTTCATGTTTTCTCTCAAAATAAGAAAGAAAAGAAAAAGAGAAAAAACAAAAGAACAAAAGTTGTTGTGTGACATTTTCAATTTCTAAAGTGTTTTGGGATTTATTTGTGAGTCTAGCCCACACTCGTTTGTTACGAGATATAGCACGGAAGTCCTTTTGGTGTCGAACCAAAATCCATCATCATCTTCCTTACTCTCTACCCACGGCAGTGAGCATTCGTTTTGCTCATTATATGCTATTACCATGCAAGAACATTATAATAACATCCAAGATTCAGTCATAAACATGAAAAACACAAAGGAAATAAAAAAAATTGAAATAAGAAGAGACCAAAAAACAGGAGAAAAAAAAAGAAGGAATATGAAGACTTCATAAAACGATAAAGATAGAGAAAATCTTGACCTTGGAACCCTGAGCTCCTGATACCAAATGATAGAAACCTGCCTGGAACAAAGCCAAGAAAACCCCTCCACTTGTTCTAAGCCCCAAGAACCGTGAATCTTGATTTTGTAAGAACAAAATCCTTCCAAGATCAAGTTCAACCCTTAAAGAACTTTGCCCTTAAGAACCTTTCTTTATTTCGTTGGAGAATTTTGAACAGCGATACAGCGTCACAACACTTGCCACACATTGATAAGCTTTTGTTCCGTAGAACCAAGGAAGAATCAACTCCCTCAAGATGACACAAGTCACTTTATTTTGTAAAAAAAAATGTTCTTAGTTAATTCCCAATTACAATGAATAATGCCCCTTTAAATAGGTGGCTAATCCTAATTCTACCCAAATATAATAAAACCCTAGTAAAATAAACCCAATAACACATAAAATACTTTAAAATTTCGTGCATGGGCTTTGTAATATAATTAAAATTCGGCTCAGCACTTGAACAACACATAACCTTAAAAAATTATAAAATATAAAAACCATAGGGATATCTTGCGTCCTTATTTTGACCAAGAAGACATCCGAACTGGAATTTGATATAAGCTACAAATTTGTAGAGATACGAGTTCTCTTTCTAATGCAACTTGAATCAGCAAAATCGGACATCAGACGAGAAAGTTATGTCCAGAATACGAAGACTGCGCAAATCCCGCCACATCTAGTGCACCATTCGGAAATAAAGCCCAAAATCAATCAAGGCAGCCCATGCACGTTCAAGACCCATTCCAATATTGCTTTAGACATAATAAAGCCTTCACATAAAGTCTCATGCATGGACCAAACTCTGGAACCCAATGAATCTTCCAAATCCACCAAAATGGCCCAAATACACCAATTTGACCAAGCCATGCAATCAGCCACAACTTCAAGTTAACTTGACCCAACAAACAGAGCTCATTTTGGATCACATCAGTCGGTTTGTTTTGGTTTTAATTTTTATGGAATTTTTAGGGATATTTTAGGACCATGTTAGGGCTATTTTTATTGAAAAATCAAACCTAAAACACAGCAGCAGTTCACGCATATAAGCGCTGATTTGAGCAGTGAGCTGTGCGTGTTTTCGGGTCCAAAACAGTCCAGATCTGATCCGTCATTCTGTGCATGTTCGGGGGTTGAAATTTTGTCAAAAATAGAAGCAAAATTTCAGTGGTGGAGTTGGTAACATTTGATATTAAGGAGAGAAGGGCAGAAAAAATTTCTAGTCCAATCCCGGGTGCCTAACATGTTTCCGCTGCGCTAGGAAAATGGTTCCTACACTTCACGACCAATATGCTTAGATATTTTTTATAATGTCCGTTAATACTCGTCGAAATCTTTTAATATTGCATCATCAAAATTCATCTTGAAAATATGTCGCTAATAAATATTTGGGGTAAAAATTATACCATTTTAATGTAAAAATTACACTAAAATAATGCTTGGGTTAGAGATGCCCTTAGTGGTTATATTTATAAGTCATTTGTAAATCACACATTCATGGCATAAGTTGTCATAAAATAGTAATGATGAATATTTTAAATTATATCTTAAATGAAGTGACATGTAATGTGTTATTTATCAAGTTATTGATATATTTTCATGGGAAATGCTAACGAGTGCCCTTAGGGTACTCGTTAAGGATCTATTTTATGAAAGTTTTTATGGGAAAAAAGAAAAAGTAATTAATATTTTGATAAATTTTTGTATTCCCCATAAAAGTGATGTGAAAACTTTCCTAAAATGGATTCTTAATGAGTGCCCTAAGGGCATTTGTTAGCATGACCCTGTTTTCATTTGTCAGTGGATTAATTACATTAGTTACCATTCACTTGATGAATGTCACGTAATCTTAGATAAAACTTTGATTTGAATATAATTTTGAAGAAGTCTATTGTTGGCTACTTAGTGTCATTAAATAAGAATTAACATGCTACCAACAATTCAAAACCAGAAAACAAATCTTAGAAACCAGTCTCTACCAATATAAACCCTAAAACTCAAGAACAAAGGAAAACCTGGAACAATGACGAAACATTTGATCCGAGTCGAGACAAATCTCTGTCCTTAAGAATTTATCAGCCCCGTCTCGGTGCGCTACGGGTTTTGTGGCTAATGTTCTCCCAGGATAACCCGAATTCCTCTTGTTCAAGGGGCACGCCGTAACAAGATCTCGAACTTGGAATATGGTGGAATTATCTCAGACTCAAGAAAGCAATTTTAGACTCTCACTTATTGATGTAATTCAAATTTCTTTCTGTGTATTAAGGAACAAGAGGGCTTCCTTTTATAAGGGAACCCTTTGGGTTGGGGTGCAACCTTCCAATGATTGTACCCCTCCTATATGAAGGGGTTTTATATAGCGGAAATCCGGTAACGCAACGGAATAGTGGAAAATCAAAATTTTCCGATTTCAAAACTTTTTCTCATAATTTGTATTTTGTTCATTTTAGTCCGAAATTGTTCAAAATAATTTTGAATGATTCTAAATCATTACTAATATGAATTTAACATATCCCAAATGTCAAAATACAATTTGCAACAAAAATCCAATTTTTGGCCACCAAGGCCGAGAGCCTAATTAGGGGGAATAAAGTGCATTTTGCACTTCCATTGTTCAAAACACATGCAAATGAAATTCAATCAACATAAGATTTAATACGTATCATATAAACATCCAAATACACCATATAAATGAAAAGCCCCAAATTTGGAAGTGGTCTCAAAACCTAATTTTTCAATTTCTTCAAATTGGACAAATTAGACCAAATTTGTTAAATCCAATACTTCAATTATGTTTCTTCCATTACAATCAAGCCTCACCACAATGAAACAACTATAGAACAAATCTAGGTCATTTAAGAGTGGGTCAACAACTCTAGATTAGCAACAAGTTTCTCAAACTAACAAAAGAATACTAGTAAACACCTTACAAGCATTCTATGTTCTTTATACATGCTTAACCCTATCATCAAACTTCCATTCAACAAAAACACAAAGAATAAAGAAAAGAATAACATGAGAACATCATAGCATGAAGGCTAGAACACAAGGAACATTTTCCTCTCTAATAGTAAGTTGAGAAAACTTACTAAAATTCCAAGTTTTGCTTGTTTTTCTTTATCTTTCTCTTTAGATTCTTTTGTTTCTTCAATGGAGTTTTGACAAAGTGTTTTTGGTTGTTAGAACCCTAAAATAAAAGAAACAATATATACTCTCTTCATTTGGCCCTTGGCCGAAATTATAGTATACAAAATATCAAGATATTTTTTTTTGTTTCAATTAATTTTAACTTTACAACTTGTTAACTTTAATCATCAAACCATTTAATGAATTAAAGTTAGTCAACAATTGCAACTCAAGCCATTAATAAAATATCATAACTTTAAAAATATATATACTTTAATTAATTTAATCATTTAACAATTAAATAATTAATTAATTAATTAAATACAAATATATTAAATAAATGTATAATATTTACATTAAATATTAAATACATATATATAATTATGATATTAGTCAAATATCTCAATTTGACAATTAATTAATGTGTATTTGAATTAATCAAGCATTAAATGCAAATACACAAAAATTAAAGAAATGACTATCGGGTCCCTACACATGTATTTTGCGTTTAACCTTTAAACGACTTTATAAATAATCAGTATCATTTATAAATGTTGCCCTAGTTCTCTATGAGTATGTTTCATTAGTGAGACTCTAGATTCAGGCATATCCGTCACGAAATCCAATTTCGTGTCCTTAATTTATCCACCCGTAAATTATGACGATCACGGATAAACTCGCTGAATCATACAGGTCGAGGTCATGGCAAATGTATAATTCCTCTGTCACAGGTATCCAGATAAATCCCAGAGATATAGACGTCAAATCTCTATAGGGATTATCCAGTCGACTATTCTATTAGCAATCTCAAAAAAGAACATTTAGAACTAACTTCTAAATTGTACCAAGGGCCCATGGTTTTTATCTGATTGCTAATCATATGGACTACCTATGCTCTGATACACAGAACTGATGGATCCTATCTCGATACACACAGGACACCCTGAGGATCTATCCACACCCAACGAACAAGCAGAGGTCTAATCTAAATAGATCGGTGAGGTGACTGCCATCTAAGTGTGGAAGATGTCTCATGCGCCCACAGTGGTATCTCAAGTCGAAGAATCACAAGTGCTACTCAACTCGATAAGATTCTTATTGACGTTGGTGTACCATCCATTAAGAATCTTTGGTGAGTCGTTCAGTGTTCATCCGCTATAAACACCTACACGTCTATACTAGTCTCCAAGACTTATGGTTCATTGAGAAACCATTGGAATCATATATTCCTGTATACGACATGTACTGGTCTCAACGGGTTTACTATACTGACCAAGTAGTGTAAACCTTGACCAGGAACTGTCTGAGAATGACAACGTCATGATACAACTCAATGTCAGTTGCGACGCTTTTGCAACAGCACCATGACTAGTCATTCTAAGGTCATTACGTCTTTACCATATTAAAAGATACATTATATTATAGAAACTGCATATATTATTCATAATAATAACATTTTACAGTAGTATTCATAAAGAAATACAACCGGGAATTGGCGCTCTGAGCACCAACCCCAACAAAAACTCCCATTTGCTCTAGTGCCAATAACGATTGTATCTAATACCCATCGACTCCATGTGTTTATCAAACAACTTCGGAGGTATGGCCCTCGTCAGCGGGTCTGCTACATTATCTTCACTCGGTACCTTGCACACGACAATATCCCATCGCGACACAATCTCTCGAATGATGTGGTACTTGCGTTCCACATGCTTCCACTTCTGATGCGCCCTCGGTTCCTTTGATTGCACAATGGCTCCAATATTATCACAGTATAACGGAATCGCATTCTTGATACTTGGGACAACTCCCAATTCTGTGACAAATGTTTTTATCCACACAACCTCTTTTGCAGCTTCAGAAGCTGCAATATATTCCGCCTCAGTGGTGGAATCTGCTGTTGATCCCTGTTTGGAACTCTTCCAACAAACTGCACCTCCGTTAAGGGTAAATACGAATCCAGATGTAGACTTTCTATCATCGGGATCCGATTGGAAATCAGAATCTGTGTACCCATTAACTTGTAGTTCGTTTCCTCCATAAATTATTAATTTATCCTTAGTACCTTTAAGATACTTGAGGATATGTTTAATGGCCATCCAATGGTCATTATCTGGATTGGACTGATATCTGCTAGTTACGCTAACAGCAAAACTGATATCAGGCCTAGTACATAACATGGCATACATTATGCTACCCAAACATGAAGCATAAGGTTGGTTAGACATTCTAACCTTCTCATCTTCTGTTTGTGGACTCATCTTCTTTGAAAGATGAATCCCATGTCTGAACGGTATGTTTGCTGTCTTACAGTTACCAAAATTATACCGTTCCAAAATCTTATCTATGTACGTTGATTGGGATAACCCAATCAGCCTTCTTTGTCTATCTCTATAGAGTTTTATCCCTAAAACATAGGAAGCTTCTCTCAGGTCCTTCATGGAGAAATTCTTACAGAGGTACACTTTGACGCTTTGTAACATACCTAAATCATTCCCAATGATTAGGATGTCATCAACATATAGGACTAAAAATATGACCATGCTCCCACTGGCCTTCTGATACACACATGATTCTTCAGAATTCTTGAGAAAACCAGACGATCTAATAATCTCGTCGAATCGAAGATTACAACTTCTTGAAGCTTATTTAAGTCCATTAATGGACTTCTTAAGCTTACATACCATACCCGAGTTTTTGCTGGACGCAAAACCTTCCGGCTGTCCCATATAGATTTCTTCATCAAGAAATCCATTTAGAAAAGCCATTTTGACATCCATTTGCCAAATCTCGTAGTCATGATACGCAGCTATAGAAAGCAAAATCTGAATAGACTTAAGCATTGCTACTGGTGAAAAAGTTTCATCGTAGTCGACGTCAGGTCACTGCGTGTAACCTTTTGCTATCAGTCGGGCCTTGTAAGTTTCAACCTTACCGTCAGGTCTCTTCCTTTTGTAAACCCATTTATAACCGATAGGAACAATTCCTTCGGGAAGAGGAACCAAGTCCCAAACTTGATTCTCATGCATTGAGTCTAACTCGGATTTCATGGCACTTTGCCATTTCACGGAGTCGATGTCCAACATCGATTCTCTATAGGTGAAAGGATCAGTCTCTTCAACTAAGAGAACATCTAGACTCTTTTCTTGTATCAAATACAAGCGTTCAGGAGGTCTAGATACCCTTTCTGACCTATGGAGTATATGTGTTGAAGGTCCTTCATCTACTTGAACTTCAGGTTCCTCCGTTGGTTCGTTGTTTTCAGGTTGGACTTCATCAAGCTCAACCTGTCTATGATTACCACCTTCTGAAAAAAATTCTACTTCTAGAAATTTTGCGAAACGAGCTACGAACACATTTCGATGCTCGGTATCATAGAACATATATCCCCTCGTATTCAAAAGATATCCGACAAACCTAAACTTTTACCCTCGAGGTGAAAACTTATCTTGCTGAGTCACCCTGACATAAGGAGGACAACCTCAAACCTTAATGTAACTAAGATTTGGTCTCCTACCGAACCATATCTCATACGGTGTCGTAGAAACAACTTTTGAAGGAATCTTATTCAAAAGATGTGCAGCTGTTAAAAGAGAGTATCTCTATAAATAATAGGGAAAATCTATGAAACTAAACATCGATCGGACCATATCCAATAAAGTCTGATTTCTCCTCTCAGATACTCCATTGTGATGTGGAGTACCTGTAGGAGTATATTGAGCGAGAATCCCATTCTCCTTCATATAATCCATGAACTCACCACTCATATATTCACCGCCTCGATCAGATCGAAGGCATTTAATATATTGACCAATTTGTTTTTCTACTTCATTTCGGAACTCTTTGAACTTTTCAAAGGTTTTCGATTTATGTCGCATCAAATACACATAACCGTACTGTGACAAATCATCGGTAAAGGTAACGAAGTACGAATAACCACTGTGAGCAGTCTGACTTAGTGGACCACATACATCGGAATGTACGAGTTCCAATAAGTTAGTGGCTCGGTGTCCAACACCAGAAAATGGGGCTTTGGTCATCTTACCCTGAATACAGGATTCACAAGTTGGATAGGATTCAATGGTAAGATCTGGTATCAAACGATTCCTAACCAATTGGGTAAGGCGTTTAACGTCTATGTGACCCAGTCGCATATGCCAAAGTTCAGTATCATTAATTACAGGTAAACTACGTTTATTAACTCCAGTATTTAAAATATCTTTTGAAGTTTGCAATGTATAATGACCATGCTGGTTTGGACAACAGAGGATCTGAAAATTACTTTTATCATATAAATACAAAGAACTGTTCTTAATATTAATACGAAAGCCTTATGTATCCAATACAAAAAGTGATATAATATTAGCTACACATCCTGGTACAAAATGACAGTCATTTAACAAAAGTGTCACATTCGGCAATGACATCTCGCATACTCTGTTGGACAGTTATGGCCCATAGCATCACTATTTGTATAGATCATGGTGTTGTTGTATAAATTAACTATGTGACAAAGGAAATTGCCCTTTTATCATTTGTAATTAGATTACCAAGATGTATAAATGATAGAAGGTCCATATGATTAGTTTCGGATTGAGATGATATGAGACAGTATCAATCCATAAAGGTTTAATCATTAAATATCCCTAGTCAGAGTATTATCAAGATTGGACATCGATAATGTGTAAAAGACTAGTATTACACTTGTGCGCGTTGTGAGAGCATAACGACATAGTTCTCATATATTTGGGTATAGGATACTCATGCAAGTGTAATAGGAGGTTGTGTTTACCGATGGTACGGAAACAGCTTCGCTCTGGATAGACCCCTCGGAATTCCATTGGTAGTATGACTATGTGTCTATGGAAGTCCGAATCAGGGTAGGTGTATTTGGTCTTAACCTGAGACTTGCACCGCTAATACTTGCGACAATCAATATACTTTGCTTTTGGTCATCCAGGGCTTTAACCGGTTCTGTGTACACCTCTTCTGGGTATATTGAGAATCGTAGTGTATTGGGTGTGATGTCGAGATGGAAGTATCACTCCAGTCATAGTGGAGATGATGAGCACGTAGGATACGGAACTGGTTCTCTTATATGCTGCAGCTATCGGGATATTATGACTAGGTCATGTTTATCCGATTATAGAGACTAGTTACCAGAGATCCGATATGTGCTTCGTACGGGGCAGACACATTTCCAGCCCCAGGCCTTGCACGTGACATCCGATACTGGATCGAAATACGCAATACTACGTATACTACGCCTGATATAGATCACATATTCCAGTAAGAATATTTCTTGAGAATTGGGTAGGCACGATGCTTTGCTAGAAGCCAACCATGTCTTGTAAATCGGTAAAAATGTAGTACTAGGTACGTACGTGTTCGGATAGTCCAACGATCGGATTTACTGCCAACATATCCGGAGATCTCATGGGTCGCTTCCCGAAGATTCACCGATGACGTATGACTCGCACTTTATTAATCTGGGATTAATTATAAGAGAGAGAAAATTAATCTGGGATTAATTACAGAGATATTTTATCTGGGATAAAATATTAATTAAAAAGAGAGAACGATTAATTTGGAATTAATCGATAAAATAATATATTCGATATATTATACGAAATTGGATTTCGACGCGAAATTAAAATTAGATTTTAATCCAGGCGAACGAGTTAATTTAGAATTAATTCGTTAGCGACGTGAATAGTAATTTTGCTACGCATAATTATTTAATTACGTCGCAATGGAAAATTCGTTAATTCGGAATTGGCGAACCCGAGCCCGGGAGTGTTTGCGGGTGCACTCGCATTTTGAATTCAAGTGCGGCCTACAAGTCACATCAAGCGTCAAATCACTAGTCAATAAAGTGATAGAAGTCACATCACTTTGAGTGAAGTGATGCTTGTCATCATTGATGTGAATAGTGATGGAAATTGATGGAAGAGTGTTAGACACTCAAGTGTGATTGAAAGACATATACCATTATTTTATTAATTGGTATTTGACTTTTATTTTTGGTATAAGATATACAAAACACACAACACATTTTCTTACTACTATCTCCCTCTCTTTTCGGCCAAGGAGGCCAAACTCTCATCTCTTTCTCGGCCAAGGGCCATCTTCTTCCTTTTGTTTTCTACAAAACCGTGAGATAAAGGAGAAACTAAGGAAAATTTGTGGCAATTTTTCCTATGCTAGCACATGAAGAGTCATCCTAAGGTGATAGGGAACTAACTTATGAGCATGGAATCACCACACAAAGCTTGGAGCTTGGAGATTCATCCATGGAGTTGACCGAAAATGGAGAAGCACAAAAAGTGGCCAAAGCCGAGAGCTTCAAGGGAGCTTGGAGAAAGTTTTGTTGTTCCTCGCATCGCCAAATCCGATCAATGTAAGTATGATTCCGCCATTCTTCATTGTTGTATTCGCACATGTTTCTTGCTTGAAATCGATCTTGGGACTTAATAGAAACCCAACAATGGTATCTTGAGCCATTTTGAGCATGAAATGAATTAGGGGCACGCCTTAACAAAATCTCGAACTTGGAATACGGTGGAATTATCTCACACTCAAGAAAGCAATTTTAGACTCTCACTTATTGATGTAATTCAAATTTCTTTATGTGTGTATTAAGGAACAAGAGGGCTTCCTTTTATGAGAGAACCCTTTGGGTTGGGGTGCAACCCTCCAAAGGATTGTACCCCTCCTATATGAAGGGGTTTTATATAGCGGAAATCCGGTAACGCGGCGGAATAGTGGAAAATCAAAATTTTCCGATTTCAAAAATTTTTCTCGGATCAATTAAATAAACTTATTTATTTAATTTTCCAATTATCAAATTATGAAATATTACACAAGAAATCAAATTTTTGTGTAATTACCGAATTACACCTATACTTTGTATTTTGTTCATTTTAGTCCGAAATTGTTCAAAACAATTTTGAATGATTCTAAATCATTACTAATATGAATTTAACATATCCCAAATGTCAAAATACAATTTGCAACAAAAATCCAATTTTTGGCCACCATGGCCGAGAGCCTCATTAGGGGGAATAAAGTGCATTTTGCACTTCCATTGTTCAAAACACATGCAAATGAAATCCAATCAGCATAAGATTTATTATGTATCGTATACACATCCAAATACACCATATAAATGAAAAGCCCCAAATTTGGAAGTGGTCTCAAAACCTAATTTTTCAATTTCTTCAAATTGGATAAATTAGACCAAATTTGTTAAATCCAATACTTCAATTATGTTTCTTCCATTACAATCAAGCCTCACCACAATGAAACAACTATAGAACAAATCTAGGGCATTAAGAGTGGGTCAACAACTCTAGATTAGTAACAAGTTTCTCAAACTAACAAAAGAATACTAGTAAACACCTTACAAGCATTCTATGTTCTTTATACATGCTTAACCCTATCATCAAACTTCCAATTCAAAAAAAACACAAAGAATAAAGAAAAGAATAACATGAGAACATCATAGCATGAAGCCTAGAACACAAGGAACATTTTCCTCTCTAATAGTAAGTTGAGAAAACTTACTAAAATTCCAAGTTTTGCTTGTTTTTCTTTATCTTTCTCTCTAGCTTCTTTTGTTTCTTCAATGGAGTTTTGACAAAGTGTTTTTGGTTGTTAGAACCCTAAAATAAAAGAAACAATATATACTCTCTTCATTTGGCCCTTGGCCGAAATTATAGTATACAAAATATCAAGATATTTGTTTTTTGTTTCAATTAATTTTAACTTTATAACTTGTTAACTTTAATCATCAAACCATTTAATGAATTAAAGTTAGTCAACAATTGCAACTCAAGCCATTAATAAAATATCATAACTTTAAAAATATCTTTACTTTAATTAATTTAATCATTTAACAATTAAATAATTAATTAATTAATTAAATACAAATATATTAATAATATGTATAATATTTACATTAAATATTAAATACATATATATAATTATGATATTAGTCAAATATCTCAATTTGACAATTAATTAATGTGTATTTGAATTAATCAAGCATTAAATGCAAATACACAAAAATTAAGGAAATGACTATCGGGTCCCTACACATGTATTTTGCGTTTAACCTTTAAACGACTTTATAAATAATCAGTATCATTTATAAATGTTTCCCTAGTGCTCTAAGAGTATGTTTCATTAGTGAGACTCTCTAGATTCAAGCATATCCGTCACGAAATCCAATTTCGTGTCCATATTTTATCCACCCGTAAATTATGACGATCACGGATAAACTCGCTGAATCATACAGGTCGAGATCATGGAAAATGTATAATTCCTCCGTCACAGGTATCTAGATAAATCCCAGAGATATAGACGTCAAATCTCTATAGGGATTATCCAGTCGACTATTCTATTAGCAATCTCAAAAAAGAACATTTAGAACTAACTTCTAAATTGTACCACGGGCCCATGGTTTTTATCTGATTGCTAATCATATGGACTACATATGCTCTGATACACAGAATTCATGGATCCTATCTCGATACACACAGGACACCCTGAGGATCTATCCACACCCAACGAACAAGCAGAGGTCTGATCTAAATAGATCGGTGATGTGACTGCCATCTAAGTGTGGAAGATGTCTCATGCGCCCACAATTGTATCTCAAGTCGAAGAATCACAAGTGCTACTCAACCCGATAAGATTCTTATTGACATCCATTAAGAATCTTCGGTGAGTCGTTCAGTGTTTATCCGCTATAAACATCTACATGTCTATAATAGTCTCCAAGACTTATGGTTCATTGAGAAACCATTGGAATAATATATTCCTGTATACGACATATACCGGTCTCAACGGGTTTACTGTACTGACCAGGAACTGTCTGAGAATGACAACGTCATGATACAACTTAATGTCAGTTGCGACGCATTTGCAACAGCACCATGACTAGTCATTCTAAGGTCATTACGTCTTTACCATATTAAAAGATACATTATATTATAGAAACTGCATATATTATTCATAATAATAACATTTTACAGTAGTATTCATAAAGAAATACAATCGGGAATTGGCGCTCTGAGCACCAACCCTAACACTATGCACCCCTTGGAGCATAGGACCATGTTACACATAAATGGAGGACATGTCCCTATGGGGTACCATCCAAGGGACATGTCTCTCCTCTATCCAAACAAATAAATTTTAAGATTTGAAGAATTTACAACAATCCCCCATAATTTTTCAAATATTCGTGCAGATACTTCAGAGAGTTTCCGTGAACTAAAGTTGCATCGAAATAGATAGCTTTCGCCTTGAACCTTTCCTAGTGAATGACAATCGGATTTACTTGGCAAACCAGTGACCCATAATCTTGAAATGTTCTGCCGTTAGTGTAAACCAAGACAATTGCCAACACACAGCTTTACTTCGACCATTTCTCGTTCTACGGTTGTGTTCATTTCTGCCCTGAACAACGGTCTTGGATTCATCAAGTACTTTAGGGTAACCCGCCTTTAAAGGTTCACATGGAAGCGGTCTCACTTCTTACTTGAAATAGGTGATCTACTATGAAGAGGTAATCTGCCTTTACCCCCATTAGGACTCATCTCCTAATATAGTGATCATTAAAAGCCTTAGCTTATCCTAACCTTGACAGACAACACTCTGCATCATTATCGGAATGGGAAAGGGTACAAAACTCTTCAGTGCTTGTTTTGAAATCCACAAAGTTTATGTTGTCCTTTTTGAACCTAGATCTTGGGATCTCCAGTCAGTTAGGTTGGGTTTCCATAGTGACAATTATTAGATTATAGGCTTCAAGCCCATTCCCTTCGATGACTTCTCAACTTGCTCTCGAGGTAAACCTTTAGTTAGTGGATCTGCTGGGTTTTCCTTCGACTTAACATAATCGATCGATATTATGCAACTTGAGAGCAGTTGACATATAGTATTATGTCTCTGACGTATGTGTCGAGACTTACCATTATACATTGTATTTTGGGCTCTCTCAATAGCCGATTGGCTATCACAATGTATGCTAATCATTGGCACCGGTTTGGGCCAACTAGGAATATCCTCCAGGAAGTTTCTAAGTCATTCTGCTTCTTCTACTGTTTTATCTAAGGCTATGAACTCTGATTCCATAGTAGACTGGGCAATACATGTTTGCCTCGAGGATTTCCATGACACGGCTGCATTACCAAGTGTGAAAAAAAATCCACTCGTAGATTTGGAATCCACTGTATCAAATATCCAGTTAGCATCGCGGTATCCCTCTAGAACAGTAAGATATCTCTCATAATATAGCCCAAATTTTGAAGTTCTCTCAGATACCTCAAAACTCTTTCTTTGGCTTTCCAGTGGTTATGTCCTGGATTGCTCGTATATCTGCTAAGCCTGTTCACAGCTTGAGCAATATCAGGTCGTGTGCAATTCGTGAGATACAGCAGACTTCCGATGATTCTCGAATACTCTAATTGCGATACGCTTGAGCCAATATTCTTTCATAGATTAAGAGTTAGTTCCACGGGGGTTCTAGCCATATTTAGGTCTCATTTGATATATTTCTCAAGTATCTTCTCAATATAATGAGTCTGAGATAATATATATTCGTCTGATGTCCTAGAAATCTTAATTCCTAGGATCACATCAGCTACTCCCAAATCTTTCATATCAAATCTGCTGGATAACACGTTTTTGGTAGACTGAATCATTTCATGATTACTACCAATTATCAGCATATCGTCTACATAGAGAAACAAAATGACATATCTTTTTTGAGTTGATTTGGTGTACACACACTTATCACACTCGTTGTTTTTTAACCCACTTGACAACATCTCTTTGTCAAATTTCTAATGCCATTGTTTAGGTGCTTGTTTTAATCCGTACAAGGATTTTACAAGTTTGCACACCTTTTGTTCTTGTCCAGGAACATTAAACCCTTCTGGTTGTTCCATGTAAATCTCTTCATCCAATTCACCATTCAAGAATGTCGTCTTTACATTCATTTGATGTATTTCAAGACCAAATATAGCTGCTATGGCTATGAGTATTCTCATCGATGTGATACCAGTCACTGGTGAATAGGTGTCAAAGTAATCAAGGCCTTCCTTTTATCTATAACCTTTTATGACAAATCTTGACTTGTACTTATCTATTGATCCATCCATTTTCATCTTCCGTTGAATATCCATTTGTAGCCTAAAGGCTTACAACCTGGAGGAAGATCAACCAACTCTCAAGTATGGTTCTGTAGGATTAAATCAATCTCACTGTTAATAGCCTCTTTCCACAGAGGTGCCTCCGAAGAAGACATAGCTTCTTTATAGCTTTGAGGCTGATTTTCTAACAAGTATGTCGGAAAATCAGGACCAAACGACTTAGACGTTCTAGCTCTTTTGCTACGTCTAGGTTCGATTGTCTCAATGTTTGCATGTTGATCTGATTCTTGGTCAACATGATCACTGTCTTTGACAGTATCAATCATTCTTTTGAGAGACTATGTTCTTTATCTTTCCTTACAAGGAAATGTCTCTTCAAAAAATGTCTCATTTCTTGACTCAATTATCATATTCGAATTGATGTCAGAAATCTCAGACTTGTGTACCAAGAATCGATACACACTACTGTTGCGAGCATATCCAATGAATATACAATCAACAATTTTGGGTCCAATTCTAACCTTCTTAGGTTTAGGAACCATTACTTTGGCAAGACACCCTCACACTTTTAGGTATTTGTAGGAAGGTACGTGACATTTCCACAACTCATATGGTGTCTTGTCCAATCTTCTGTGAGTAAGCTTGTTTAGAACGTAGTTCACGGAAAGCAAAGTTTCCCCCCACAAGTTCTGGGGTAAACCAAAACTTGTCAACATGGCGTTCATTATTTCCTTCAACGTTCGGTTTTTGCGCTCAGCAATCCCATTTTGTTGAGAAGAATAAGGAGCAGTGGTTTCGTGAAAAATTCCGTGCACAGAACATTATTCACCGAATGGTGAACATATTCACCACCTCTATCACTCTTGATTCTTTTGATTTTCTTGCCAATTTGATTTTCAACTTCGTTTTTATAGTGTATAAAGCTCTCAATAGCTTCATATTTGCTCCTCAGCAAGTACACATAACCGAATCTTGTGCTATCATCGATAAAAGTGACAAAGTACTTTTTACCGCCTCTTGTTTGCAAAATATTCATATCACACACGTCAGTGTGTACAAGTTCTAAGGGTTCAGAACTGCGTTCTATGGAATGAAATGATGTTCTATGCATTTTTGCTTCAACACATGCCTCATACTTATGTTGGCTATCAATTGCAAATTTAGGTATAAGGTCCATGTTAATCAATTTACGCATTGTCATAATTAACATGTCATAACCTCTCATGACATACATTTTGTGTCATAACCTCTCATGACATACATTTTGTGACTCAATAATATAAGAAGAAGTTGTAGCTTTATTATTACCAATGTATCTACTGACAGTCATTACATTGAACTTGAAAAGGCCCTCAGTGAGGAATCTATTTCCTACATAAACATCATTTTTGGTCATTACAAATTTATCAGAAACAAACACAAGCTTAAAACCAGCCTTGCTAAGGAGAGATCTCGAGACCAAATTGTTTCGAATATCTGGAACATGTAATACATTCTTCAATGTAAGCTCTTTTCCGGATATCATCTTCAGAACCAATGTGCCTTGTCCAACCACTCTTGAGGTAGACGAGTTTCCCATTATTAGATGATCGCTGCCATCGACCTTCTAATACAAGGAAAACATCTTGCTATTTGCACAGATATGACGAGTAGCCCCAGTGTCTACCCATCATTCCCTCGGATTCCCAACTAAGTTGGCTTCAGTTACCACTGCTGACATATTCATCTCTGAGATCTCTTCAGTCAGTTGCTCATTTTCAGTGACATGGGCCTCATTTTTCTTTTTCTTGCCCTTGTCCTGAGACTTCTTGTTTTTGCAGTCCTTTGCCATATGACCGCTATTTCCACAGTTGTAGCATTTTCCCTTAAACTTCTTGTTCGCTTGGGAATAATCAGCTCCACTGTTCTTTCTCTTCTTGCTACCTTTTACACCCTCAACGATGTTGGCCTTAGACTCCATAGTCTTGTATTTGTCCTTCTCGGACATCCCGTTGTCCTCCTCGATTCTCAATCGAACACCAAGGTCTTCAAGGCTCATCTGCTTCTTCTTGGGTTTTAGATAGCTTCTGAAGTCCTTCCATGATGGAGGTAACTTTTCAATAATAGTGGCAACATGAATCGTCTCACAAAGTTTCATACATTCATCCATTATTTCATAAATGATCAACTGCAGTTCACCCAACTGAGACATTACCATTCTTGAATCTACCATTTTGTAGTCCAGAAACCTACCCACGGTAAATTTATTTTGTCCGACATCCTCAGTTTTATATTTCTTATCGAGAGATTCCCAGAGAACCTTCGCAAAAACCATGCCTTGGTACACATTGTACATGGTATTGTCAAGTCAACCCAAAAGGTAGTTCTTGCACAAGAAGTCGCCAAACGACCATGTCTCTTCCCACAGTTGCTTGGCTATTTCTGATTCACCCTCCACAGGATCCGGAGGATCTTTGAGGTATTTCGCCAACTGCAAAGTTGTCAGGTAGAACAGCATTTTGTTCTGCCACTGTTTAAAGTTTGCCCCACCAAACTTTTCCGGCTTTTCTCCATGAGAGACAGGTACTGTGATGTTTCTGCTAGCCATATGTTACTGGAACAACCAACAGGGGTCAATTAGTCTACAAAAGACAGATTGCACAACGATCAACAAATGATCTTGTTCAAAGTGATATACTAAGTAACCACTTGTTGTTCTATTGGACGGTGGTTCCAATAAACACAAGTCCTTGAATTTCAACTAAAGATTCTTAAGAAAAGTAAATAAAGGAATATTCTCAAAGGACGAGGGGGGTCTAGAGTAACCACTTAAATCCCTGACCACTTAGGCTCTTATCACCTTTTTGACAGAATATCCTTTAAACACTTTTTCAATAGGATCTCTTAGCAATTCAAACTCAGTATTATACTTATGATTTACAATACAATATTCGATATGTGTATATATATGTGTATGTTTCAATCAAGAATGGATGGATTTACTTGTGTATTATCAAACTTTAAATTTTCAACCAATTATGCAACACACAATTAATTTTCAACTTTATCACTATGTGTATGTTTGTGATAATTGAACACCCTAATAATAACTTAAATCTATACTACCAAGATTATTGTGATTCAGTATATGATTTACTAAGTTAATATTATGAATACTTAAATTAAACTAAGTATTTTTAGTTTATAAATTATTCCAGGATTAATTCGTTAGTGTCGCATTCGTATCTACGTTCGAACGAGACTGTCCAGTGTGGGTACGTTCATGTTGCGTTCGAGAATGCATTCGAACAAGGTGTTCCAGAGAGTTTACATTCATGTAGCGTTCGAGAACGCGTTCGAACGAAGTGTTCCAGAGAGTTAACGTTCGTATAGCATTCGAGAACGTGTTCGAACGGACTATTCCAGAGAATTTATGTTCGTGTTACATTTAGGATGTGTTCGAACATTTTAATGATGGAGTTGGTGCTTGGAGTGCCAATCCGAATTGTACATTTTATTATTTATTAATAAAATAACTACATTTTTCATTTCATACCCTATTAATGGTATTGTCATTATGCGTATTAAATTGATGTATCGATATGCTAAGAATGACATCGACCTTAGAATAGTCTTGACACTATGTGTAAACTATTCTTAAAGTAAATATTCATAGTCGTTGGTTTTGGAATATGATCGAATTCCTATAACCTAGAAGACTAGCACATGTCGTATATTGGAATTGGAGTTCCAATGGTTTAACGCGATGTACCATGAGTTTTGGAAACTCGTATAGACATGTGGGTATTCGTTGGAGCGAATATTGAATGACTCATTGGTGATTCCTAATAGTTGGAAGTACACACCATCATCAATAGAAATCTCCTCGAGTCGAGTAGCATATGTAATCCTTTGACTATATGATAGAATTGATTTTGTGTGAGATCCTCCACACTTAGATGCCATGTATGTCAGAAATTTTCATGGTCTGGCCTCTAGATGTTCGTTGGGTGTGGACCGATGCACTCAGTAATCAAGTGCGAAGCAAGATAGGATCTGTCGGCCCATATGTGTACCATAAGGGGTTTAGGTATCCATGTTAGTAAAATCACGATTCTTAAATCTTTGGCCAAAGTCGATCACCTAGGGTGGATCGCATCAGTTATGAAGAATCGTGGACATGTCGACATGAGATGTGTGTCTTGGAAACTTGACGGTATATTCTATGTTTCCTAAGCACAACTCGGATAGCCTACGACGGAGGGATTGTTAAACATATGTGATGACCTCGATTTGTATAGTTCAGAAAGGTCGTTCGTGTTCTTCGCGAATTCGGAGGTGGCCGAATTGCGTACATATTAGCTAGGCTTATATGATGAACGTGTCTGAACTTAGAGAGTCCCAATATGAAGTGTACTCGTTGAGCACTTGGGTAGCCGATTATTTTTGATAAAATATAATATTCGATATTATAATTATCAACTAAGATAATCAAGTGTTATTGGATAACATTGATTATTTACTTTGACCTAACTGGATTAATTGGATTAATTCAATAATTACACAATGGCTTAATTGTAAAATCAAAATTATCTATACCATTTGAGGATATTATGGTAATTGTAAGTATGTAATAATATGTGGTTTTGGCTTGATTTAATTGGATTAAATCAAGGTGGCAAACATTTAACTAATCCATTTCCTAATATTTGGCTTGATTTAATTGTATTAAATTAAAGTGGGAGACAATGGAGATTAGTCACACCTAATTATACATATTTGGACAAATTAGATTAAGCCCACTTAAAAGTTGATTACAACTTTTATTAATTAAAAATTGTCTAAGTTTTGCTATAAATAGCAAGCTTTAGGAAGGTTTTAATTACAAGTTCAAATACAAGCATAAGAAAATTCTTGAGATTAGCCTAAATTATAGAAGTGTTTAGAGAAGCTTGTGAGGTCTCTACAACATTTCATCTAGGAGAAATCAAGATTGAATCTTGAAGTGAAGCTTGGAAGCATTGGAAACAAGATTGGATCTTGAAATCAAGCTTGCACACCTTGGAGGTTCTCCAACATTTTAACAAGGAGAAGTAGATTGGATCTTGCATCAAGCTTACTATGTAATGTTTGATCTTCTCCAAAGCTATGTTTATTTGTGTATTAGATGCATGATCACATAATTAGGTCAAAATATTCATGTTGGACATGGAACAATTAATTAGAGTTTGGAACTCTAGATTAAAGCTTAGAGCTATGGCTACCATTCTAGATTCACTTGACCACCTTTAGGTGGACTAGAATTGTTCATGAGACATTTCTAATTGGGATTCTAAAATGGTTTGTGTACTGGATTCAAAATTTACGCTAATGCGTATTTAGAATAAATTTATGTTTTTGGAAAAATATTTGATATTTTGAAAAACTATATTTTTATTCTATAACATGTGTTTATGTTGATTTTGAAATTAAAAATTAATTTTGAGTGTTTTTGAAGTGTTTAGGGAAGGCCGAAAATTTATTGGGTTATAAACCCACTTATTGCAGCTCTCTGGAATGAGAGCTGCTACTGAGCAAACAAAAACAAAAATAATAATAATATTATAATAAAGGGGCTGCGCGCTACAGTGCCGCGCGCACTGTAGCGCGTGTGGCGCACGCGCATGGCGCCTTTCGCGCTCGCTGATTTTGTTTTGCTTCGTTCGGGACCTTCCGGACTCCGATTCAGTCCCGGTTTTTTCCTATACACTCGTAATGGAATATAGTATTTCATCAAATATTTTAAAATTACACCTATACTTGATATCCATGGGTTAGACCCATTTCCGCTACCCGGGGCACCGATCCGACCCTAGGGGTTCCACCACTGCCCCAACATTTAAGTCAGAGGGTTTGCGTTCGATTTGCGTTTGAAGACGTGTTCGAACGTTCTTAGGCAAAAGGCTTGCATTCGAGTTGCGTTTGAAGACGCGTTCGAACGTACTTACGAAATTTCAGATTTTAGCATTTGCGTTCGTCAGGCGTTCGAACGCCCTACGTATTTTTTATGCACATACTTTATTTTTCCAGAAAATTTTCTTATCTAAGCATGCGAATTATTATCTAACAACACTAAATAATAAGTTCTTAAGATTGTTGGCTACTTAGTGTCATTAAACAAGAATTAACATGCTACCAACAATTCAAAACCAGAAAACAAATATAAGAAACCAATCTCTACCAATATAAACCCTAAAACTCAAAGAACCAAGGAAAACCTGGAACAATGACGAAACTTTTGATCCGAGTCGAGACAAATCTTTGTCCTTAAGAACTTATCAGCCTCATCTTGGTGCTCTATGGGTTTTGTGGCTAATGTTCTCCCAGGATAACCCGGATTCCTCTTGTTCAAGGGGCACGCCTTAACAAGATCTCGAACTTGGAATATGGTGGAATTCTCTCAGACTCAAGAAAGCAATTTTAGACTCTCACTTATTGATGTAATTCGGATTTCTTTCTGTGTGTATTAAGGAACAAGATGGTTTCCTTTTATAAGCATGGAAGGGTGCCTCGAGGGCACCCTTTGGGTTGGGGTGCAACCCTCCAAAGGATTGTACCCCTCCTATGCATCCCTTGGAGCATAAGACCATATTACACACAAATGGAAGATATGTCCCTATGGGGTATCACCCAATGGACATGTTCATCCTCCATTGAAACAAATATATTTGAATATTTGAAGAATTTACAACATCTAGCACCGCTATTTTATGAAAATATTATATAAATAAATATTTGCATATATAGACTTCAATGAGATTGAAACAAAAATGATGGTAATCTCCATTCTAAGTATATGGTAGAGATAAATAAGGAAATAATTTTATATATATATTAATTCGACGGTTGGATATAAGTATTAACATTCATTTTAATAGAAATAAAATATTATGTAAACGAATATTTATACAGATGAAATTTTCATACCATTAATTAAATTTGATCGATTGTAAATATTAATATCATCATATCATAATCAACCCGACTCATTATCGTCATAAGTACAGCCAGTAGCGAAAGCGAATTTTGACCACCACTGTTGGATGGGAAGGAACGTACACGATTTGTCGGCAGAAAGAAACAGAACTGTGAGTGGCCATCGTTAAAACCAATCAACGATTTACATTGCATTTAGATCTTTTTGGCAAAATATATTTTTATGTACTATGGCCGTAAACTTATTTGAAAACATAATATTTTTAAGATGACATTTATATTACATTGTATAATTTAAAATAATTGAGAAATACGTTAGAATATATTTTATAATGACTTGAAGTTCAACCTCTTTTGATTACATGCTTCGATCCAGGGGCGAAATTAGAAAGTTATATGAGGGGGATATTCTGTGATTTTTAAGAGTTTAATCTATAAATTAAGGGGAATATTTCTATTATTTACTTAATATTAATAATTGAAAAAATATTTAAAAAGATCCCCGACATATAAGAAGCTTTCCCCTACTTCGATCTCTAAACTTGAAATTCAATTTGAAAAATCAACTCACAAAAAAACTCGAACCCCCAACATTAAAAATGGGGTATATATGTTTTTTTTAATATACATTACAAATTTATTGAATAATGCAATGCTATGTCCACTATTAGATGATTTGTTTTATTTCAAAAGGAAAATAACAACAGATTGATTGAACTTAAGTTGGGGGTTACTTTTAGTTTTATAGCTGATTTTTGTTGAATTTCAAGGTAGTTCAAATCTCAAAACTCTAATAGGTTTATGAAATTGAACTTGTAAAGAAAAATGAAAAAAATAAATTTGTTTTGTTTTGGGGAGAATGCAATGCTTGTAAAGTTCCATGTGCTTTCACTGGGATAAACCAAAAGGCAAAAAAAAAAAAAATTCATTTCATAAATGTTATAATTATAATTTTAACTTGTAATTACTTTTTTTTCTTCATGATTTGGCTCCTATAACTTTAAAATTTTGACATTTTAACTCTCAAATTGATAACTTTAGCCCCTAATTTTTGTTTGTTAGGACATTTTAGCCCTCAAATTTGCAATTTCTGCTTTTTTTTCTCCCGCTAACTCAGTTACCGTTAATGTTCAAGACATGAGTGAGGTATTAGTATGGATGGCAATAGAGTTGGGTATAGTACATGAATGCCACTAGACGTGTTCACTATGTTCAAACAACGAGTACGAAAAGTCTCTTTACTTGTCTCTAACGTATGAGCCCCATGCGAGTCTTTATTCACACGAAAATTTTATTTTTATTTGAACATGGATGCTAGGGATGGCAAAATTTCTCGTTGGGATGGGGCCCACGAGCGAGAGCCCAATATATTAAGGGCGGGTAAGGGGACGATTTTCTATACTTGATAGTTGGATGGATCAGGTACGGATATTAGCATACCCGCTCAAATATAGGTAAAATTCATATATGAAAGGGGATCCGTACGGGGCCCGCAGGGCCCGATACATTATGGATAGATACTGAGATAATTTTCATATTTGTTGATTGAATGAGACGGATATGAGTATTAACATCCATGTATCGTACCAAGCCCGTTGTCATCCCTAATGGATGTCAATACCTGTATCTAGGTCCAGACGTGGTTTGGTTCCGAACCCCAACCGGAACCGCCGGTTCTAGGAACTGGAACCTCCATTTTATTTTATTTTTTTTTTATTTTGTTTATATTTCACCTTAATGGCTTAATTCTCTCAACAATAAGTTTCTTCTATTCTCTCAATTTCTATCTACAATTTTATTCTCTTAATTTCTTCTCAAATTCTCAATTAATCTCTATTACTATTTTTAGTTCTCAAATACTGTCTAAATTTTTCATTATTAGTTTATTTATTACACATTACAAAAATGTCAAGTGAAAGTTAGAATCCAACAATAGATGAGCACAAGGATTTAAATCAATTTTCTTAAAAAAAAAAAAAAAAGTCAACATAGGATATGTACACAACTTAATTTTCTTAAAAAAAATATATATAAGCCCAAGTCCTTTTAATTTATTTTTTTTTCCAAATTTAAACTAATTTAAATCAATTTATTTTAATTTTATTAAGTAATTTTGAGGTTTTGGTTCCGGAACCACAAACAGGGCTACTCGTATCTGTCCATTCAACTAACGAATATAGAAAATTATCTCATTATTCATTCCTAACGTACCGGATCCCTACGAACTCCACCCCCACTGATATTTTTATTGTATTAGGCCATGCATCTTTAAGCGTTGAAATTTTCATGGATTTTTCAAATTTTCACTCCAATAATAAATACTTAATTCATAATTTGTTTCTTTTTTCTAAAAGGATACATAATTAGTAATTTTTTTTTTCACTGATTTAAACATATTTGTGAATTAAAAGACGGTCTTTTAAAATTGGTCACTATTGAAAGGCCCTCGTTAAGAAAGACAGCCAAAAGACAATCTTTTAAAAGTAGGGTAGGGTTGGGTGAGATGTAAAGTCTAACCAAAATTAAATTTAGAAGAATACACTAATTATTAATTTTTATTTTCAATTTTAGGAGAAAAGAAAAGCCATCTAGCCAAAGAAATTGAGACGACCAAAAGTGATCGGGAGGAAAATCGATATAGGGGATTGACTGAGTCTCAAATTTTATTTAAAATTAGGACTATAAATCTAATAAAATTTTATTTTTTTATGTGTATAATATGATTTGTATTTTTATTCTTTATCGACCCGTGTCTCATTTTAAAAATCTGCATAGAGCCATTCAAAATTTAAGACAACTCAAAATTATATTATAGGTGCCTAAATTTAGCCATACACCCTGAGACACGTGTCGACATATAGTTGAATCATCATCAATACGCCTCTTTAGTGAAACTGCTACAAGCAGATAAAGGTCCAATGGGAGGATGCCACCTGTCAGAGTACAATAGTACTAGAAGATAGGAAGAATCAAGATGACCTCCGACGTCTGAAGACTTCCGAGAGAATCAAGACTAGACCAGGGGAGTAAGACCTTGACCTCATAATGATGTCACTTTGATGCCACCATACTCTGAAATAGAAAAGTTCTGAGATCATTCCAATCTGGTCTACGTCATTTCTAGATAGGGTTCACTCCGGAACCCGTCAACTACATCGGAAGCACCGATCTTCGGAGTACATGACATCACGTATCTCCATATGAGATTAATGGACTTTAATGACAATTCATTTATCTTAACATACAAGCATAATTTAGCATGCAAAATAACATATGTAATCACACCTAATATCATATTAGAGTATGTTCATGCCAAGTGTGAACCATGCAACAATGGTCCAATAGTGGATAGGTGTCAACCGAAGATTGACACTTTTACATATATGACCCTATATAAGCCAATGAGCTTATAGGAAACGGGGTTGGACAATCACGCAACACACAAAATCTTATCACGAGCCTAATTCATAGAAATCCTCATTCAAAGCTCAATCATTAGCAGTCAACTTGCATATGTTGAATAAAATGAGAAGATTCTATTCAAAACTACACATGTGTGCATGCCCATTTATATTGGACTTCTAGGATAAAACTCAATCTTCATTAGATTCGGAACAGTCGAACCCAATATATTGAAGATACTATATTCTCTCACACTTTTTCCCACCTTCATCATATACGATGGGGCGCTAAAATAAATAAATAATTAAAAAAAAAATAGTTGGAGAGGAGAAGAGGT
Source organism: Zanthoxylum bungeanum (assembly GCA_019454045.1). NCBI lineage: Eukaryota > Viridiplantae > Streptophyta > Magnoliopsida > Sapindales > Rutaceae > Zanthoxylum > Zanthoxylum bungeanum. The sequence goes on along the minus strand of SKCR01007815.1, from coordinate 117,219 downwards.
GTTGCAAAGATTTGGCCAAGACAAAAATGGCGTCGTTTTCAGTGTTTTTGTTTTCAACTATTGTCTTAAGTGTCAATTTCCATATGCACAGGAAATATTGCTATACACGCGCGCATCTCCTCGTCTTTTTTTTTTCTTTTTGAAAGCCAACAACCTTTTAGTTGAGTATCAGCCGTCTTTGTTTTTGTTTTTTTTTTTGAATTATCACAATGCATAAATATATTATCATATTGAATTTAAGATTAAGAATTCGAGTTTTATCGTATGTTATAATAGTATATTTTCTTATGAATTAATGAATTAAACTTTAATAGTGTATTTCTTCTTAATTTGGCTACTAATTATTTGTAATACACATATGGCTGTAATATTAAAAAAGAATGGTTATTATTGTTGGAGTTTGTGCTTGGAGCGTCAATCTGAATGATATATTATACATTATATTTTATTATTTATTAATAAAATAACTATATTTTCATTTCAAATCTTATTAATGACAATGTCATTACTCATATTAGATTGATAGATATATAGATATGCTGAGAATGACATCGACCTTAAAATAGATTTGTAGTAATACTGGACACTGGATAATCCGACACTGAGATAATATTACTATTATAAATTATTCTTAAAGTAAGTATTCCTAGTCGTTGGTTTTGGAATACGGACGAATTCCTATAACCTAGAAGACTATCACATATCGTATATTAGAATTGGAGTTCCAATGGTTTATCTGTTAGGGATATGCCCTATACCCAACTTGTGGATGGGCTATATGTACATGTATTTGTAATATTTTCATTAATTAATAAAATGGAAATCTTTATTATACGTGTCTTACATAACTTATATGAATCATCAACACTGTAATAAAGCCATTGGAGTAATAAGACGATGGCTTCCACGCCTTATGAGAATCATTACTCTTAAATGTTCATAGTCATAGTTTTGTGAATAATCTGGGCGTTCACAAAGCGGAGAGACTAGCATGATGATATGATCCGCCCTTAAGTAGGGTAGCCGATCTCATAGGCTACTAGCGGAGATCCGTCCGCTTGGTGTATCACATGGATGCATGAGTTGCTCGTGTCCATCGAACTGACCGCCGAAAGTTTTCATATGGAGTGTTTATCACATGTGTCTGTGAGAACTTTCATGTATCGATTATATGACTAGTCCTTAGACTTGAGGTCCTTACAATCTTATGTGTGGATCAAATAACTTTGACATTTTCCTTCTCTGGTTCAAAATATCCGGTCATAAGGGTATGATTGGGTCATTTGTTGAAACACATGAAGTTTGTAAAGATACAACAGATAATCTCCACTCTCTCAGATAATATTTTCTTATAAGAGTAGTATTCCAGTTCGCGGGTTGATATGTGTGATCAGTGCTTGAGACTGTGGCCACAGCGGAAGAATCATGTGAGATTTTTGGGTTAGCACGATTCATGACACTATCAACATCATACCTTTGACCATATGTGTAGACATTTTCCGTACCCTAGGTCAATATGTGGGGATACAGTGAGGCGAGAGACCGTATCATATGTAAATCGCATACATAATGGGTATATATATATCTTTCCTTCTCATTTGGGGGCCTTGGCATGTTGCTAGATGTCAACCTTGGTCATTGAATCGAACGACCATCTAATCAGAGGATAATTTATGTTTGATTAAATTATCACGATTCATTTCATGTCCAACTTGAGGGGAACCCAAAAGGTCACACACAACAAAGTCGAAATCTATGGTTAACAGTGCACAATACAAATATAACAGCATATATGATTACTGTAGGAATTGTTCATAAATGGTTCAATGTGTTTAATTATTGAACATATCATTTATGAGGTTCCATAGTGGCTTATGGATTGGTGAATGACGATAGGGGCACTTTGGAAATTGGAATTTAAAAAAAAATTACTATTCATGTGAATAGTAACTTGAATAGTAAAAAAAATTTGTTATTTGTTTTGAATTCCAATTCGGCCCAAACTCTTATTAGGGTTTTATAATCTCATTAAACCACTAAATTAAGATCCAATGGCTAAGATTAAATTAGCTTTTATCCCACATCAGATTCTTAATTAATTTTGTTGTCTTTGGAGAACTATATAAACCCAAAGAATTCTTCACAAATTTTTACACCAAAAACCTTTCATATCTTGGGTTTATATAAGTGAGAAACTCTAAAGTTTAAGAGTAAGCCACTGATTTTAAGGATCCTTAAGTCTAATTGACTAGAGGCACCTCCAGTTAAAAGTTTTGAGGTATTTGCCTAGGCTAGCACCAAGGGCAAAATACCCGTGCACTCAAGGCGTAGTCTTGCCGTTGAGTTTTGGCTTTGGTGTGTGCATCTTTGGAGGCCACACATTTGGGTGGCTCTTTGGAACGTGGAAGAGCTTGCTGAGTTCGATAAAAGCTTGTAGATTTTAGGGAGGACTGGAGGAGTCTTCGGTTCAAGTAAGTCTTTTTCTTTCTTTATTTTAATTAGAGTTCTTATGATAGTTAGCATGTTTAGGTTTATGTTCTTTGCATGTTTTATGAGTTTTATGCTTAGAATATATAGTAACATGCCTAGGCTTGTAGAATAATAAAAACAAATGGGTCTTGGGCAAAGGGAAAGCGGCATAATAATTTTGATTTTCCACTGCGCACTCGCGGCCGCTTCCCAACAGTAGTATCAGTGCGCCATTTTTGTTTTGATTAGTTCTCTCTCATTTGAACTCGAAATTGGGTGTTTAAAAGCTCGTTGGAAAGATAACACCCTGAACTTAATTTTAGGCACAATTTTTGCATGATTTGGTTAAGATTTGAATTATGAAATTGCATTTAAAGTTTACGCGTCTGCAGAAAAATGTGAATAGTAAATTTATTTGTATAAAATAAAATGCAATATCATAATTAAATATTAATCAAAGTTATTTAATGCCTAAAATAATTCGAACATACTAAAACTCATATGCTTGATGATTCTATGTATGATTAGAATTGACATGATTATTTTATGGTGCAAGCATCTAGAAACTTTATAAGAAATAGATAGTGTATTGCTTATCCCTTAGCTAAGTAATTATTCTGTGATGAACTTAGAGATTTATTACCTTTAAAACCTGTCTGGAGTGAAGCCAAGCAAACCCACAAAAGATTGTTACCCACGCAACTCCTGTGAACCCCTCAGGAACAAAGCCTGTGAAACCCACAAAGATTATTATGAGCGCCAACTGATGAAAACCTGCATGGAGCAAAGCCAAGCAAACCCATAAAAGATTATTATCCACGCAACTCATGTGAACCCCGCAGGAACAAAGCCTGTGAAACCCACAAAATATTGTTATGAGCACCCATGAAAGCATAACGAGGTTTGAAGATTATAAACCCGTGAAGAACAAAGTCTCACGAACCCCTAATTGCTTGAAACGCCACAAATGACAGCAACCCTTTTGATAAGTTTTTGAAGAGAATCCACCCTTCCATGGTTAGCCATCACGGCTTCACCACCAATGTGCCTGACGTCAATATTAATTTTTTTTGGTTAAAACATGCATGCATTTTATTCATGAAAAGCTTGTTTAAATAGTACAATGGAAACCCTAATTCTAATATGTTAAAAAGACAGAAATAACCCTAGGTAATAATCCTTATTATAAATAAAATCTTGGGCCCCTAACATTTGGCCCACTCTATAATAAACACCAATATTAAAACCTAGGGCCCCTAACAGTCGACCCACTCTAAAATAAACACTAACATTAACCCCCTCTAGAAGGCATTCACCTGTATATTTTCGACCCCTTCATTGCCAAATAACTTGAATTGATTATTAGGCTTCATACTTGGATGCTTAGATCCATACTTCAAGGCTTGTTTTCTTGATGCTCCCTGATGAGTGGTATTTATATCACTTATTCCCACTCATTTGACTTAATATTTCGTATAGTTTCTCGAGTTTTGTGAACATTTTGATGTATTTTGTGTTATTTTGCAGATAAATAAAGTTTGGAAAGCATTGGAGGCAATTTGGGGAAAAAACGGACAAAAATGCGTCAACAGGGATATTTTGGTCTTTAGCGCGTCGCGACGCCAAACCTCCTGTGTTGCGACGTCTAAAATGCTCCGAACAGTGCTAACGTGCGCCGGGTCCATAAATCAGAATCTGAGAAAAATTTGACTTTGCTAAAATGCGCCGTGCCACGTGTCACCATCACAACCGATCTGCTAACATGCGACGTGCCACGTGTCATCATCCTACGGTGCCGACAGTCGCCATCGCCACGTGTGCCACGTGTCATTTCAGGTAATTTCCATGTCATCAGCCACGTCAGCAAGTCAACAAGTCAACATTGCCACCTCACCGCCACGTCATCGTCAGCCAATCAGGAAGTGACACGTGTCGCAATTCTATGGTGCCGACAGTCTCTTTCCCACGTGTCGCCACGTCAGTGCCACGTCAGCGCCACGTCAGCATCAATAATTGAGTATCTAATCCTTATCTGACACGTGGCGGATAAGAATCTCAGCGACCAATCAGAAGCCGCCACGTGTCACAATAATTGAAGCCCAACCACTCTGCCACGTGTCACCTTATCAGCTTATACAGAATCTTCAAACCAGCGAACCAGAGCGTGCCACGTCGACAAAATCTGGCGTAGCGACGCTGAGGGCCCTGGCCCTCAGAATTCAGTGCACCACTCTCTCTCTTATATTCTTTCTAAAGAGAGAGTTTCTCTCTCTAGATTCTTTTAGTTTTTTAGTTTTTTAGTTTTTAATTTTTAGTTTTGTAAATAATTTTAATTACGTTTTGTAATAATAGTAATTTAATTTTTACTTTTTACTTTTTACAGTTTTTACTATTTACCATGAGAATGTAACTTCCCCAGCTAGGGTGAAAGGTAATTCTTTTACTGTTACTATTTAGATTAATCTCCCTTAAAAATAATATATTCACTATATAAAATATTGACTTAAAAAGGATACCGCCAGATTGGTCGGTTGGTAATTCATTTTAATCTGGTTTAAACCTGACTAATAAAGGATACCGCCAGATTGGTCGGTTGGCAATTTAATTTTGGTTCCGCCTTTATGGCTGGTTGGACTTAATTTGACTTAATCAGGTTACCGCCTATATGGCTGGTTGGAAAAAGAATCATAAGTTTATATATTATTTTATGGGAGATATCTAAATTAGTAGTAGTAAAAGTAATTCCTTTTACCTTAGCATTTTATTTTATTTTACTTTTCAGTTTTACTTTATGTCTTTTACTTTTCAGTATTTTTACTTTATGTCTTTTACTTTTAAGTTGTTACTAGCCCTAGTTATGTGTTAGTTATCTGGGGTTGTGATGAATTCTAATATCACCGGTTTATAAGGGGTTATTTTATAGTTTGGGTAATTTAAAGGTTTACTTATTAAGTCTTAAGTTTAATGCTTCTTGTTGTCTGATCACCAATAAGATTGATGTGGTAAATCTAAAATGAACTAGACATAGAGATTTTAGGTTTCAGCCTTAGACTTAATAGCCCACGATCTTCCTTGAGGATAGATAACCCTTTAATAGATTTCCTTACAGGATAGGAATATACCTGTCGGGCGGGGGTAGCCATAATTGGAACTTAAACTTAATGAATCCAGATAATTTGGTTGACATAGACATATGGTTCAATTGGGTTAAACTGGGTATTTGCGTCTGACCATCGACAGAGGCTTTTGCATAATTTAGTGTTTCAGGTTATTAAACTGATTTATTACACAAACATAAAATAATCACTTCATCTTTTAAAAGATATTAGAAGGATTCACAACCCTAGATCTTTGTGTCTTTTGTTATTGTCCTTAGTATTTTCTTTTGTCTTTTATTTATTTATTTATTTATTTTGTAAAACCACTTTCAACCAATCAAACAATCATTCTCTTCACCCTCAATTAGATATTTGTAAATAAATAGATTCAATAATTAATAACAACAGTAGGAATTAAGTCCTCGTGGGATCGATATTTTTATACTACTTGAACGATACGTGCGCTTGCGTTATACGTGTGTGTTTACCCCGGTCACTCCCTGTATCATATCATTCTCCCATTCTTTAAGAAGATTCGTCCTCGAATCTTTAAGGTAAATCTGTAATGTCCAAACACTTTATCTCTAACAAAATCTGATTTGTCTCTCTGTTCTTTTTTTGTGGCGCATGTGTTGTGTTTTTTTTTTCCAAAGCCCACGTTTTTTTTTTTTTGCTTTTTCATTTTTTTTTTAAATTTTTTGAATCCAACACATGCAGGATGACAAAAGAAAAAGAATGAAAGAGAAGAAAAAAATTAACAGAAACAGAACTCTAAGAAAAGAAAAAAAAAATTAACAGAAACATGACTGAAAGAAAAGAAATAAAAATTAACAGAAACATGACTGATAGAAAAGAAAAAAATAACAGAAACATGACTGAAAGAAAAGAAATAAAAATTAACAGAAACATGACTGATAGAAAAGAAAAAAATTAACAGAAACAGGACTCAAAGAAAGGAAAAAAATCATAAAAAAAAAAGAAAGAAAAAATTAAAAAGACACAAACTATAAGATATAACCTGCTCTGCAACCAAAGCTCTGAATACCAACTGCTGAAAACCTGTCTGGAGCGAAGCCAAGCAAACCCACAAAAGATTGTTACCCACGCAACTCATGTGAACCCCGCAGGAACAAAGCCTGTGAAACCCACAAAAGATTGTTATGAGCACGAACTGATGAAAACCTGCATGGAGCAAAGCCAAACAAACCCACAAAAGATTGTTATCCACGCAACTCATGTGAACCCCGTAGGAACAAAGCCTTTGAAACCCACAAAAGATTGTTATGAGCGTCCAGGAAAGCATAACGAGGTTTGAAGATTAGAAACCAGTGAAGAACAAAGCCTCACGAACCCCTAATTGCTTGAAAAATTGGCCCTTGGCCGAGAGTATTGAGAGAAGAAAGAGATGAAGATGTCAAGTGTTGGTTGTAATTGATTTCAAAAATCAATTAAATGATATACAAAATTCAAAAAAGGTACAAGGCATTTAAGCCTTCCAACCACCACCATCAATCACAAGTGACAACCATCACATCACTCAAAGTGATGTGACTTACATCACAAGAATGACTAATGATGTGACGCTTGATGTGACTTGTGGGCCGCGCTTGAATTCGAAATGCGAGTGGGCCTGCAAACACTCCTGGGCTCGGGTTCGCTAATTCCGAATTAACGAATTTTCTGTTGCGACGTAATTAAATCAAATTTAATTATGCCTAGCAAAATTACTATTCACGTCGCTTATGAATTAATTCTAAATTAACTCGTTCGCCCGAATTAAAATCTAATTTTAATTCCGCGTCGAAATCTAATTTCGTACAATATATCGAATATATTATTTTATCGATTAATTCCAAATTAATCGTTCTCTCTCTTTAAATAATATTTTATCCCAGATAAAATATCTCCGTAATTAATCCTAGATTAGTTTTCTCTCTCTCTTATAATTAATCCCAGATTAATAATGTGTGAGTCATACGTCATCGGTGAATCTTCGGGAAGCGACCCATGAGATCCCCGGATATGTTGGCAGTAATTCCGGTCGTCAGACTTCCGAACACGTACGTACCTAGTACTACATTTTTACCGATTTACAAGACATGGTTGGCTTCTAGCAAAGCACCGTGCCTACCCAATTCTCCAGAAATATTCTTAAAGGAATATGTGATCTATATCAGGCGTAGTATACATAGTATTGCGTATTGCGATCCAGTATCAGATGTCACGTGCTAGGCCTGGGGCTGGAATTGTGTCTGCCCCGTACGAAGCACATATCGGATCTCTGGTAACTAGTCTCTATAATCGGATAAACATGACCTAGTCATAATATCCCGATAGCTGCAGCATATAAGAGCACCAGTTCCGTATCCTACGTGATCATCATCTCCACTATGACTGGAGTGATACTTCCATCATGACATCACACCCAATACACTACGATTCTCAATATACCCAGAAGAGGCGTACACAGAACCGGTTAAAGCCCTGGACGACCAAAATCAAAGTATATTGAGTGTCCCAAGTATTAACGGTGCAAGTCTCAGGTTAAGACCAAATACAACTACCCTGATTCGGATTTCCATAGACACATAGTCATACTACCAATGAAATTCTGAGGGGTCTATCCAGAGCGAAGCTGTTCCCGTACCATCGGTAAACACAACCTCCTATTTGCATGAGTATCCAATACTCAAATATATGAGAACTATGTCGTTATGCTCCCACAACGCACACAAGTGCAATACTAGTCTATTCCGTATTATCGATGTCCAATCTCGATAATACTCTGACTATGGATGTTTTAATGATTAAACCTTCGTGGATTGATACTGTCTCATATCATCTCAATTCGGAACTAATCATATGGACTTTTATCATTTATATATCCCGGTAATCTAATTACAAATGATAAAAGAGTAATTTCCTTTGTAACATAGTTAATTTGTACAATAACACCATGTTCTGTACAAATAGTGATGCTATGGGTCATAATTGTCCAACAACATGTGCTTAAGATGATTGGCCACATTGAAAAATTGGGCAACCTCGGGTTCATCATGGATCATGAGATAGGTCAGGATCTAATTCTTCAATCCTTACCAAAAGAATTCTCTAACTTTATTATGCAGTTTCATCTGTCTGATAAAGAAGCTACTTTAGCAGAATTGCACAATCTGATAAAGCAAGCAGAGAAGGACTTGAAACCGGAGCTTAAAACCTCTGTCATGCTTACGGGTACGGACCTGAAGCCACGAGGCCCAAAGAAAAATAAGGGCAAGGCCAAGGCTCAAGATCACCTAAAGCCCAATGGTAAGGTGGAGAATAAAAAAGGAAATGGGAAATGTTTCTCTTGTGGAAAGAAGGGTCATTGGAAGAAAGACTGCAGATCCTTGAAAGCCAAGGAAGCTAGGGAAGCCCAAGAGGCCAAGAAGCCCAATGCTTCAGGTATGTTGTATATGATTGAACTATATTCTCAAAACTTTGAACCTTCTACTTGGATGCTTGACACCGGTTGTGGGACTCACTTGCGTAACAATGTGCAGGGCCTGAGAAACAATAGGAGACTCCATCATGGGGAGGTTGACTTACGCATGGGTAATGGAGCAAAACTGGCTGCATTGTACGTGGGGACTTATTCATTAGTTTTGCCGAATGGTTTAGTTTTAGACTTAGGTGATTGTGTTTATGTACATTCTCTAGTAAATAACATCATTTCAATTTCTTCTTTATGTAATAAAGGCTTTTCATGCCTAATAAGTTGTAATGAATGTTCTATTTATTTCAATGAAATAAAATATGGAGATGGTATTTTGAATAATGGTATCTATGTCTTACAAACTAACAAAGAATGTTCAACCTCTAATATATACAACGTTAACTCGAATAATCTCAATGAATCACTTCTATGACACAGTCGCTTATGTCATATCAATGAAACAAGATTAACTAAGCTACATAAGGATGGGTATTTTAGACCCTTCAAATATGAACCTTATGGAACTTGTGAGTCTTGATTACTTGGAAAAATGACCAAATTACCCTTCAAAGGTAAATGACAGCGTGCAGAAGAGACATTAGAACTCATACACTCTAATGTATGCGGACCAATGTCAGTCACCGCTAGAGGTGGATTCTCCTACTTCATTACCTTTATCGATGATCATTCGCGATATGGGTATGTGTACCTTATGCGGTATAAATCTGAAGCCTTTGAGAAATTCAAAGAATTCAAGGCTGAAGTAGAAAACCGGCTTAGTAAAAGTATTAAGTCACTAAGGTCTGACCGAGGTGGTGAATACTTAAGCAACGAATTTCAAGATTACTTGAGAGAAAATAGCATTGTTTCCCACTGGACTCCTCCGGGAACTCCACAACATAATGGGGTCTCCGAAAGGAGAAATCGGACATTATTAGATATGGTCCGATCAATGATGCCAGGCACGGATCTACCTCTTTCATTTTGGGGTCTTACTTTAGAAACTGCAATACTACTACTAAACCAAGTTCCTTCCAAGACTGTTAGTCAAACACCATATGAGTTATGGTCTGGGAAACGTCCTAGTCTCAGTTATCTAAGAGTTTGGGGATGTGACGCATATGTCAAGCTCACACAAACTAAAAAAATTGGATGATAGGGCAGTTAAATGTAAGTTTGTAGGATATGCCTTGAACTCAAGAGCATACGTTTTCTACGTCCTAAATGAACAAAGAACATTTGTCACACGAAATTCTAAATTTCTAGAGAATGAATTCCTTCTCAAGAAATATAGTGGGAGTAGACTTGACCTCGATGTGGTACGAGAAGAACAAACTAACCTAAAACTAAACCCCAGGCCCCTCAAAAGGGCAGTGACGGAACAACCACTAGGTTATGAACTTAGAAGGTCTGGTAGGGAAAGACATGAGCCTGAAAGATATGGTTTCCATATTGATGAGGAACATGATTAGGTCATTGATAATGACGATCCCACAGTTATGATGAAGCAATGCGTGACATTAATTCAGTCAAGTGGCTTGAGGCCATGAAATCCGAAATAGACTCTATGTATCAGAATCAAGTCTGGGACTTGGTAGATGCACCTGAAGGGATAAAACCCATAGGCTGCAAGGGGATTTACAAGCGTAAAACTGATGCAGAAGGCAACATCCAAACCTATAAGGCTAGGTTTGTGGCGAAAGGTTATAGACAAATCCAAGGAATTGACTATGACGAAACCTTCTCGCCTGTTACAATGATAAAGTCCATTCGAATTTTTCTGGCACTAGCTGCACACTTTGATTATGAGATTTGGCAGATGGATGTCAAAACAACTTTCCTTAATGGGAACCTTGTAGAGGAAGTCTATATGACACAACCTGAGGGGTTTGCATCTAAGGATGATCATAATAAAGTATGCAAGCTTAAACGATCCATTTATGGACTCAAGCAAGCCTCCAGAATTTGGAATAAACGATTTGATGAGACAATCAAAGAATTTGACTTCATAAAAAATGTAGACGAGCCTTGTGTTTACAGGAAAAGTAGTGGGAGTGCTGTTGTATTTCTTGTATTATATGTCGATGACATATTAATCATCGGGAATGATATTCCCATGATGCAAGCCACCAAGCAATGGTTATCTCAAAATTTCTCCATGAAAGATTTGGGAGAAGCAGCCTACATCATCGGCATTAAGATCTACCATAATAGATCTAAGAGGTTGTTAGGACTTTCTCAATCTAAGTACATAGATAAAGTTTTGAAAAGATTCAAAATGGAATATTCCAAAAGAGGTAATTTACCTACTTGTCATGGAATCAAATTATCTAAGGAGCAATGTCCACATACTCCTTCAGATAGAAAGCGTATGAGTAGGATCCCTTATGGTTCAGCAATAGGATCGATCATGTACGCCATGATATGTACAAGACCTGATGTCTCTTATGCTCTTAGCATAACGAGCAGGTATCAGGTAAATCCTGGTGAGCAACACTGGGCAGCTGTCAAAATAATCCTCAAGTATCTGAGAAGAACTAAGGATGTGTTTTTGACATACGGAGATTGTTCTGGGATGAAAGTCATTGGTTACTGTGATGTGAGCTTTCAGACCGATAGGGATGACAGCAGATCACAAACAGGATATCTGTTTACTTTGAATGGCGGTGCTGTCATTTGGAAAAGCTCAAAGCAGTCAACTACAGTGGACTCCACCACTGAAGCCGAGTATATTGCAGCATCTGAGGCTGCTAAAGAAGCAGTCTGGATAAAGAAGTTCATCACGGAGCTGGAAGTGCTTCCCGCGATAAAGAATGGCGTCACGATGTACTGTAACAACACGGGTGCCATTACTCAATCAAAGTAACCAAGGTCCCACCAGAAATCCAAGCATGTACTTAGGCGATTTCATCTCATCAATGAGATTATTGAGAGAAAAAAAAGTTATTATAGAGAAAATACCCACAGAAGATAATCTTGCAGATTCTCTAACTAAAGAGCTGACTCAACAAAAGCATGATAGGCACACCCGAGAGTATGGTGTCCAGATTCATACTAGTTGGCTATAGTGCAAGTTGGAGATTGTTAGGGATATGCCCTATACCCAACTTGTGGATGGGCTATATGTACATGTATTTGTAATATTTTCATTAATTAATAAAATGGCAATCTTTATTATACGTGTCTTACATAACTTATATGAATCATCAACACTGTAATAAATCACTTGGAGTAATAAGACGATGGCTTCCACGCCTTATGAGAATTATTACTCTTAAATGTTCTTAGTCATAGTTTTGTGAATAATCTGGGCGTTCACAAAGCGGAGAGACTAGCATGATGATATGATCTGCCCTTAAGTGGGGTAGCCAATCTCATAGGCTACTAGCGGAGATCCGTCCGCTTGGTGTATCACATGGATACATGAGTTGCTCGTGTCCATCGAACTGACCGCCAAAAGTTTTCATATGGAGTGTTTATCCCATGTGTCTGTGAGAACTTTCATGTATCGATTATATGACTAGTCCTTAGACTTGAGGTCTTTACAATCTTATGTGTGGATCAAATAACTTTGATATTCTCATTCCCTGGTTCAAAAGATCCGGTCATAAGGGTATGATTAGGTCATTTGTTGAAACACATGAAGTTTGTAAAGATACAACAGAGAATCGCCACTCTCTCAGATAATATTTTCTTATAAGAGTAGTATTCCAGTTCGCGGGTTGATATGTGTGATCAGTGCTTGAGATTGTTGCCACAGCGGAAGAATCATGTGAGATTCTTGGGTTAGCACGATTCATGACACTATCAACATCATACATTTAACCATATGGGTAGACACTTTCCGTACCCTAGGTGAATAGGTGGGGATACAGTGAGGTGAGGGACCGTATCATATGTAAATCGCATACAGAATGGGTATATATATATATCTTGCCTTCTCATTTGGGGGCCTTGGCATGTTGCTAGATGTCAACCTTGGTTATTGAAATCGAACGACCATCTGATCGGAGGATAATTTATGTTCGATTAAATTATCACAATTCATTTCATGTCCAACTTGAGGGGAACCCAAAAGGTCACACACAACAAAGTCGAAATCTATGGTTAACAGTGCACAGTACAAATATAACAGCATATATGATTGATGTATGAATTGTTCATAAATGGTTCAATGTGTTTAATTATTGAACAGATCATTTATGAGGTTCCATAATGGCTTAGGGATTGGTGAATGACGTTGGGGCACTTTGGGAATTGGAATTAAAAAAATTACTATTCATGTGAATAGTAAAAAATTTGTTATTTGTTTTGAATTCCAATTCGGCCCAAATTCCAATGGCTAAGATTAAATTAGCTTTTATCCCACATCGGATTCTTAATTAATTTTGTTGTCTTTGGAGCACTATATAACCCAAAGAATTCTTCACAAATTTTTACACCAAAAACCTTTCATATCTTGGGTTTATATAAGTCAGCAACTCTAAATTTTAAGAGTAAGCCACTGATTTTAAGGATCCTTAAGTCTAATTGACTAGAGGAACCTCGGGTTAAAAGTTTTGAGGTATTTACTTAGGCTAGCACCAAGGGCAAAATACCCGTGCACTCAAGGCGTAGTCTTGCCGTTGAGTTTTGGCTTTTGTGTGTGCATCTTTGGAGGCCACACACTTGGGTGGCTCTTTGGAACGTGGAAGAGCTTGCTGAGTTCGAGAAAAACTTGTAGATTGGAGGGAGGACTGTAGGAGTCTTCGGTTCAAGTAAGTCTTTTTCTTTCTTTATTTTAATTAGAGTTCTTATGATAGTTAGCATGTTTAGGTTTATGTTCTTTGCATGTTTTATGAGTTTTATGCTTAGAATATATAGTAACATGCCTAGGCTTGTAGAATAATCAAAACAAATGGGTCTTGGGCAAAGAGAAAGCGGCATAATAATTTTGATTTTCCGATGCGCACTTGCGGCCGCTTCCCAACTGTAACTCGATGTAACATGAGCTTGGGAAGCTCGTATAGACATGTGGGTATTCATTGGAACGAATATTGAATGACTCACAGATGATTCCGAATAGTCGAAAGTACACGCCATTAATAGGAATCTCCTCGAGTCGGGTAGCATATGTGATCCTTTGACTATAAGATAACATTGATTTTGTGTGTGATCCTCCACACTTTGATGCCATATATGTCACAGATCTTTCATGGTCTGACTGTTAGATGTTCGTTGGGTGTAAACTGATGCACTCGTTAATCAAGTGCGTATCAAGATAGGATCTGTCGGCCCGTATGTGTACCATAAGGGGTTTAGGTATCCATGTGAGTATGTTGTGATTCTTAAGACTTTGGCCAAAACCGATCACCTTGGGTGGATCGCATATATCAGAAATGGTTTCAGATTAGTTGTAAATAATCGTGGACATGTCGACATGAGATGTACGCATCAGAAACTTAACGGTGTAATTTATGTTTCCTAATCACAACTCGGATAGCCTAAGACGGAGGGATTGTTAAACATATGTGATGACCTCAACTTGTATAGTTCTGAAAGGTCGTTCGTGTCCTTCGCGAATTCAGGGGTGACCGAATTGCGTATATATAAGCTAGGCTTATATGACGAACATGTCTGAACTTAGAGTCTCCCACAATATGAAGTGTGCTCGTCGAGCACTTGGGTAGCCAATAATTTTTGATAATAAATAATATTTGATATTATAATTATCAACTAAAATAATTAAGTATTATTGAATAACATTAATTATTTACTTTGACCAAATTGGATTAATCCAAAATTACACAAAGATTTTGTTATAATTTCATAAATATCTCTATCATTTGAGGATATTTAAAATTTATAAATACGTAATAATAGGTGTATTTGACTTGATTTATTTGAATTAAATCAATGTGGTATACATATAACTAATTCATTAATTAAACTTTGTATTTTTTTTAATTGGATTAAATCAAGATGGTAGACAAAGGTGATTAGTCACACCTAATTATACATGTTTGGACAAATTAGATTAAGCCCACATAAAAGTTTATTAGAACTTTTATTAATTAAAAATTGCTTAAGTTTTTCTATAAATAGCAACCTTGAGCAAAGTTTTAATCAAGCTTGAAAAAGTTAAAAACAAAGAAGAGTTATAGAAATTAGCATAAGTTAGAGAAGTGTTTAGAGAAGCTTTGGAAGATCTCTACATTTCAACTAGAAGAAATCAAGATTGAATCTTGAAGTAAAGCTTGCTAGCATTGAAATCAAGATTGGATCTTGGAGTCAAGCTTGCTAACTTTGGAAGTACTCCACAACATTTCAATAAAGAGAAGTAGATTGGATCTTTAAATCGACCTTACTAGGTAAGTTTGATATCCTCCAAAGCTATATTTTTCATTAGTGAGTTATCATTAGTGAGACATATAATGATGAATTATGTATTAGATACATAATAACATAGTTTGATGTTGAAATTAGGCTAATTAATTGTGTACATATGCTTTGGAAGTATAAACTAAATTTGCTTGAGATTGGGTTAGAATATTTATATTGGACATAAATTTAAAATTAGAGTTTGGAACTCTATATGAAAGCTTGGAGTTATAGCTACCATTCTAGAATCACTTGACCACCTTTGAGTGATCTAG
This sequence comes from Zanthoxylum bungeanum, assembly GCA_019454045.1. NCBI lineage: Eukaryota > Viridiplantae > Streptophyta > Magnoliopsida > Sapindales > Rutaceae > Zanthoxylum > Zanthoxylum bungeanum. Next base: position 101,542 of record SKCR01007815.1, on the reverse strand, counting down.
AATTATTCATGAGTCATTTCATTGTAGGATTCTAATTTGGTTTGTGTTTTAGATTCAAATTTTACTTAAGTGCGTATTTAGAATAAATTTATATTTTTGTAAAAATATATGATATTTTGAAAAACATGATTTTTGTTCTATATCATGTGTTGATGTTGATTTTGATGTTAAAAATTAATTTATGGTATTTTTGAAGTGTTTAGGGAAGATCATAATGAATTAGGGTAAAATACCATAATTCCTAGGCTCTTTGGAAAGATAGCTGAGGGGAAAACTATAAACAATTTTTTAAAAAAAAATTACGCAAAACGCTTACAGTGTGCATCCGCGTCATGCATGCCCGCATTGGAACTTATTTTCATCTGTTTTTGACTTTCCGGACTTTGATTCAGCCTAGGTTTTTTCATTTGCACTCGTAATGGAATATAGTATTTCATAAATTATTTAAAAATACATTCATGCTGATATCCACGGGTTATTGTTGGGTTCTCTAAGAACAACCAAGGATCAATTAAGCATATAAGATATGTGAATAAATAAAGTAAGATAGCGGAAATACTTACATTGAACGGATTGGATGTAGGTGGAGAGTTCAAAACTTTTCCTTTGAGAAGTTGCTCCAAGCTTTCTTTGAATTGTATGTTGAGCTTCCAAGCTTGTTCTTGAATTCCAAACTCAAGGGTTAGTGTCCCTAACACCTTTGAATGACTCATTTGATGTGCTAGCATACATGATTTTTGAATAAAAAATCATCAAATATGAACCCTAGGTTCACGCCACTTTGAAAGAAAAATGGAGGAGAGTTTCGGCCCCTGGCTTTGAGAGAGAGAGAGGTGTTTTCTTATTTTTGTAAAATTGTGTAATTGATTTCCAAAAACAATTACCTATTACCAAAATCCAAAGTTGGTAAAAGTAATTCCAAAATGACAAAGAGTGTAAAATAAGCAATCACCAACTTCTATCACCATAAAGTAACAAAGTTGACTAGTGATGTGACTTGTGTGTGGGCCCCACTTTAATTCAAAATCCGCGTGGGCCCGCAAATACATTCCGGGCTCGGGTTCGTTAATTCCGAATTAACGAATTTTCCGTTGCGACTTAATTAAATCAAATTTAATTAAATAATTATGCCTAGCAAAATTACTATTAAAGTCGCTCGCGAATAAATTCTAAATTAATTCGTTCGCCCGAATTAAAATCCAATTTTAATTCCGTTATGAAATCTAATTTCATTTAATATATCGAATATATTATTTTATCAATTAATTCCAAATTAATCATTCTCTCTCTATTAGTTGAATTTTATCCCAGATAAAATCTCGCCGTAATTAATCATAGATTAATTTTCTCTCTCTTCTAATTAATCCAAAATTAATTATGTTCGAGTCATACGTCATCGGTGAATCTTCGGGAAATGACCCATGATATCCCTGGATATGTTGGCAGTAAATCCGGTTATCGGACTATCCGAATACGTGCGCACCCCGTACCACATTTTTACCGATTTACAAGACATGGTTGGCTTCTAGCAAAGCACCGTGCCTACCCAATTCTCCAGAAATATTCTTTTAAGGAATATGTAATCTATGTCAGGCTAAGTATACGTAATATTGCGTATTGTGATCCAGCATCGATGTCACATGCTTGGCCTGGGGCTGGAATTGTGTCTACCCCGTACGAAGCACATATCGGATCTCTAGTAACTAGTCTCTATAATTGGATAATCATGACCTTGTCATATTATCCCGATGACTGTAGTACTTAAGAGTACCAGTTTCGTATCCTACGTGATCATCATCTCCATATGACTGGAGTGATACTTCCATCTTGACATCACACCCAATACACTACGATTCTCAGTATACCCAGAAGAGGCGTACACGGAACCTGTTAAAGCCCCGGATGACCAAAACCAAAGTATACTGATTGTCGCAAGTATTAGCGATGCAAGTCTCAGGTTAAGACCAAATACACCTACCCTGATTCAGATTCCCATAGACACATAGTCATACTACCAATGGGATTCCGAAGGGTTTATCCAGAGCGAAGCTGTTTCCGTACCATCGGTAAACACAACCTCTTATTACACTTGTATGAGTATCCAATACCCAAACATACGAGAACTATGTCGTTATGCGTCCATAACGCGCACAAGTGTAATACTAGTCTGTTCCGCATTATCGATGTCCAGTCTCGATAATTCTACGACTAGGGATATTTAATGATTAAATCTTACGTGGATTAATATTGTCTCATATCTTATTAATCTGGTACTAATCATATGGACTTTTATCATTTATGTATCTCGGTAATCCAATTAAAAGAGCAATTTCCTTTGTCACATAGTTAATTTGTACAACAACACAATGTTATGTACAAATAGTGATGCTATGGGTCATAATTATCCAAAATCTCCCATTTGGCCTATAGTCAATCACTCAAGTGTCCTATACCTGAACTATGTACGGGTCGCTCAAACTTCTGCTGAGAAACAGCTTTCGTCAGCGGATTTGCAATGTTATCATCTGATACGTTTTATTCGATCAACACATCGCCACGATGTATGATCCGAACGAATCAGATGAATTAGTCGAAGTTCATACTTGGATCATTGACGAGACCATGATTCCTTAGCCTGTGATGTAGCCTAGCTTAGATGCTAACATAACTACTCATAATCCAATTAGGATTATATAGATCCAAAATGCTTCTATTGCTGCTTCAGCTGCAGCAATGTTCCGCTTTTGTTGTTTATTCGGCAACAGTATCTTGCTTGGAAGATTTCCAGCTCATTGTTCCGTTATTCAAAATATGTAATACCCTTATTACGACTTATAGTCGTTTTTGTCGGTTTGGAAACTTGCAACGGTGAACTCAGTCACTTCAAGTTCTCCTTCTCCATGTTTAAGAAAGGATCCTTAGTTCGTCTAAGATACTTAAGGATGTTCTCAACATCAATCCAGTGACCATCACCTGGATCGGCCCGATTGTGACTCTAAATGCTCAAAGCATATAAGACACCAGGTCACGTACATTTCAAAATGTACGAGTTCTCGGAGAGTGCCAACAACTTTTAGGTTTATCCCAGTAGATCCTTATTCCTAGAAAAAAAGGTTGCATCTCCCAAGTAGTCCATGGAGAATTTTCATGAAAGCTAAGCTTTCACCAATTATTTAATATGGGAATATCATTTCCAAGAAATAATATGTCATCAACGTATAAGACAATCATTGTCAGTGCGCTCCCACTAACCTTCTTATATACACAAGAATCATGTTCGTTTTGAATGAAATCATATACCATTATGATCTTATCAAAACGTTGGTTCCAAGAACGCAATGCTTGCTTCAATCCATAAATGGATCGATTTAACTTGCAAACCTTATTTGCATGTTTCGGCACGATAAAACCATCAGTATGTTGTAAAGATCCTCCAAAAGGTTTCCGTTAAGGAAAGCGGTTTTGACGTCCATATGCCATATTTCATAAATGAAATATACAGCATTAGTAAGCATTATCCAAATGGATTTAATCATGGCAACAGGTGAAAAATTTCATCGTAGTCGACACTATGTCGTTAACGATACCTTTTCTGTATAAGCATAACTGTATATATTTGTATGTTGCCATCCATGTATGTCTTCCTTGAAGACTCATTTAGTACCAACAGGCACAATGCCTTTTGGTACATCAACCAGTGTCCAAACTTGGTTGTATACATGGAATCCATTTCGGACTTCATGGCACTTTGCCATAAAATGAGTCGATACCTTGTATCACTTCCTCATACGTAGCCTGTTCGTCTTCCTCAATAAGATTGATATCTACATAAGGTGAGATCAGAAACCCATACCTCCCAGGTTATTTTTTGACTCTCTCCGACCTACGCGGTTCTTGTGTATTCGAAGATTATTGGTATAGTTTCATCCCTGATGAAATGTTGGTGTTCCGTGAGGACTCGGTGCCTAGAACAGTATTACTCTGATTTCCATCGAGTTTTACTTTCCTCTCACTTACCATTGCATATAGGAATTCCTCTTAGGAAAACCGCATGGAGAGCAACAATTACATTGTTCTCTAGTGAGTTGTATAAGTACTATACTTTGGTTTCTTTAGGACAACCAATTACAAATAGGCACTTATCTGATTTGGGTTCTAGTTTGGTACATTCCAAACATATGCCCAGCATTCCCAAATCTTCAGGAATGAGAAACCCGGTTTCTTTCCTGTTCATATCTAATATTAAATCTGTCTAACAGATTTACATGGAACCTTATTCAAAATAAGTATTGCACTGTTTAATGCGTATCCCTATAAGGAAATTGGTAGCTCAGAGCGACTCATCATTAACCTTACTATGTCCGACAAAGTTCGGTTTCTCAGTTCGGACACACCGTCAAATTGAGGTGTTCCGGGAGGAGTCCACTGTGAAAAAATACCATACTCTTTCAAGTAATCTTGAAACTTATATGTTTAAGTATTTTACACTATGGTCCGACCGTAATGTTTTTAATACTTTTACCGATCTGTCTTCTTACTTCGTGTCGAAACTCTTTGAATTACTCAAAAGTTTCTGAATTGTGTTTCAAAAGATACACATAACCGTAACGCGATGCCACATCCGTAAAGGTTACGAAGTATTCATTAGCACCTCTAGCCTAGCTAGACATGGGCCCACTTATGTCACTATGAACGAGGGCTAACAGATCGGTGGCACTTGCACTTTTACCAAGTAAAAGATGTTTTAGGCACTTTGCCTAATAAACTAGATTCGTAGACATCATTTGAATTAGAATCAAATCCGTCCTAGTATCCACTCTTCGAAAGTGTGGATATACGAGTCTTGTTTAATGTGTCCCAGACAACAATGCCATAAATAAGTCTCAACAGATTAATTCAATTTGAGCTATTTGTTTGTCATATTATATGTTAGAGATTTGTTTATATTCAAAATATAAATACTGTTATTCACATCTAATGTGTTTATCTCAATATCATCTTTATAAACTAAAACACTTAGTGTTCTAGAATATAAAGGTATACCCGCAACGGGTTAAACCAGATACAGAGATAGTGTTCCTAGTCAAACTAGATACATTATAACAGTCTCCCAATTTAAGTACATGCTCAAAGGGCAGTTCCAAAACTTAGGTTTCTACGGCCAAAACAGCGACTCTCGTCCCGTTTCCAACTCATAGGTCGATCTCATCTGAAGCCAGTCTCCTACTAATCAGCAGATCTCGCACATCAGTACATATGTTTATGTACCACATCCAGTATCTAAAATCCAATTTTAAAACCAGCAGTGGACATGTTTATAACAAACAAACCTGAAGCCGAAACCTTGCCCCGCCTTCACTTCCTTCATGTCTGCCTTATCCATATGGCAGTCACGCTTCCAGTGACCCCGTTTGCCACAGTTTAGGTAGACATCTTGGGATATGTCATTTGTCTTCTCAGAAGACTGTGACGATTTAGCCTTTGCCCTTTTTCACATCTCTAGAAGTCTTCAGCCAAGCCTAGACCTTCTGGGATGTAGAAGTAAGATGCGCATTGCGCTTCTTGCCCTTTTGCAAGCTCAGGCTTGTCTCCTTGAGCATAGCCATCAACTCTCCAAGAGTTTTCTCTTGGTTCATAATGAACCTGCCCCAGCATTCGGGTAGGGACTATAAGATCAAATATTTGGAAGTCTCGGCCACGTAGGTAATGCCCAGCTAACCTAGCCGATCGATGACAGCAATCATCTGTGACACCTAGTGCTCGTCAGATGTACCATCTGACATACGCGAGCGAAAGAGCATCTTTTGCAATTCGTACTTCTAAGATCTAAGGTTAGATCTATGAAGATCCTTTAATTTCAACATCATGGTATAATGATCTAATCCTTAATTTTGATGACAAAATTAAAGAGTCATTGCGGCAAGCATAACAGATTGAGCACTAAAGTTATCATCACCATGAGTCTTCAGAGACTCATGCTCTACTATTTTCTCAACTTCGGGCTCAGGCCCGAGAGGTTTCTCTATCAAATAGAATAACTTCTCAATTCCCAGGACTATCTTGAGGTTCTATTCCCAATCTGAAAATTAGAGCCGTTTAAAGACATTTTCACCCAGGATTATGTTCTAAACGTTAATCTTTCAGTTGTCTTGATTCCAATAGTCCAACTATCCAATGAACAATTTCGGGCACAATTGAATATAATGATTACTATAGTCTAACTATATAATCAACTACTATTTTATTGGTTAATTCAAATATATTGATTACTATAATCCAATTATATAATCAACTATAAATGAAGTAGTTTGAATACAGTCCAACTGTTTAATTAAAACAACAATTGAATATTAGTCCAACTAATATATTTATATTTTAAATAATGACGAAAAATGAAATGAGCGCGTATTGGCTAGTATCTAAACGAAATTGCAAATTTAATACTTGTCTCCCACTATTTTTTGGCGAGCCTCTAACCCTCTGTGGAGTACTCGGGAAACCTAGTTTTCTAGTGGGCTAGGATCCCGTTAAATAACATACAACCTTGACTTTGGCCAACAAGTTGTATGATATTTAACTAGGTAGATCTCTAAGATCAATTGGATCTCATCCAATTCCTAGATCCAGTAGGTGGACTTCCAAGTCCGAAACATATATCCAATATTTGCCAATATATCTGATATATTCCCTAACCTTTTTCCTCTAAATCAACTAAGCCTTGGCTTTGGCTCAACAAGTTTAATGATTCTAGTTAAGCTTGACCCATTGACAATGGAAAGCTTCGTAATCGAGGCCGATGAACAAGAAGTGACCTTGAATTTGGCCAACAAATCACAACTTGCCCAAGGCGTACGATATTGAACAAAGCCTTCATGATTCAAACACATCTGCGATGGACAAAGGTCTTGACTTTGGCCAACAAACCAGTGCCAATCTTGGATCTTGAGAATGAATCACTCAATGGAAGGAAAATGCTTAATATTTGTTGAGGGTTTTTCGCGTAAATTGGCAACCAATTTATTATCTTTGATTAGGTCTCATCATACACCCTTAAGCATGCATTCTAAAAGCATAATAAGGCGCGGTAAATAAATTAATAATGATATGCGGATGGATATCTCACAAATTGTTCCAAGAACAAATCACTCTCTTTTTTCTCCCCGGCTAGCATTATTCTTACTTCTACCCAATTACATAATACTTCTAAAGAAACCTCATTTACATTGAGGGGAATAGGTGAGAAGAGAATTACAAAGAATCGAGAGATAAAGGCTGGACACGCAGGTCCAATTTAATAAATTCTAAATTTATTACAACAATTTCCAAAATTGCCCTCACCCATCTAATATCCATCTGATATACATTATTCATACAATACATCCACGTATTCACACAAAGCATGTTATCAATCAATCTAATCCAATTAATTAATCTTTGATTAGGGACCATCCAATGTTCAAACAACGATTTGATTTGCGCGAGTCCAACTCGTTTTAAGAATAAGTACTCCAAGTTCGTATTCTTGAATTATATCGAACTACAATTTTAAATCCAATTTAATTTGTATTCAATACTAATTCTTTATTTAATTCCAAATTAAATAATTATACTTTATTAATGTGTCTTTACGACTTAGATTCTAAATCTAATCTTAATGAGTCTCAAAGCACAATTAACATCCAATGTCAATTTAATTAAAGTCCAATGGGTTTTCAATTAATTCATAAGGCATGGGCATTGGTCAATATGGGTCAAACCCAAATACCAAGGCCCAATTATGGAATCACCATATTTGCCATAAAATCAATTTTGGCCCATTAGGCCCAATTAAATATTTAAAGGCCCATTTATTATATTTGGACTTAATGGAATGGTTTTAGGCCCAATTTGGATCCAATCCAATTGTCCTAAACCAACTTGGCCCAATCAAGCCCATTAGGCCCAAATACAACAACTTTAGTCCAATTCCAAATTAAGCCCAATTAATTAAATTCTAGTATTCCAAATTTCACAATTTAATTAATTGAAGTGTATTGCACTAATTAATTATCTAAATTAACATTTCCAAAACATCAATTTAATTAATTAATCATGCATTATAGTATTCTACACATGTCCAACATTATTGAAACAAAATCAACTCATTAACATGCTAATCAATGTCACAGCAATATGATGATTTTATATCCGATTTTGATTTCAATCTAATTAAATCATAAATCAATATACATCATGCATTTAAACACATCCAATGGTTTAAAAAACAAAAAAATCACCATGACCTAGGGTTCCTTAAGATTCGGCCAACATAAGTAATTAAGGGAAAATTAATCTAATCAAATTTTCTCGAAATTAATCATGCATAACTCTAAGTAATCATAATCTAAGCATACTCAACCAATCAATTTGATGAAATCATGCTCAAATCAAAAATACCCAAATCAAGATTATGAACCCTAAATTCAATTTCATACTCAAATTGGCTCTGATACCATTGTTGGGTTCTCTAGGAACAACCTAGGATCAATTAAGCATATAAGATGTGTGAATAAACAAAGTAAGATAGCGGAAATACTTACATTAAACGGATTGTGTAGGCATTGCATTTTTGCATGTGAAACCCGATGATGAGTCTCAGTTGGAGGCACTACCTTTTTAAGTTAAGGATATTGCGGAAGTCGGATGTCGGAAGGGGAAATTCGGAATAAGTATGTCATCAAGTTCATTTCACAAGTTCACTGTTTTCGTTCGTGCTGCGTTCGTTACCACGTTCGAACGTCAAACAGATTGCGGGCATTCGTGCAGCGTTCTAAGAGGCGTTCGAACGGTGTCTGTATTTCTGGTTTTGCTGCTAGGCCCACACGCCCAAGGCCCTTAAATTACACCCAAATTAAATAAAATATTAATTAAATTAAACATTGAATTAAATAAAATAATTAAACCATTTACCAATTAAATAAAACATAAAATATAATTATACCAAATTAAAATATTATAACTTCCTAATCCAAAATATTATGCCTAATTAAAATCAATCATAACCAATTAAAAATATTGACTTCCTAATCTAACAAATTGTATTCCTAAACCAAGCCAATCAAATATCCAACCTTCCTAATCTAAACCAATCTTGTCCTCAATCAAATCCCTTACTTTCCTTGTCTAACACCAAATCATATCTCTCTTTAATTCCAAAAATTCATTCCTTGTGAGACAATGAGAAGCCCTAGCCCTTCTCTATATAAACAACCCCTAACCAAGACATGCATTCCCGGGGGGGATAAGACACAACTCACTCGAAAACTTCACGAAACAGCTTTAACTACCCTTGCATTGCCTCCACGAAGCCAGCCAATTCATAACAACCGCCTAAGCCTTTACTGCCACCTGACCCACACGCCAGCCACTAACCCTAGCCTTCAACACAATCAACTTATATTCACAGCCTTCAACACACTTATCACACCTTCGTAAGCCATTAATCACGCCTTCAACGCACAAAGCAACCCCACTGAATTGTATGTTGAGCTTCCAAGCTTGTTCGTGAATTCCAAACTCAAGGGTTAGTATCCCTAACACCTTTGAATGACTCATTTGATGTGCTAGCATACATGATTTTTGAATCAAAAATCATCAAATATGAACCCTAGGTTCACGCCACTTTGAAAGAAAAATGGAGGAGAGTTTCGGCCCTTGGCCTTGAGAGAGAGAGAGGTGTTTTCTTATTTTTGTAAAATTGTGTAATTGATTTCCAAAAACAATTACCTATTACCAAAATCCAAAGTTGGTAAAAGTCATTCCAAAATGACAAAGAGTGTAAAATAAGCAATCACCAACTTCTATCACCATAAAGTAACAAAGTTGACTAGTGATGTGACTTGTGTGTGGGCCCCACTTTAATTCAAAATCTGAGTGGGCCCGCAAACACATTCCGGGCTCGGGTTCGTTAATTTTGAATTAACGAATTTTCCGTTGCGACTTAATTAAATCAAATAATTATGCCTAGCAAAATTACTATTAAAGTCGCTCGTGAATTAATTATAAATTAATTCGTTCGCCCGAATAAAAATCCAATTTTAATTCCGTTATGAAATCTAATTTCATTTAATATATCGAATATATTATTTTATCGATTAATTCCAAATTAATCTTTCTCTCTCTATTAGTTGAATTTTATCCCAGATAAAATATCGCCGTAATTAATCCTAGATTAATTTTCTCTATCTTCTAATTAATCCTAGATTAATTATGTTCGAGTCATACGTCATCGGTGAATCTTCGGGAAGCGACCCATGAAATCCCTGGATATGTTGGCAGTAAATTCGGTTATCGGACTATCCGAATATGTGCGTACCCCGTACCACATTTTTACTGATTTACAAGACATGGTTGGCTTCTAGCAAAGCACCGTGCCTACCCAATTCTCCAGAAATATTCTTTTAAGGAATATGTAATCTATATCAGGCGTAGTATACGTAGTATTGTGTATTGCGATCCAGTATCGATGTCACATGCTTGGCCTGAGGCTGGAATTGTGTATGCCCCGTACGAAGCACATATCGGATCTCTGGTAACTAGTCTCTATAATCGGATAATCATGACCTAGTCATATTATCCCGATGACTACAGTACTTAAGAGTACCAGTTTCGTATCCTACGTGATCATCATCTCCATATGACTGGAGTGATACTTCTATCTTGACATCACACCCAATACACTACGATTCTCAGTATACCTAGAAGAGGCGTACACGGAACCTGTTAAAGCCCCGGATGACCAAAACCAAAGTATACTGATTGTCATAAGTATTAGCGATGCAAGTCTCAGGTTAAGACCAAATACACCCACCCTGATTCGGATTCTCATAGACACATAGTCATACTACCAATGAGATTCCGAGGGGTCTATCTAGAGCGAAGCTGTTTCCGTACCATCGGTAAACATAACCTCTTATTACACTTGCATGAGTATCCAATACCCAAATATATGAGAACTATACCGTTACGCTTCCATAACGCGGACAAGTGTAATACTAGTTTATTCTGCATTATCGATGTCCAGTCTCGATAATACTACGACTAGGAATATTTAATTATTAAACCTTATGTGGATTAATACTGTCTCATATCTTATTAATTTGGTACTAATCATATGGACTTTTATCATTTATTTATCTCGGTAATCCAATTACAAATGATAAAAGAGCAATTTCCTTTGTCACATAGTTAATTTGTACAACAACACAATGTTATGTACAAATAGTGATGCTATGGGCCATAATTATCCAACAGTTATATCCACTTCCACTGCGCGGGGCATCGATCCGACCCTAGGGTCCTACATCTGCTCCAACAGAATGGTATCAACGCAGGTCTTAACTACACACACATGTATTTTGAATCTATGCCACAGTAATTTTAATTTAATTATGCATAAGTTATATTGATATACATTGCATGTTTTTAAATTAAAATTTTAATTTTGACCTAAGAATGTTAATGACTTGATTGTCATAAATATCCAGTGATTAGGTGATTACTTTATTTAAGTACTAGTATTTATAATATTGAAGTATTATTGGATGGTCCATCTTGTCAATACAGAGATGAATGAGTTCTTACTACTTATGCCAAATACCGTCATTATTGTGAAAGTATAAGTGCTCGGAACTCAGGTCGCTCCGGTAAAATATTAAATGTAGCGTGATGAGTTAACGTAGTCACTCAATATCATCATTATTGTGATGGTGTACTTACGAAGCTCATTAGTGCACATTGACACGTCTTAATCCAATATCGTCATTATTATGAGGTTAAGAAACAGTTTAGGACCAAACTGGAAGTCACATGAATGTGATTGACCTTGGAGGTCTACCTAATGAGTTTATAAAGGCCAAGACCATCGATAGTGTGAGACTGGAGTAAATATCATGGGATCCACTTCCCGCTATGATATTTTGATAGTCAAATTTCTATTTTTCATTAAGGGAGATTACAAAATTACGTAAAATAGTATGAGACACTAATAGATTTAAAAAATTTCATAATTGTATTAGTATTTTTATTTTGAAATGAAAAATATTATGCTACTGTTTAATTGTTGTCTTGTAGATGGTTGTCGTAAATCCATTTGCGCGACTTTTAGATTTTAATAAACTGAAAGGAGTCGAGAACTATTTTGAATGGGAAATGAACATCCGTCTTGTCTTGGAGTTCGAAAAATTGAGCTATGTGACGATCAAACCATTGCTTGTTGAAATTGATCATGATTCCACTACCGAAGAGCGAGAGACTTTTGAAAAATGGAAAGATGATAATCTAAGGGTGAAATCCTACATTTTTTCCAGATTTGCTCAGACAGTACATAGAGGTACTTGATGCTTGGAGCATTATGAGAACACTCAAGGAGTTTTTCGAAGCAAATCAAGAAATTGAAATATATTGGAGGTCTAAGGAATTGTTATGTGCTACACTCAAGGATGGAAGAGTGGACAACAATAATGTTTTGAACATGATCGACCAGATCTGATATTTGGAACGACATGGCATTATGATCGATGAACGGCTATGCCATAATTTGATTTTGCCTTCTTTGCCTGGTACTTATGCTGGCTTTGTGTTAAACTTTCATATGCATTTGATGCAAGCCAGTTATGAAGAACTTCATAATATGTTACGCACAGCGAAACAAGATTTGAAGAAAGGCAATTCCACTTTGTACCTCCATGGTGGAGCAAACTCTTCAAAGACTTCTAGAAAGTCAAAGAAAAACTCCAAGAATCACAAAGTTGCAAGACCGCATATAGCTCGTGATGCATGTCTACACTGCAAGAAGTCTGGACACAAGAAGAAAGACTGTCCAGAGCTAAAAGGAAAGGCATGACCCTCAGGTACGCTTTGTATTTTTCCTATTATGGACATCTCATTAGCCTTAGATGCAAATAATATATGGGTGTTAAGCACCGGTAGTCCCACTCATATTTGCAACTCCATACAGGTCATAAGGGTTAAAAGAATGTTGAACAAATGGGAGATCCAGCTTAGAGTTGGGAATTGCGAGATATTGGATATCAAGGCCATATGAACGGTTGTTCTAGATCTCCCTAATAGATGTAAATTAATTTTGCATGACTGTTATTATGTACCTTCTCTTATCAGACAGATAATATCTTTACCGATATTGGATAAAGAGAGATATAAAATAAACATTAAAGATGGTGCTTTATGTTTATATGATAAAGACAACTATTTGATATGTTAATGTTCTTTATCTAATGGTCACTATGTTTTTGAAACATATCGAGATGTCTTTAATATAGAGGAAAATACAAGTACCGAATTAAATAATACTGAATTATGTCATATGAGATTGGGCCACATATGTGTTAAAAGTCTATCAAAATTGGTTAAAGATGGTTTGATTGAAGATCTTACCTTAGATCATTATCTGATTTGTGAGTCATGCATCCAAGGAAAAATACCAAAGGCCTAATTTCTTGGTGTTGGACACCGTGCTGAAGATTTATTGGAGCTAATACACAATGATGTCTGTATTCTATTAAATCATATCACTCATAATAGTTCAGCATACTTCGTGACTTTCACGGATAATAAGTCAAGATATGGATATGTCTATTTGATGAGACATAAATCAGAAATATGTGAAAAGTTCAAAATATTCTAAAACGAAGTAGAAAAACAAACCGGTAAATTATCAAGTGTTTTCGATCAGATAGAGTTGGTGAATTCATGAGTGATGAATTCAGAAGTTATTTAAGGGATAATAGGATTCTCGCCCAATATAGCCCACTAGGAACTCCTCAACACAATGGTGTGTCTGAGCGGAGAAATCATACTTTATTGGATATGGTGCGATCCATGATGAGCTATACAGATCTTCCATATTACTTTTTGAGTTACGCTTTACTTACTGCTGCCAATATATTTAATAGAGTTCCATCGAAAATTGTTTCTACGACCTCATATCATATATGATACGGTAGAAATTTAAGTCATAGATATTTAAAATTTTGGGGTTGCCCTGCATATGTTAGAGTTATGCAGCGGGATAAATTAGCGCCCATAGGGTATAAGTACATGTGCATTGGATATCCTGAAAACTATTTGGGATATCAATTTTATGATTCTTAGCAACGAAATGTAATTATTGCTCATTTTGCCACTTTCCTTGAAAATGAATTTTTGAGAGAAAGTGAGAATTATAGAAAGATTGAACTTAAGAATTGTAGAAAGATTGAACTTGATGAGTTTAATCTTAATATTAAAGAACCTGATATGGAACCAGATATCCAATTAGGTGAAGGATCTACAACACAGGTTGTACATAAGTCGAATAGAATATCAAGGCCGCCTAAGAGACTGTTTTTAACGTCTGATGTGAGCCTTGATGTTCTCCTCTTGGAGGAAACAGATCTGAATACGTATAAGGAAGCGATATTGGATATCGATTCGGGAAAATGACAGGAAACCATGAAATTCGAAATGGATTCTATGCATGACAATCAAGTTTAGGACTTAGTTGAACTTCCTGAATGAGTTAAACATATTGGTTGTAAATGGGTAAAAGGAAGTGAGGACCCGATGGAAAGGTCGAAATCTTTAAGGCCCGACTGGTAGCAAAAGGTTACATTCGACGTCCTGGGATTGACTATGAATAAACTTTTTCACCAGTAGCCATGTTAAAATCCATTAGGATTCTTTTAGCCATTGTTGTATATCATGACTATGAGATATGGCAGATCAATGTGAAAACCACTTTCCTGAATAGATTCCTTGAGGAGGATATCTATATGGAACAACCATAGGATTTCGTATCCAGTGAGACTTGAAACTTGGTTTGTAAGCTCCCAAAGTCTATTTATGGACTTAAACAGGCATCCCGAAGCTAGAATCGTCGTTTTAATGAGATAATTATATTATATTGATTCATCAAGAATGAGGAAGAACCATGTGTTTATAAGAAAATGAGTGGGAGCATGACAGTTTTCCTAGTATTGTATGTAGATGACATCTTTATCATAGGAAATGATATAGGAATGATGCAAATTGTGAAAGCATACTTTTGCAAGAACTTCTCCATGAAAGATATGGGTGAAGCTTCATATATACTAGGTGTAAGGCTCTACCGGGATAGAGTTAGGAAGCTTATAAGGATGTTGCAATTGACGTACATAGATAAAATGTTAGAAAGGTACGGTTTTATCAACTACAATGCAGTAAATGTACCTTTCCGATATGGCATACTGTAGGCACTGCATTTTTGCATATAATCCCTATGATGAGTCTCATTTGGAGACATTACCTTTTAAGTCACGGAAGTCGCGGGAAACGGACGTCGGAAGGGGAAATTCAGAATAAGCATGTCATCAGATTCATTTCAAAAGTTCATTATTTTCGTTCGTGCTGCGTTCGTGACCGCGTTCGAACGTCAAGCAAATTACGGGCGTTCGTGTAGCTTCGAATCGGCGTTCGAACAGTGTCGGTATTTCTGGTTTTGCTGCTAGCCTCACACCCAAGCCCAATTAGCCCACCAAAGCCCATAAAACACATCCAAATTAATAAAACACATATTTAACACATGGGGAATTAAATAAAATCTAAAAATCATATACCAAATTAAAATAAATATCAAATAAAATCATGCCTAATTAAAATCAATCAAGAATATTATATACCAAACTAAACATATTATATGCCTAAACAAAACAAATTAAATATATCATATTCCTAATCTAGCCAAGACATGTCCCCCAATCAAATATTAGACTTTCCTTGTGAGAAACTAATTGATTCCTTCCTTTTCAAACAAGGATAAGCCCTAGCCTTTGTCTATAAAAGAAACCACTTCTCAACCCTTCACCCGCGTAGCTCATTCACACATAATTCACACAAGAAATCTCTCTTCTCCTCATGACTATTCACGCAAAATACAAAGAAAAAGCATAGCAATCCACACCTGATACATAAGAAAAAGAAGCAAAGAATTTTCTCTCCTCAGCGGTATTGGGATGCGTCCCAGGGTCGAGGCCCCCGTTGTCGGTTGCAGCTATTGGGATGCGTCCCAGGATCAAGGCCCTCATCATCAGCAGGATCGAGGTCCACTGCAGTATCAGCTCAGCTCGAGACAGCTAGCTAGCCAGGTAAGTAAAAATGCATTGCATAGACTTTGATAGGACTGTCACTGTCACACACTGCACAAGCCCCATCAAAGTGGGGGCGACTGTAGGCATTGTATTTTTGCATGTGAAACCCGATGATGAGTCTCATTTGGAGGCACTGCCTTTTGAGTCACGAAAGCCGCAGGAAACGGATATCGGAATGGGAAATTCAGAATAAACAAGCTCACTGTCTTCGTTAGTGCTGCGTTCGTTATTTCGTTCGAACGAAAAACAGATTGCGGGCGTTCGTGTCGCGTTCGGGGAAGCGTTCGAACGGTGTCGGTAATTCTGGTTTTGCTGCTAGCCTCACACCCCAACCCATTTAGCTCCCCAAAGCCCATAAAACACATCCCAAATTAAATAAATAAATATTAATTTAAACATTAAACATTAAATAAAATATTTAAACCATTTACCAATTAAATAAAACATTTACCAAACTTAAACTAAAATCATGCCTAATTTAAATAATTTGAATATATCATATACTAAAATTAAAAAGAAGATATGCCTAATTAAAATCAATCTCAACCAATTAAAACCAATCAAATATTTGACTTCCTAATCTAATAAGACATCTACCAATTTAAAATAGTTGACTTCCTAATTTAAAATATTTTGTCCCCCCTCAATATTGTGTATACCATCCTTAGGACTCCTAATTTGGAAACTAGATCTCTTCCTTGTGAGACAAGGGCAAACCCTAGCTCTCTTCTATATAAACATGCATTAGCCTAGCCACACCATCTCTCCATTCTCTACAATACACGCCCAAAACACTTCACATATACAAAAAAAAAAAGAACAAAGAGCCCTAACCATCTCCTCCATAGCCAAGACAACAAGAGCCTCAATCCTCCACCATAACCGAATCCACTACAAGCAACAATCCTCCATAGCCGAATCCAAAGCACCAATAACCACCATAGCCGAATCCAAAACAAACCAAACTCACCCTTAGCCGAATCCAGAACACCAAAAATCCTTCAAAGTCGAGACCACTACAAGCAATAACCCTCCTTAGCCAAATCAAAACACTCCCCTCCTTCACCGAGAACACATCCCCCCATACAGCCCTTACAACCACTAAAACACCCCATAACAAACACTTAAAAACAGCCCCTGAATCACCTTAAAACAGCAGCCCAAATCCTCTTAAAACAGTCCCTAAAAAACCTTAAAAACAGTAACATAAAAACTGCATAGATAATCTTAAAAATAATCACGCACAAATGCACTAAGAACCCACACAAACTTGGAACAGTTCATTGAAAACGTTAAAAACAGGTGGCCTGAGCAGTGAGCAGCAAGACAGAGGCCGAACAGGAGCAGAACGGAGTTCGAACCGCAAGCAAAACAGCAAAGCAGTGAGCTAGGACGCTGAACCAGTGAACCGGAGAAGTTGAGGTATTGTACCCTTCCGACATCCGTAAAACGCAATCCTGAAAGTTGGCTAAAAGGTTAGACTTGAGGGTACTTTTCACACTCATCTTTATTTGACCTTTGTTATTTATTTGGATTGTATTTTACTTGTTTATTAAATCTTGCTTGTGTATGATGTGTGTTGTGGGTATTGAATGAATGAGAGATGTGTCAACTCTCGCGGTATATCGGATGGAAACCCGGACATAAATTTCATAGCCAATTCCGAATGGACGGTAATATGATCTGTACTCGGGACACAACTCCACGTACCGCTTGAGTAAACGGCACCCTCTTTTGTTTTGTGTTGCTTTTGTTTATTTATTTTTCATCACTTGAATTATGTATATTGTTTATTTATGCATGATTCAATCGAGCGCATGGGCTTAGTAAGTGGAATGAAAGATCCCTATGGGGAGGGGCTAAAGCCCTTTACCACGATGCTTTGCCGCGCCGGTTGATGTGTGTTCGGTTGGATGCAAGATACGTTCAATCGGGCATACTTAATTTAATATTAGTGTCTTTATCTTTTTATGCATGGTTCAATCAAGCGCATGGGCTTGGTTTTGATATGATTGGCTCTATTTTTGTATGTGTGATGTGACGCGCATGGGCTTAGTATGTTGGTCTAAAGGTCCTCTCTTTGAGAGATCAAGAGCCCCAAAAGGCCACATTTACAGCAGTACTTCGCCGAGCCCCCTTTATTTTGTTGTTTATGTATTGCGTCCCATTTCATGCATCAGGTCTGTTCCCGTTCGAACGCGTTTACGAACGCAACTCAAACGCACATACATTTTTCCTTATCATGCATCAGGTCTCATTTCCGTTCGAACGCATTAACAAACGCCATACGAACGTGAGCATTCTGTTTCATTTCCGTTCGAACGCGTTAACAAACGCCATACGAACGTGAGCATTCTGTTTCATTTCCATTCGAACGCGTTAACAAACGCCATACGAATGTGAGCATTCTGTTTCATTTCCGTTCGAACGCGTTTACGAACGCTACACGAACGCGAACACACTAAACTGAGACATATTCATCACATGCCACGTATAATTGTTTCTTAGGTGATTTTTATGGAACCACACATAGTCATTCTTATCTTTGTGCACATAATAATGAAAAGCATGTTTATTCAATTAGTTGCGTCGTTTGCCTTAGTCTTGATTTAACGCATTACGATTCATATGCTTATGCCATGATGACTTTGGAGTATTATTTCTTGTGATATATCGGATGGAAACCCAGACATAAATTCCATAGCCGATTCCGAATGGCGGTAATACGGTCTGTACTTGGGATACAATTCCACGTATCACTTGGAAAGTGCTCACATGTATGCTTGTGCGGATATTATGTATGCTTGTGTTTTTCATGAATATGATATGCTGAATGAAGTTGTATGTTCATTGTTACTTTGAGGTATTTTCAGGCATATGTTATTAGATATGAGATATATGTGAAATGTATGTATAAGTGTTATTTTGTACCCGTGAATATAGAAGCATGATATTCTTAGGAATAAGTGTTACTTAAGCCTGATTAAATTATTATGTAAATCCTTTCATTACAAGTGACATAAGTAAGGGACCATTCCGAACCCAACGGTTTGAGGTCTTCCCTTGCGAGGGGTGAGTGCGGCCTTAAATCTCATTTTCCCGGTTCACACCGGGTGGCGACTCCATTATTCTCCGGTTTAGTCCCCCATGGCTACTATGTACTCCCGACCGGGCCGCGAGCCCGGGACAGCATGCGTCGCCCCAGATTTCTGTGTTCCCACAGGAACATTGTCGTTTGGATCCATTCGGACCTTTTGTCATGAGGTATGAGCTTGTTGGGCCATTTAAACTGGGACAAGAAAGTATCTTATGATAATTGGGCCAAAAGTTTCTAAAACGCCAATGGGCCATTATGTGTTTGTGTTTAGGAACATTATCATTTGGAAACGGTTGGACTTCTTGCAATGAGATGTGAACTTGTTGGGCAATTTAAACTGGGACGAGTTCACTCCTATGACAGTTAGCCCAAAAGCTTCTAAAATGTTGATGGGCTGATTTGTGTGAAAATTTTAATGAGTTAATATATTTCTTATATCACACGCATCTCATGCACCTCATGCATACATGCATCATGCTAACCCTTGTGTTCTGAAAGCCATCATAGATTCCCGTTGGGTTAAGGAAGAGGGAAGACTCACCAAGAGGCCAATAACAAATATGAGTGGATCAGAAAATGAGATATCTCGCATAGATCAGCTGGAGAATGGTTTCACCAAGATTACCGAACAGTTGCAAGCCTTGACTACTGCCATGGCAAATATGGTTGTACCCCGTGCTGGGGAAACTCTGAGAATGTAAGACGTGATGAGCCTCCGAATAGATTGGGGGATGACATCCCCACTTTTGATGATGATATGGCCGAATATGTTACGGAGAGAATAGTAGGGTCTCAGGCCGAGATACAGAAACTCTGTGATCAGGTAGAGTCAGTTACCCGTAAGATGAAGGGTAAGGACGAAGACTTACTTGACTATGAGGCGATGACCTTTGAGGAACAGCTGCCGGCTCAGTTTAAAATGCCCGACATAGCCAAGTTTAATGGGAATGGAGACCCGAGGGTCCATCTGCGGCAATATGTCTCGGTCATGAGTTCAGTGGGCCTATCACAGCGCCAAGTCCAAAAGATGTTTAAGATGTCACTCGAGGGGGCACCTGTGGTTTGGTATCACAACCTTGAGAAGAAGGTTAAGGAAGATTGGAGGGAACTAGCTGATGCCTTTCTGAAGCAGTATGTTACAGACTTAGAGATCGACCTGTCACTCTGTGATTTTGAGAACACTAAGCAGAAGCCAGAGGAAAGCTTCAAGGAGTATGTGGACCGCTGGAGAAGCCAGCTGCTAAAGATGCAAACAAGGCCCTCGGAGAAGGACCAAATAAAGATGATTATTAAGGGTACTAAGCCCTCCATCTATATCAAGCTGAGGAGGATGACTTCCATGATTGCAGATTTCCGACAGCTGAGGGAAACTGTCATGGACATTGAAGAGAGGAGGAAGCCGAGAACCGGAAGTTTTATGGCCAGAATATGAGGAATTTTGGGGGGCATTCTGAGACCAAACCCGCTACTGCCGAGGTTACTGCCATAAAAAACCGACGTTTCTCCAACCTGGGTAGACCCTTGTCCAAAGTACTTGAGAAGCTGACCAGGCAAAGACTCTTAAAATCCTTGAAGCCTAGACCACTCCCAAATCCTCCCCCACCAAGCCTCAATATGAACCACTACTGCCACTTCCAAAAACAACTTGGCCAT
This sequence comes from Zanthoxylum bungeanum, assembly GCA_019454045.1. Lineage (NCBI taxonomy): Eukaryota > Viridiplantae > Streptophyta > Magnoliopsida > Sapindales > Rutaceae > Zanthoxylum > Zanthoxylum bungeanum. The sequence continues at coordinate 80,629 of SKCR01007815.1, read as the reverse complement.
GACACTGATAGTTGTACCCGTCTTCGCCATGAGATCCAAGACTTAATTGACTCCCATAAGATCTCTGACCCTGAAAGAGAACAGCCAAACACACGCACCAATCCTCTACCAAATTACCACTATGTTCCCCCACCCGCCTACATGATCAACTCTGGATTGCCCGAAACCTTCGTCCTCCAACCTCTCAACCACCAAGCTTCTTACATGGGGATAAGAGATGACAACGGTGAAGAACCATGGGCCGAGGAAGAAGGCAGTGCTTTTTCTCCTAGTTCATTTGATCTTGCATTTTTAAGACATTGATTTTGTTTACTTGTTCGAACCTTTGCTCAACGATAATAAAGAAGTTCATTTCGCTTTCTTGCTTGAATCTCTCATTCTCAACCTGGAACATGAGTATATTTGACAAAAGCATTCAACCCTGGTACTATGATACTCAACGATGTTTAGAACACGGGGAATCCTCGGAAGAAGCGGGCATAAAAGACAGATTAGCCATTCAGAAATTACCTTCCCAATATGTGATTTTGAAAGGGGAACTGTACAAGAGGCAAGCAAACGGTATTCAGTTGAAATGTTTGAGAAAAGAAGAGGCTCAGCAGGTAATGGAAGAAGTACATGCCGGGGTATGTGGTCCACACATGAACGGGTTGAATCTGTCCCGCAAGATAGTGAGACAAGGTTTTTACTGGTCAACCATGGAGACCGACTGCACGAAGATGGTAAAGCACTGTCATGATTGTCAAGCACACGGTAATTTGAATCATTCACCGCACACAGAGTTGCACGGGTTGTCGGAGCCGTGGCCTTTCTCAGCATGGGGAATTGATATGATTGGAGAGATTCGACCGAATGCATCGAATGGGAATCGCTTCATAGTAGTGGCAGTAGATTATTTCTCAAAGTGGGTGGAAGCAGAGTCATTCCGCAATGTTACAGCGAAACAGATGGTAAAGTTTATAGCTCGGAATCTCATTTGTCGGTATGGTATGCCGCACCATGTGGTTACAGATAACAGAGTTCAGTTTCAGGGGGAAACAAAGGCAATGCTACAGAAATACAGGATAGGCCATCATAAGTCATCACCGTACAGGGCGCAGGAAAATGGGGCAGTTGAGGCAGCCAACAAGACAATAAAGACAATTTTAACCAAGATGACAGTGAACTGCAGGGATTGGGAAGATAAGCTACCGTATGCCTTGTGGGGGTACAGAACATCAGTAAGAACAACAACAGGAGCCACACCTTACTCTTTGGTCTACGGAATGGAGGTTGAGGTACAGTCAATGAGGGTATTAACAGAAACAGAGTTACCTGAGCAAGAATGGGCCGCACAGAGGTTTGAACAGTTAGCACTGCTAGATGAAAAGAGAATGAAGTACTTGCATCACATGCAGGTATATCAGAAGAGGTTGGCTCGGGCATTCAACAAGAAGGTGCGCCCTACTAAGATCAGAAAGGGTGATTTGGTACTTAAGCAGTCAAGGCCGTCGATGATAGATCCGAGAGGAAAGTTCATACCTAACTGGGAATGACCTTACATAGTACAGAAAGTAATGGGAAATGAGGTAGTGAAACTGTCAGACTTGGAAGGTAACAAGTTCAATGAGCCGATCAACGTGGACAGATTGAAGCAGTATCTTGCCTGAGAAAGAGAAGACTTGGCAGAAGGCCTAACCCGATGGGATAAGGAAACTCATGCATGCATGCATACACATAACACATTTTGGCATTCGTTTTATGTTTGTTTTGTATTCACAGGTTTTGAAGAAGAAAAGAGAAGGCGGCAAAGACAAGCCGATTAGAAGCATCAACATACCAGCATCAGTTTTGGGATGCGTCCCAGGGGGCGAGGCCCACATCAATACTAGCAGCAGTCTTGGGGATACGTCCCGGGGTTGAGGCCCACGTCAACACATATACTAGTTGCAGTTATTGGGATGCATCCCAAGATCGAGGTCCATTGCATCATCAGTTTAAGGATGCGTCCCAGGGTCGAGGCCCACCTTTTGTCAGCGGTATTGGGATGCGTCCTAGGGTCGAGGCCCCCGTTGTCGGTTGCAGCTATTGGGATGCGTCTCAGGATCGAGGTCCACTGCATCATCAGTTTCGGGATGCGTCCCAAGGTCGAGGCTAACCTTTTGTCAGCGGTATTGGGATGCGTCCCAGGGTCGAGGCCCCCGTTTTCGGTTGCAGCTATTGGGATGCGTCTCAGGATCGAGGTCCACTGCATCATCAGTTTCGGGATGCGTCCCAGGGTCGAGGCCCCCGTTGTCAGTTGCAGTTATTGGGATGCGTCCTAGGATCGAGGTCCACTGCATCATCAACTCAGTTCGAGACACCAGGCAAGTCAGGTGGCAGCTGGAGAGCCAGGTAAGTGAAAATTCATTGCATAACTTTGATAGGATTGCCACTGTTACACATTACACAAGTCCCATCAAAGAGGGGGCGACTGTAGGCACTGCATTTTTTACATATAAGTCCCTATGATGAGTCTCATTTGGAGACACTACCTTTTAAGTCACGGAAGTCGCGGGAAACAGACGTCGAAAGGGGAAATTCAGAATAAGCATGTCATCAGATTCATTTCACTGTTTTCGTTCGTGCTGTGTTCGTGACCGCGTTCGAACGTCAAACAGATTATGGGCGTTCGTGTGTAGCTTCGAATCGGCGTTCAAACAGTGTCGGTATTTCTGGTTTTGCTGTTAGCCTCACACCCAAGCCCAATTAGCCCACCAAAGCCATAAAACACATCCAAATTAATAAAACACATATTTAACACATGGGGAATTAAATAAAATCTAAAAATCATATACCAAATTAAAATAAATATCAAATAAAATCATGCCTAATTAAAATCAATCAAGAATATTATATACCAAACTAAACATATTATATGCCTAAACAAAACAAATTAAATATATAATATTCCTAATCTAGCCAAGACATGTCCCCCAATCAAATATTAGACTTTCCTTGTGAGAAACTAATTGATTCTTTCCTTTTCAAACAAGGAGAAGCCCTATCCTTTGTCTATAAAAGAAACCACTTCTCAACCATTCACCCGCCTAGCTCATTCACACATAATTCACATAAGAAATCTTTGTTCTCCTCCTGACTATTCACGCAAAATATAAAGAAAAAGCATAGCAATCCACACCTGATACACAAGAAAAAGAAGCAAAGAATTTTCTCTCCTCCTCCTCCCTCCATAGCCGAATACACAGCCCTTAAAACACCATTGCATTACCGAAAATCATAGCCCCTGAATTCCCAAAACGGTAACTAAAAAAACTGCACCCTAAACCTTCAAAAACATCCAAAAACAGTAGCCTAAAACACCAAAACAGTGACCGAAATACAGCAGTAAAACAGCAGCAAAACAGCGGCGAAACGGAGGGAAAACAGCAGCCCGAACAGTGAAGCAGCGAAGGGAAACGATTGAACCAGTGAACCAGAGGAGTTGCGGAGCATCCACCATTCCGACGACCGTGTACGATACTTCCGAAAGTCGACATAAAAGGTTAGACCTGAGGGCACCTTTCTCATTAGTTTATATTCATCTTTTAATTGTTTATTGAATTTTATTCGCATGAGAGTCGTTGCATAATGTGTGTTGTGGCCCTTGAATGAATGAAAATGTGTCGCCTCTTGTGGTATATAGGATGGAATTCGGACATAAATTTCATAGCCGATTTTGAATGGACGGTAGTATGATCTGTACTCGGGATACAACTCCACGTACCACTTGAGTATACTGCACATATTTTATTTCACGTTATCTTGATTTGTTTATTATCGTTATTTATTTTCTGCATGTTATTTGTTTGAGTAATGATGAGGTCAAGCGCATGGGCTTAGTAAGTGTGATTAAAGGTCCTCTATTTCGAAGGGTTAAAATCTTTTACCACGATGTTTCACCGCGCCGGACGATGTGTATGCGGTTGAATGTGAGATGTGTTCAATCGGGTATACGAAGTCCGATATTGTTGTTTCTTTTATTTCTTATATGTATTGTGTTATTAGCGCATGGGCTTAGTAAGTGCGATTAAAGGTACTCTATTTCTAGGGGTTAAAATCATTTACCACGATGCTTCGCCGCGCCGGACGATGTATATTCAGTTGAATGTGAGATGTGTTCAATCGGGTATACGAAGTCCGATATTGTTGTCTTTATTTCTTATATGCATTGTGTTATTAGCGCATGGGCTTAGTAAGTGCGATTAAAGGTCCTCTATTTCGAGGGGTTAAAATCCTTTACCACGATGCTTTGCCGCGCCGGACGAGGTACACATGATTGGATGAGAATGAGTTCAATCGGACACGTGAGGTCCTACATTGTAGATTTGTTTGTCTATGTATGTGTTGCATGCATCAGGTCTGGTTCCGTTCGAACGCGTTCTCAAATGCTATATGAACGCGAACCTTCTTTTTACCGTTCGAACGCGTTTAAGACGCTACTCGAACGCGCACACATTTTCATAGTTTTATCATGCATCAGGTCTGGTTCTGTTCGAATGCGTTCTCGAACGCTATACGAACGTGAACCTTCTATTTACCGTTCGAACGCGTTTTCGGATGCTACTCGAACGCGCAAGCATTTTCGTAGTTTTATCATGCATCAGGTCTGGTTCCATTCGAACGCATTCTCGAACGTTATACGAACGCGAACCTTCTGTTTACCGTTCGAACGCGTTTACGAACGCTACACGAATGCACACACACTGAACTGAGTCATTTTCATCATATTCTATGCGTAATTGCCTCTATCAGTTATCCCTTTGTATTACGAATTGATTGCCTCTTTTCATTACGCATGATTGTGCAATTGCCATTTATTTGTATTCCCCACATGTATGAGTACAATGTGCTTATTAAGTTGTATGATTGTCATATGTTAATTTACCTTTATGCATGCAAATTCGGACATAGATTATATACAAATAAGTTGTATGCAAATTTGGACATAGATTACATGCAAATAAGTTGTATACAAACATGAAAAATGTGTTATATGAACATAGATATGAGCTTTGTACTTATGCATGCGAACTTAGGAGTAAATTATCCTTGGAAATAAATGTTGCTTAGGCTTGGTTGAATTATCGCACAAATCATTTTATTACAAGTGGCATAAGTAAGAGACCATTCTGAACCCAACGGTTTGAGGTCTTCCCTTGCGAGGGGTGAGTGCGGCCTTAAATATTTATCCCGGTTCACACCAGGTGGCGACTCCATCATTCTCCGGTTTAGTCCCCCGCGGGCTACTCCGTACTCCCAACTAGGTCGCGAGCCTGGAACAGCATGCGTCGCCCAGTTTCTGTGTCCCCACACATACATCTTTCAAAGAAAATGACACTTCAGTCGTAGGAAGAAAGAGTTAAAATGTCTAACTTGTCATATGATTCTTGTATTGGAAGCATTATGTATTTTATTCTATGTACAAGACCTAATATCAGTTTCTGCGTCAGTGTGACTAGCCGATAATGATCATTAGACAGCCGTGAAACATATCCTGAAATATCTTGAGGGTACTAAGGATAAGTTTCTCTTATATGGAGAAGATGAGCTACAATTTAAAGGTTATATAGACTCTGAATTTCAGGGAGATCCAGATGATAGAAAGTCTATATCCGGATATATATTTACCCTTAATGGCGGTGCGGTTAGTTGGCGATGTTCAAAGCAAGGTTCAACAGCTAATTTCACCACTTAGGCGGAATTTATAGCGGCTTCAGAAGCTGCTAAAGAAGCTGTTGGATTAGAAATTTTATCACAGAACTTGACATTGTGCCTAGTATTGCGAATTTGATCCTACTGTACTGTGATAATAGCGGAGCCATTGAGCAGGCTAAAGAGCCGAGAGCGCATTCCAAGTCCAAACATATGGAAAGGAAATATCGCTTGATAAGAGAGATTATTGAACAAAAAGACATAGTGGTCTTGAATGTTCAAGGACAAGAAAACATAGTAGACCCGCTTACTAAGGCCTTGTAGGAAACAAATTTCCTTAAGCGCAGCGGAAATACTATTGGCTCCGGGATCGATCTTGAAAAATTTCTTTCCTTCTCCATTTGTTGAATCTGAATCCACCAACTCTTGGTGACTGAATTTGCTCCTTGCAATGAATGAGCTTCTTTGTTGTGAATGTATTTCCTTTGAGATCCTATGCTTGGATCAACCACCTGATTTTACGAACTATGTCTCGAAACCAACAAACCGAAGTACGGGCTTCACTCATAAAGATAAATCTCTAAACTATTTAGAGAAGTATATTGTCACAATATCTTTTGGCTTTTAGAAAGATTGAATGAAGTAGATGAATATCTAACTCACTCTTATTTTCTTTCTATTCTCAACACTTGAGAAAATTTTATTTTCTCTTAACACTCAAGAAAAAAATTTAGATTTTATTTTCTCTTTTTCCCTCCCACTAACTTGTGTGAATGGTGAATGTTCTTACTCAACATTTGAGTGGAAATGGTAGAGATTATATTTTTTTCCAAAATCCAATCAATCTTATCACAAATCCTCACATGCTATTCTATTTAATGGCAAACACAATTAATGGAATGCCAAGCAAAGACATGTGAAGTGGACAAAATTAGACAATTAGGTTATACATAATCTTAGACATAAATTGTTGGAGAGTATGGCAAGCCATATAGTCTTATCTCCAAGACAATTTGAAACCATTATCATAATAATGATGTAATTAGCTTAATTATAATGTAATAATTATCTCATAATTATTACTACTTTGATTATCTCACAATCACAATTTGATTATCTCAGAATCAAATAATTATAGAAAATATTATATTAAACACATTTAATATAGTTTTCATTTGTGACAAATTATATTATTAATCTTATTAATAATATATGAATTTATATGAGTATATAATTATACAATCCAATTATATTGGGTTTGCTACAGTTAATTGAGCTAGTACGAGGATCAAATGAACCTACAGTTCTGAGCTCCAATAATCTCAAATTATAAATTAAATAATTTAATCAAATATTCTGAATTATTAACTTCACGTTATTCCACTAAAAACTCGAAGTTGAACTCTCGTTGTCGTAGATGGAAAATATAAGCTGAACAACTTTGGTGTCCATCGATATAGTCATTACATACGGATTGGCCCTTCACCAATATCTCATAATTAGAGTCGGGTCATAAGTCTGTTATACCCCATAATTATTTTATACCTTAAGTACCATTGATTCTCTAATGAACAATTAATTCATAACTATTATGAATATTAATCTTTATATTCGCAATATAAAGACTTGAGCGCTCTAATTGTTCAAGTGCCGAATCAACCCTTAAAAGAGATTTTCTTCTACTTCTCGTAAGAAGGAGTGAACTCCATGTCTACGTAAAATGTTCCCAGCTACACACCAAACCATATCCCCAAAATACGTAGTTATTAGCCGGGACTGCTACACCAACCCCACCTTAGTAAATCAAAAGATATAGTCTGCCATGTAGGAGTTCAAAGTACACTCAGAATTAAGATCAATTCATATATGACCATCTAGTAGATAAAATGAATTTCTTCAGTTAACGAATATTATAAGATATTCATTTCTATCTAGGTCTAGTCTTATATGATCACATCGTATAAGTTATCTTCATTCTCATGTTACTATATGAAAGATCCCGGATCAATGTCGTTATACAAGTATGGAATGAAGCACAACTATAGATAAACCACAAACAAAGTAATCGATTTGCGTGCTCTCTATGGACTGTTTTAGATTACTAACTTCAAACTTAAATCCTCATGTGTATCACTATACACTAAGTCTAAAAGTATTTGAGTAATCAAGGGTAAACAAGACAATTTAAAATATGCGATTTAAATCAAATAATTTTGATAAATGAATAATGCATCTATTATTTCAATAAATAATTTCATTTACAATACATGAAGCTATAGGGCATATATCCCAACATGCCTTACCTCTTAAGTTATTCGATAAACATATGGAGGAGATGGGACTACGGTACCATCCAGATTGACACTAAGCAAGTGGGAGTTTGTTGGAGTTCGTGCTTGGACCGTCAATCTGAATAATGTATTGTACGTTATATTTTATTATTTATTAATAAAATAACTATATTTTCATTTCAAACCTTATTAATGGTAATGTCGTTATGCATATTAGATTAATAGATATAAAAATATGTTGAGAATGACATCGACCTTAGAATATTCTCGTAGTAATACTAGACACTAGATGATCCGATATTGGAATAGTATTACTATTATAAACTATTCTTAAAGTAAGTATTCATAGTTGTTGGTTTTGAAATACGGTCGAATCCCTATAACCTATAAGACTAACGCATGTCGTATGTTTGAATTGGAGTTCCAATGGTTTAATCAATGTACCATGGGCTTGAGAAGCTCGTATAGACATGTAGGTATTCATTGGAGTGAATATTGAATGACTCACAAGGGATTCCTAATAGTTGGAAGTACACACCACCGTCAATAGGAATCTTCTCGAGTCGGGTAGCATATGTGATCCTTTGACTATAGGATAACATTGATTTTGTGTGTGATCCTCCATACTTTGATGTCATATATGTCAGAGACATTTCATAGTCTGACTGCTAGATATTCGTTGGGTGTGGACCGATGCACTCGTTAATCAAGTACGTATCAAGATAGGATTTTTCGGCTCGTAAGTGTATCATAAGGGGTTTAAGTATCCATGTGAGTAAGTCACGAATCTTAAGACTTTGGCAAAAGTCGATGACCTAGGGTGGATCGCATATATCAGAAATGATTTCTGATTAGTTGTAAAGAATCGTGGACATGTCGATATGAGATGTGCGCCTCGGAAACTTGACGGTGTAATTTTTATTTCCTAAGCACAACTCAAATAGCCTATGATGGATGGATTGTTAAACATATGTGATGACCTTAACTTGTATAGTTTAGAAAGGTCGTTCGTGTTCTCCGCGAATTCGGAGGTGGCTGAATTGCGTATATATAAGCTAGGCTTATATGACGCACGTATCTGAACTTAGAGAGTCCCACAATATGAAGTGTACTCGTTGAGCACTTGGGTAGCCGATAATTTTTTATAGTAAATAATATTTAATATTATAATTATCAACTAAAATAATTAAGTGTTATTGGATAACATTAATTATTTACTTTGACCCAATTGGATTAATTGGATTAATCCAAAATCACACAAGGACTTTATTGTAATTTCATAAATATATCTACCATTAGAGTTGTAATTACAAATATGTAATAATATGTATATTTGGATTGATTTAATTGGATTAAATCAAAGTGGTAGACATATAACTAATCCATTAATTAAACTTTGTCTTGATTTAATTGGATTAAATCAAAGTGGTAGACAAATGTGATTAGTCATACCTAATTATACATGTTTGAACAATTTAGATTAAGCCCACATAAAAGTTAATTAGAATTTTTATTAATCAAAAATTGCATAAGTTTTACTATAAATGGCAAGCTTAAGTAAGGTTTTAATCAAGCTTGAGAAAGTTAAAAACAAGCAAAAGTTATAAAGATTTGCCTAAGTTGGAGAAGTATTTAGAAAAATTTTGGAAGATCTCTACAACATTTCAACTATGAGAAATCAAGATTGGATCTTGGAGTGAAACTTGCTAGTATTGGAATCAAGATTGGATCTTGGAGTCAAGCTTGCTAACTTTGGAAGTGCTCCACAATATTTCAACAAGGAGAAGTAGATTGGATCTTTGAATCAACCTTGCTAGGTAAGTTTGATCTTCTACAAGCTATGTTTTTCATTAGTGAGTTATCATTAGTGAGACATATAGTAATGAATTATGTATTAGATACATAATAACATAGTTTGATGTTGAAATTAGAGTAATTAATTGTGTACGGATGTTTTGGAAGTATAAACACAATTTGCTTGTGGTTGGGCCAATAATATTTATGTTGGACATAAATTTAAAATTAGAGTTTGGAACTTCAGATGAAAGTTTGGAGCTATTTCTACCATTCTATAATCACTTGACCGCCTTTGAGTGGCCTAGAATTGTTCATGAGTCATTTTTATTGTGGGATTGTAATTTGGTTTGTTTTTTGGATTCAAAAATTACGCAAGTACGTATTTAGAATAAATTTATATTTTTGTAAAAATATTTGATATTTTAAAAAACCTTATTTTTATTCTATTACATATTACATATGTTGATGTTGGTTTTGATGTTCAAAATTAATTTTGAGTGTTTTTGAAGTGTTTAGGGAAGATCAGAATAAATTAGGGTAAAATGCCATAATTCCTTCAACTCTCTGGAAAGAGAGCTCAAGGGAAAGTTGTAAACAATTTAAAAAAAAAAATTGCGAAAAATGCGCATAGTGCGAGCAAAGTGCGCACGCGCATCGTGCACCTGCGCGTCAGAACTTGTTTTCATCTGTTTTTTAGTTTTCGGACTCCGATTCAGCCCCGATTTTTTCTTATGTACTCATAATAGAATATAGACTTTCATTAAATTATTTAAAAATACACTCATACTTGATATCTATGGTTAGACCTATTTCCACTGTGTTGGGCACCGATCTGACCCTAAGGATCCCAAATCCGTTCCAACAATTATAAAATAACTATTGTAAAAATTGAGAAATATCAAATGGGTACAATAAGTATTTGAGTAGTGAAATGTAAAATCACTATCACAAAAGCTACAAAAAAATATATATATGAGTTTTTATAAAGATTTTGTAAATATAAAATAATAAACATAAAAAAAAAAAAAACAAGCAGGACATTTTTTAACAATTAAAATCTAAACAATTATAATAGGGAAATAATTTCGTGTGAGTTATATAATTTATATTTTAAAAGGACAACTAATCTTGTTTGAGTTAATATAGAATTATTATTAGTGGTTATCATAGTGTGCTCAATTAAAATATTGGTGCATTGTCCATATCAAACAATTAATCCCCAAACAAAGATATAATGGAAATTCAATTCGGGTGATGTTGTTCTACAAGTTAGTTACAAAGCCAATTTTTTATTGGAAATTTCTTCGCAAAAGTAAATTATTATATTAATTTTGTAGTCATATTCAAACTGGTTTAGTCATATTGCAACCACTAATTTAGTCATATTCAAACTAATTTAGTCATATTATTATTGGAAATCAAACAAAGTCTTTTCCATTAGATGTAATTAGCTATATATAACATCTGACGTTACTGAAACTATATAAAATTATTATTTCATTAAGCTCACTAGAAATTAATCATGTGTGTGTGATTTTATTCTAAAAGAGGAGTGATATGATTTGTTTTAAGTAATTATCATTCCGTGGATATTTAAAAGAGTTTGTCAATTGATTAAAATTTAGTTATATGAGAAAAAAAAGATATTGAATAATCTTACAAATTGTTATAATAATACTTTAATCCCTACGGTTTTAGAAATATAAATTTTAGTTTCTACAATTTTAAAAACTATAAGCTTTAATTTATTCATTGTAGTTAAATATATATATTTTTTTAATTATGTCACTTTTTATCTAATTTTAAAATATTTTCTTACTATATTTATACAGATTTTGGGATATTCAAGTCATTTAACACTAATCAGGAAAAAAGACTCAAAATTTATGAAATATATTTAGTGACAATGACTAAAACTTATATTTTCAAAACTGTAGAAGGTCAAATATCATTATGACAATTTGCATAGTAATTGAGTATAATTTCCCTAAATATATATGTCATATCCAATGTTTAATTGACATATAAATATGATTAAATCACTCACCAAACTTAAACGACTAAAATCAATTCCAAATTGACGGATTAATTGACAATTAAAGTCAACAATTGTAATTAAATTGATGTTTCAACCATTCACGCACACACGTGTGTGAAACATTTGTTGTCCCTAATGGTGTTGTTTGATGGTAAAATGTATAAGACTTGGTTGCCAGATCTTGGATTCGAGTTCAGATGGTACATTTCTTGTAAGAGTCAATGACAGTCGTATAAGGTTTTGAGGTTAGCGCGGAAGCATCTATGTGACTGGAATTTAAAATTTTCTTTCAAAATCACTTTAAGGATCGTGGTTATATCGTTATTGATGTAAACAAACATACTACTAAATTAATCTCTATTAATTTTAATATGCATGCAGTAAATTTTATTTATCAATATAAATAATATTTACTAATAGTAAAACATACCTTGATGAGTTTGTTATTTTTCTTGAATCTTTTTGAATATCCTCCTTGATTTTTCCCTTGTAGCAGTGCATCAAGCGTTGTACTTCTAGTTAGCACACTAGCGCTCCTCTACGAACAAATCGCTCCCACTTTTGAGAATAAAAGAATTTTTTTTTTCTTTTCTAGGATGTTGAAGTCTTAAATTGAAGATCTAAGAAATAAACTTTCTTGAAATAACTTTGGAAGAAGCTAAAAAGAGAAGAAAGAGAGAGCAAATTCGGCCAATGAGAGAATTGCACTCCTTTGGCCGAATTTCACTATTATTTATAGGGAGAAATTTTCTTTATTGTATCCCAATACAATAAGGACTCTCTAAGATCTTTTCAAATGAAATTAGGTCTCTTAAAGGTTCTTTCCAAAATAAATTAGGATACTTAATCAAATTAGGAATCCTAATTAAATAAAGACTTCTCTATTTAATCATAATTAGGACTCTAATTAATTTGGATGTTATCCCACTAAATTAAAGCACAATATATTAAATATTATTTTGGCCCAATAATTAATTAACTATAAATTAATTAAGTTATCTTACTTTATTTTAATTAATAATTAATTAAAATTACATCAAATTAAATTTTATTTCGAATTTATTAATCAAATTAATATTTGTGAAATATCATGAATATCATTATCCAATCAGGAAATCTTATTTTCCAAAATAATCATTTATTAACTTTTAATAAACATACTTGAATTTATAATATAGATGAGAACTATATTTGTGCGACCGTCTTATGTTCATTATCGAGTAACAGTGGAATAATATTAACTCTTTAATATTTCATCTCTATGATATTCCATAGACCGTGGGTAATTGCCTAGCAGCAAATCATAGCCTCTAGTCAATGAATGAAGTGGGAAAACATATGAACCTGTTAGAATACACTTCGAGCATGTCATCACATTCATTCCGATATTTATATTTCTTATCAAGTCTGGGATCATGGTAAAGTCAAATCCTTATACTCGATATAAACTCTATCTTGTGGATTTGATATCTCTAAGATATCGACTGCTTTGCCCAAAGACTCATCATCCATTCTATTAATATCAAATGTCAATCTAGGTGTCACACAATAATATTGGTCGAGTGATATATTATTATCTTATATAATAATCATATTTTACCAAAAACTTAATTTAAGACATAAATAAATATTGTTGACTCTAATAATCACAAACGTCTTTTGGATTAATGATATTCATTTAACATAATATCTCAGGACATACACATAAAATGTGTATGTAACAATGTGTAGATAACAAATACCTTTTATTAATAAATAATAAATTGTATTACAAACATTATACCTTAAACTATAACATCCATAACTGGTTTTAGGACATACACTCTAACAAACTTCCACTTGTACTAAAACCAGTTGTTATGATACCCAATGTCCACATTCTCAAAATGACGCTCCATTTGTTTTTAGCTCATTGGCTTTGTGAGTGGATCAACTACATTGTCAGCTAAAGGAGTTTTCTGAACGACTATCTGTCTATCTCCAATATATTCCCTTATTATGTGATACTTTCTTTGATGCTGTTTGGATTTCTGGTGAGACCTTGGTTCCTTGGCTTGTGTTATAGCCTCATTGTTGTCTCAATTCAAAGAGAACGCTCCTTAAATGGTTGGAACCACACCTAGTTCTATAATGAACTTCTTTATCCAAACTGTTTCCTTCGCTGCTTCCGAAGCTGTTATGTATTCTGCCTCAGTAGTGGAGTCCGCAATAGTGGATTTCTTGGCACTCTTCCAACTGACTGCTCCTCCATTACACAAGAAAATCAATCCAAAGGTTGACTTATAATCATTAGTGTCTGTCTGAAAGTCCGAGTCTATAAACGCTACCACTTTCAGTTCTGGTGATCCGTAAGTCAATATCATATCCTTAGTTCTTCTTACGTACTTTAGGATTTCCTTGACTGTTATCCAATGACTTTCTCCTAGATCGGACTGGAATCTTCTTGTTACACTAACAGCAAATGCGATGTCCGGTCTTGTACACAATATAGCATACATGAGACTACCTATGATAGAAGCATATGGTACTTGACTCATACGTACTCTTTCTTGAGGTGTCTTGTGACTTATCGATCTAGATAAATGAATTTCATGCCTACAATGCAACAAACCTCTCTTAGAGTCCAACATATTGAATCTCTTGAGTACCTGATCTATGTACAGACTTTGGGACAAATAAATCATTCTTCTTTATCTATCTCTATAGATTCTTATACCAAAAATGTAGGTTACTTCTCTCAAGTCTTTCATTGAGAATGTTTTGGATAACCAAACTCTGACCGAAGTCATCATAGCAACATCATTTCCCAATAGTAATTTGTCATCTACATGTAATACTAAGAATGTTATGGCACTCTCACTGATCTTTTTGTAAACACATGTCTCATCTATATTTTTTATGAAACCAAATATTTTAATTGCATCATCAAATCGTAGATTACAACTCTTAGATGCTTGTTTTAGACCATATATAGATCTTTGCAACTTACATACTTTATGACTATCACATTTAGATGTAAAAATCTTCTGGTTGTTTCATATAAATTTCTTCCTCAAGAAATCCATTTAGAAATGTTATTTTCACGTCCATTTTCCAAATCTCATAGTCAAAGTAAGTTATTATAGCTAAGATAATTCTAATGGATTTTAGCATAGCTACTGGGGAGAAAGTCTCATCATAATCAACTCATTGTTTCTGAGTACATCCTTTTGCCACTAGTCTAGTTTTATAAGTCTCTACTTTTCCATCCTTTCCAATTTTTCTCTTGAAGTCCCATTTACACCCAATATGACTAATTCCTTCAGAAGAATCAATAAGTGTCCACACTTGACTGGAATACATGGATTCCATTTCAAAATTCATAAATTCAAGCCATCTAGAAGAGTCAATGTCTAACATTGCTTCGTCGTAGTTTATTGGATCATCAACATGGACCACTTCACTGATCATAAAAGATTAAAAATCTTATTGATTGACTATGGTATATTTCAGTGACATAAGAGATTCCCTAAGTGACCTACGAACTGGTTGTGTTTCTTGAGGTGCTTCTTATTCTACTTGTTCCGGTTCCTTCTGAGGTGATTCAATTCATTTTTCAAAATTCTTTTCTTGAGAAACTTCATCATCTAGGTCCACTTCTTTCCCAGTAGTTCCTTCTTGAACCAAATGGTCTTCAAAGAAAGTAGCATTCTTACTAACCACTATTATGTGATCAGAGGGAATGTAGAAGTAGTATCTTATCAAATCCTTGAGATATCCTATGAATTGACCTTTTTCAGATCTTAAGTTTAGATTTTTCGTAAAGACTTTCTTTATATAAGATAGACTACCTAAATCTTCAAATATCTTAAATTAGGACGTTTCACATACCATATCTCATATGGGATTTTGAGAGTGGATTTGGTCGGAACTCTATTTAGAACATACAAGGCTTTTTGGAGAGCATATCCCCAAAAGGATGTTGGTATATAAACAAAACTCATCATAGAACGTACTATATCCAATATGGTATGATTTCTCATTTTAGATACACCGTTATGTTGAAGTGTGTAAGAATGTGTTACCTATGACATGATTTCATGTTCATTGAGATAATCTTAAATTCAGTACTTAAGTATTCTCCTCCATGATCAAATCATAGATTTTTAATAATTTTTTCCAATTGGTTTTCTACTTTATTCTTATACTCTTTGAATTTTTCAAAAGTTTATGGCTTATGTTTCATTAGGTACAAATACCCAAATCTTGAACAATCGTAAGTGAAAGTAACGAAGTATTGAAAATCACCTTTGACCACTATACTAAGTGGGCCGCATACATCAGTATGTATGAGTTCCAAGGTCTCTTTGACTCTTTCATTTTGTCCTAAAAAAGGTGATTAGGTCATTTTTCATTTGAGACATGATTCACAAGTTGGATAAGATTCTTAACCTAATGAAGGAAGTAAGACTTACTTCTTCAATTGTGAAATTCGTTTCTCTCCAATATGACATAATCTTAAGTGTTAAATGAATCTTGAATTGGGATTATCTCTTGGTCATTTCATTGTTATTGTATTTATTTCTTTGTTATGGTTCTCTTTCATTTGCAAGACATACAATCCATTTATGTTTAGTGCAACACTAATAAATTTATTCAGATAATATATATTGCAATTCTCATTGATAAAATGAAATTCATAATTACATTTTGTCAATATTGGAATGGAAATAATGTTCCTTATTACTTTAAGAAAATGTAAAATTTATCTAATAAAATTAAATGTCTTGATGGCACATGAAGTTCACACGTCCCTACAGTGGTTGCGGAGACAAGCTCTCCATTCCCAATTTTAAGGACCACTTCTCTTTCCTTAAGCAACCTCTTACTCTTTAGAATATGCGGAGACATATAAATATGTGAGGTAGCGGCAGAATCTAAAATCCATGAATGAGATGTGTGACTTATTCCAAGATTCATTTCAATAACAAAGAACGATGACGTACCTTCTTTTTGTTTCTTAAACTCACAAGTTATTGAGGATAGTTTCTCTTCCAATGTCCATTCTTCTTGCAATAGAAGCACTTATCTTGGGCCTTCTTTTTCTTCGTTTCGTTGATATGCCTCCAGTGGGCTTAGATTTATTGGAGGTTTGTTTCTTACCCTTTATATTTTTCTTGCCCTTGTGAGGACTAAAGACAACAAGAACAACTCTTTTATCATTTCGCTCAACCTTCAAAATATTTTTGATTTTTTCATAGGTCTTTAATGAGCCATGAAGCTCACTAAATGACCTGGTTGATCTAATCAACTTGTTCATGTTGAAGTTGGAAATGAAGCCCTTGAAGGCGAGAGTCAATGACTGTATGATCAAATTCACATTCACCTTGAAAGTTAGTCTTAGATTAAATGTATCTGTTTGATCAATCAAATTGATCATTTGGAGCACATGATCAGATATTGGAGTCTCATCTTTCATCTTTATTCTGAATAACTTGCTAGTTATATCCTATCTATCAATTTCACTACTTTCACCATATAACTCTTGTAGGAGTTCCATGATTTCCACCGAAGAGTCCACCCTCTCATATTGCTCTTGCAAAGTTGAGCTCATAGAGACTTTGATGTAGCTTCTTACCTTAATCTCATCGTCTTTCCACTTATAATAAGTGGCGGCCTCTTTATCAAGGGTATCATCATCAATAGGATCAGGATCTATCATATCGAGATCATAATAGAGATGTTCGTAATCTAAGACAATCTTGAGCTTACGACGCCAATCTAGGAAATTGGGACCAGTGAGTTTATCTTGGTCAAGTATTGATGCTAGTGGATTCATTTTGTACCACGTACTTGACCGGTGCTTACACACGTATATAACGCAAGCGCACGTATCGTTCAAGTAGTATAAAAAGTATCGATCCCACGAGGACTTAAAACCTTATCTATTAATTTTATGAGGTCAAATGATTACTAGTATCTAACAGGTTGTTTGATTGATTTGAAATGGTGAAGATTTTGAATTTAAAAACAAGTAAATAAAATTGCTTGAAAATAGGTTTAAGAAAATTCAATATTAAAAACTATCTAGGGTTGTGAATCTTTCCAATATTATTTAAAGATGAAGTGGTTATCTTATAGTTGGGTAAAATATTGATATATTAACCTGGAACACTAAATTATGTAAAAGTCTCTTCCGATGGTCAATTACAAATACCCAGTATAACCCAATTGAACCATATGTCTATGTCAACCAAATTACCTGGATTCATTAAGATCAAATTCCAATTATGGCTACCCCTGCCCGATAGGTATGTTCCTATCCTGTAAGGAAATCTATTAAAGGGTTATCAATCATCAAGGAAGATCGTGGGCTATTGAGTCTAAGGTCTCAAACCTAAAATCCCTATGTCTAGTTCATTTTAAGTTTACCTAATCAATTTTATTAGTGGCCAGTTAATAAAAATCATTAAGATTAAGACTCAATAAATAAATCTTTATATTACCCAAACTATAATCTAACCCTTATAAACCGGTGATATTGAAATTCATCACAACCCTAGATAACTAACTTAGTTATGACACATAGCTAGGGCTAGTAAAAACTTAAAAATAAAAGCCATAAAGTAAAAATGAGGAAAAGTAAATGCGGTAAAGTAAATACTGAAAAGTAAATTACAATAAAATAAAGGTAAAATGAATTATTTTTACTATTTACTATTTTAGATATCTCCCATAAAATAATATATAAACTTATGATAACATTACCAACCAACCATATAGGCGGTAACCTGATTAATTCAAATTAAGTTCGACCAGCCATAAAGGCGGTATGATTTGCCCATGAACCTGCCATATAGGCGGTAAGAAAATTTAATTGTCAATCAGCCATATAGGCGGTATCCTTGATTAGTCAGGTTTAAACCAGTTTAAAATGAATTACCAACCGACCAATATGGCGATATCCTTTTTAAGTCAAATTTTAAATAGTGAATATATTATTTTTAAGGGATATTAATCTAAATAGCAATAGTAAAAGAATTACCTTTCACCCTAGCAGAGGGAAGTTACCTCCTCATGGTTGAATAGTAAACACTGTAAAAATAAAGAAAGTAAATTACTATTATTACAAAAAGTAATTAAAATTTAATTACAAAACTGAAATTAAAAGAAACTAGAGAGAAGACTCTCTATTTACATCAAAGAAATGAGAGAGAATGGTACAATTGAAACTAAAATCTCGAGCTCAATTTATAGACATCGGTAGGCCACGGGCGTCGCGACGCCAAAGACTTTGGCCCAATAAGAATTCGACATGTGGCACGAGGTAGATTCGGTTAAATGAGAAGATGACACGTGGCAGAAGAATATTCACCGATGATTCGGTCAAATGACAAGATGACACGTGTCACACGGAGTGTCGGCACCATAGGATTGTGACACGTGTCCCGGCGCATGTTAGCGGATCCTCTGTGATGGTGACATGTGGCACGACGCATGTTAGCAAAGTCAACTTTTCAGATTCTGACACGTGGACTCGGTGCACGTTAGCAAGGAACCGGCGCACGTTAGGCGTCGCGACGCCAAGGGTTTGGGCGTCACGACGCGCACAAATTACCAAAATGCCCTTTTTCCAATTTTCACTGTTTTGGTCCAAATCACCTCCAGAATGTCCTGAAACTTTATTTATCTACAAAATAACACAAAACACATCAAAATATTCACAAAACTCAAGAAACTATACAAAATATTAGGTTAAATGAGTGGGAAATAGTGATAGATTTACCATTCATCACACCCCCAAACCTAACATTTTGCTAGTCCTCGAGCAAAACACAAAATAAAATAACATAATAAAATTTAACTAAACCACTTTCGTAGGGATCACGGTTGCATTTAGCGTATGCAACAAGCCTTTAAACCCCTAGGTGTCCCTAGTGGACGAGTTGTAGTCTCGTGAGGGTTTACAGCAATGATACCCATAAATATTTTACAAAAGTAAAAAGGTATTGAAACTAATGCACACAAAAGCAAAAAGACAAGCGAAAAGAGAATAAAGAAGTTAGTGACTAATCAGGTGAAATTTCTACTCCAAGTTACTAGTTGTTTTGTTTCTTTCTAAATTACTGAATAAGTAAATTCTCCGATTATATTTACCATTCTCCATATACACAGCCAACATAATATTAAACAACTCATTTTTTCCCACAACAGTCATAAGTGCAGTTGATAAGAGAGTAATATTTTTGTCTTAAAGTTTTGTCAGAATTCACACCTTTTTGCAGCAATTGAATAAATTTTCTGATTTTTCTGATTTTTTTCTTTGATTTTTTTTTATTTATTATATACAATATCTTCTGTCTATGTAACGAGCTTTGGGTCGGTGACTCCCAAACCAGTTGGCTTTAGGGCACCAGGTGTTAAGACACCCCTACAGACTTAATTACTCAGACTTCAGATATATATATATATATTATATATATATATATATATATATATATATATATATATATATATTTGCAACATCCTTGATCCATGTAGTGAGCTTTGGGCCAGTGACTCCCAAACCAGTTGGTTTTAGGGCATTAGGTGTTAAAACACCCTTACAGACTTAATAACTCGGATCTCAGATTTTTTTTTTACTCCATTGCTTTTTGAGATGCTTCCTCCAATTAACTAGAGCACTGAATATTACAAACTTTTCAATTATAGTTCATGTCCGTATGTTACTATACATGTTGATAATACCTGTCAACTGAGCATATGAAGATCCATTTTAGTCCGTTTTATGGAGAATTTACAAATTATATAATTTAAAATGAAATAAACAAAAATTAACTTGTTTCGAAATAGGTTTGAGATACGTCTCAGGAGTGAAAACTCCTTACTCAGCTATCTCTTACCAATTTCATATTTTTAGTCAAAATAAAAACGCAAAATTTTTTTGTAATTTTTGAAAAAAATTTCAATTTTTTTGTATTTTTCGAAAATTTTAGGACTAAAAATAAAAATAACACACAGATTAAAAACAATGTACTGATCAACTAATTTCCTTCCTCAAACCTAAATGAGACATTGTCCCCAATGTCTTAAAACAGTAGAAGAAGAGTTTAGAAGATAATATCTGGTTAGCTGAAATTTACAGGAAATTAAAGGTTAAGATCCAGATTAATCTGACGCCTCTTACCACGATCGTCCTTGGACCAATTTATCTTTGAAAGGATAGGGTCAACTTGTGGTTCATATGCTAAGAGTTGGTCAATTAGATCTGGAGCAGTTCTGGCAGTAAAGAGGAGTTCTTTTAAAGGTTTTGACACGAACCCATTTCTCCAGGCATCATCAAGAAACACACAAAGAAAATCATAAAATCCATCAACGATGTACAGCCCAATTGGTTTCTGGTGTATGTTCAAGTTCGCCCAAGATAGCACAATAAAAATTTCCTCCAATGTACCCAAGCCACCTGGCAAAGCAATAAAAGCACCAGCACGGTTAATCATTTCTACCAGTCGTTCAGACATACCTGGCACGATCAGTTCCTCTCCGTTTGATGGTTCAATAAGATTTGCTTCTGCCAAGGGTTTTGGGATGATTCCCAAAACATGACTGCCTCCTTCCTGTACGGCTTTTGAAACGATCCTCATTAGTCCAAGATTGCCTCCGCCATATATTAAGTGCATATTTCTTACAGCTAAGACTCGACCCAATTCATGTGCTGCCTCTACATATTGTGGTTTAGTACCAACACTACTACCGCAAAACACACAGATGTTTTCAACTCGTCTTCTTGAAGTGGCTTCCATGTTTTACTCTGGATGTCTTCAAAAGTGCAATGATGGGTTGAATTTATAATACCTGAAAATGGTGAGTAAAAATAGCACAAGTATCTTCCAAATGAAGATTAGTAGCAAAATAGTAAAATAAATCATGATAGTCAAAAAGGTCTGGATCCTGTCAGAGAAAATAAAAGAAAACAACAAAACAAATCACAATTATTAGGAAAAGACAAAGAGATATAATATGTACAAGAATTTACAGCTTGATTAATGTCTATGCGTCAGGGACAAGCTTTCCATCCAATTTTCTTATAAATTGGCAAACATGGTCTTTTTGAGTTAGATTCCCAAGACTTAACTGTTGTCTTTCTTTTTGAAATTGTGTATGTAATTTGCGAAAGGCTATGTGAACATATCCACTGGGATGCGTCTCAAGATTCGAAGATATATCATCTAAAGACTCCTTACTCAAGCCATCCCTCATGAATTTAATCTTATCTTCGCGGTTATCAGACACCATTCCTAAAGAACGATAACAAGTATTGCAATTCCAGCGTGCACATTTGTAACAAACACCCATTTGTTTAGCTCTACGTTTCTTTGCATAAGTGCTTCTTCCAAAACCAGGCAGATGTGAAATAAAATAGTCAGAAGACTCACCTGCCAATCGGACATGTGCTTCAATTACCCAACGAATGTCATTAGAAACACCATGGATTGTTAGTAGTCTCATCTGTTCCAAGCGAGCTTTGTAAACTTTCATCAGAGATTTTTGAGAGAGAGAAGAAATTGCTTGTTGTGAAGATTTGCGAGCTTCTTCCATCTTGAAATGTCTTAATCTGCAAAAACTAAACACACCAAATTAAATCACACCAAATCACAATATATACAAAAATTGCATGGGTTGCCTCCCTGCGAGCGCTAAGTTTAATCGTCGTCAGCTAGACGTGACTTCTCGAACGTTAGGCTGGATCTGAAAGTATGACACTTTCTTTTTGTCGCTCAAATGATTCTCCTCATTAGTGTTTGACACGCTGACTGTTAACCTTGAATGTGTTGTTGGTATTGGGATCCAGTAACTCAACAGCTCCATAAGGTAAAACCTGAGTGATCAAAAAATGACCTGACCACCTAGATTTCAACTTTCCAGGGAAAAGTTTCAACCTCGAGTTGTACAACAACACCTGCTGCCTTGGTTCCAACTATCTGTGCACTATTTTTCGGTCATGTCATTTCTTTGCCTTTTCTTTGTATAATTTGGCATTCTCATAAGCCTGTAGACGAAACTCCTCCAATTCGTTGAGTTGATGAAGTCGTTTCTCTCCTGCAGCTTGTGAATCAAAATTCAACTTCTTCAATGCCCAGTACGCCTTGTGTTCAAGCTCAACTGGCAGATGGCATGATTTCCCAAACACCAATCGATATGGGGACATACCAATGGGTGTCTTGTAAGCTGTTCGGTAGGCCCATAATGCATCATCTAGTTTTGTTGATCAGTCCCTCCTTGTTGATCCAACGGTTCTCTCTAGGATTCTCTTGATCTCCCTGTTTGAAACCTCAACCTGTCCATTTGACTGTGGATGGTAAGCAGTGGCAACCTTATGAGTAACTCCGTATTTGGATAGGAGTGCATCGAAGTATCTGTTGCAGAAATGTGAGTCACCATCGCTGATGATTGCACGAGGTGTTCCGAACCGAGTGAAAATGTTCTTTTTAAGGTGATCACCACTTTTGAATCATTGGATGGCAGTGCAATTGCTTCAACCCATTTTGAGACATAGTCTACAACAACCAGGATGTACATGTTTCCGAATGATGGAACAAAGGGTCCCATGAAATCTATACCCCACACATCGAATATTTCCACTTCTAGAATGTTTTGCAACGGTCCTTCGTTTCTCCTGGAAATATTTCCCATTCTCTGGCACCTGTCACATTGAAAAGCAAAAAGATAAGCATCGTTAAAAAGAGTGGGCCAAAATAAACCTGATTGAAGGACTTTTGCTGCAGTTTTATTTCCGCTAAAGTGTCCGCCATATGGTGATGAATGACAGTGCTGTAAAACACTGTTGACTTCCTCCTGTGGAACACACCGTCTCAATAATTGACTAGCACAACGTTTGAATAGGTACGGTTCATCCCAGACATAGTGCTTGACTTCTTTGAAGAACTTCTTCTGTTGCTGAGTTGTCCATTCCAACGACCATTTTCCTAATACAATGTAGTTGACATAGTTAGCATACCAAGGGAATTCCTGTTGTTTCATGGCAAACAACTGTTCATCTGGAAAATTTCTTTGATTGACAGTTCTTTTCCAGCTGTTTCTCCATTCTCAAGCTTCGATAGATGATCTGCCACCTGGTTTTTTGTCCATTTCCTGTCTCGAATCTCTACATCAAATTCTTGCAGAAGAAGTATCCAACGGATCAATCTGGGTTTGGCATCTTTCTTTGTGATCAGATATTTGATTGCTGAATGATCTCTGTAGACCACCACTTTGGGACCCAGCAGATAAGAGCGAAATTTGTCAAAAGCATACACAACTGCGAGCAACTCCTTTTCAGTGGTTGTGTAGTTGAGTTGAGCTTCATTCAGAGTTCTGATGGAGTAGTAAATGGTGTGGAAAATCTTTGCTTTGTGTTGTCCCAAAACTGCACCTACAGCAAAATCACTAGCATCGCACATCACTTCAAATGGAAGGGTCCAGTCTGGTGCTATAATGATAGGGGCAGAAATCAGCTTATGTTTTAAGATCTCAAAAGCTTCCTGGCATTCTTTGGTGAATTTGAAAGGCACATCCTTCTCCAGAATATTGCAAAGAGGTTTTGCAATCTTGGAAAGGTCTTTGATAAATCTCCTGTAAAAACCTGCATGTCCGAGAAAGCTCCGAATCCCTTTGACAGATGTTGGTGGAGGTAGTTTTTCAATTGTTTCAATCTTTACTTTGTCTACCTCGATTCCTTTTTGTGAGATCTGGTGTCCAAGAACAATGCCTTCTTGTACCATGAAATGGCATTTCTCCCAGTTGAGTACCAGGTTTGTATCTTCGCACCTTTGTAACACATGTTCCAGATTTTGCAAGCAATGGTCAAAAGAATCTCCAAACACAGAAAAGTCATCCATGAATACCTCAATACTCTGCTCCAGCATATCTGAGAATATGGCCATCATGCAACACTGAAAAGTGGCGGGGCGTTACATAATCCAAATGGCATTCTGCGGAAAGCAAAAGTACCATAGAGACATGTAAAGGTCATTTTCTCCTGATCTTCTGGGGCGATGGCATTCTGATTGTACCCTGAATATCCATCCAGAAAGCAATAGAATTTATGTCCCGCCAATCTGTCTAACATCTGGTCAATGAATAATAGCGGAAAATGGTCTTTTCTCGTGGCTTTGTTCAGCTTCCTGTAGTCCATGCATACTCTCCATCCAGTCACCGTTCTTGTTGGAATCAGCTCGTTCTTTTCATTGGTGACCACAGTAATTCCTCCTTTCTTTGGCACACACTGCATAGGACTCACCCAAGTGCTATCTAAGATGGGTAAATGATGCCAGCATCCAACCATTTGCTGATTTCTTTCTTCACAACTTCCTTCATGATTGGATTAAGTCTCCGTTGATGCTCCACTGTGGGTTTGTACTCATCGTTCATCAGAATCTTGTGCTTGCAAAATGATGGACTAATGCCTCGAATGTCTGCTATAGTCCAGCCAATGGCTCTTTTGTGTTCTCGTAATACTCTCAGTAGTTTTTCTTCCTGCTCCAATGTTAGTGAAGAAGAAATAATAACATGTAATTCAGAAGTGTTTCCAAGAAATGCATACCTAAGATGGCTCGGAAGTAACTTCAGCTCCAGCTGTGGTGGTTCTTCAATCGAAGGCTTGATTCGATCTTTCTTTGGCAGTTCCAAGCTTTCAAATGGTGGTGTCGCTTTGAATCAGAATGGTTTGTCAAGGTAGTTGATACATTCCAGGATTTCAGCATCTAGCTCGCTGTCAGTCATGTTGGTGATGCAAGCTTCAAGTGTATCTGTGGTATTTGGCTCAGTATCCTGAACAATACTATCAACAACATCAACTCTGAAGCATTATTCTTCCATTTCATCGCTCGAGAATTTCATGGCTTTGAAAACATTAAAGGTCACTTCTTGGTCCTGCACTTTCATGGTCAGTTCTCCTTTTTGCACATCAATCACAGTTTTACCTGTAGCCAAGAATGGTCTCCCAAGAATGATAGGTATTTCTTTGTCTTCTTCCATGTCAAGGATGATGAAATCTGCTGGGAGAATTATTTTGTCGACTTTGACCAGCACATCTTCAACAACACCTCTTGGAAATGCGAGTGTTCGATCAGCAAGTTGCAACGAGACTGAGGTAGGCATTGCTTCTCCAATCTACAGTTTCCTGTAAATAGAAAAATGCATCAAGTTAACACTGGCTCCTAAATCACATAAAGTCTTACCGATGTAATGTTCTCCAATGGTGCATGGGACAATGAAACTGCCAGTATCTTTCAACTTCGGGGGAAGTTTCCTCTGAATGATGGCGCTGCATTCTTCCCTTAATGCTACTGTCTCGTAGTCTCCCAATCTCCATTTTCGTGAAAGAATATCTCTCATGAATTTGACATAGCTGGGCATTTCTTCCAAGGCTTCTGCAAATGGAATGTTGATATGCAGCTTTTTGAACACCTCCAAGAAACGAGCAAACTGCTTGTCCAGTTTGTTTTTCTGAAGTCGCTGAGGAAAATATGGAGGTGGAATGATCTGATCTTTTTCTTTTTCCTTCATCTGTGGAACTACATCTTTTGGAATTTCCTCAATTGTTGCCTTGATTCCAACATCTTTGTTGATCTCAGTACCGCTTTTCAAAGTAATGGCTTGAATTTGCTCCTTCCCTCGGTTCCTTGGATTTGGTTATGTGGTTCTAGGAAGATTACCTGGTGGTCTGTAACTCTGAGCATTGGCCAGTTGTCCGATTTGATTCTCCAGTGCTTTGATGGAAGCTGATTGGCTCTGAAACATAGCATCGTACTTTTTTAACTGAGTCAGCACTTATGCTATTCCTGGTTCATTTGTTTGCTCTTGGCCTTTGTTCTGTTGCTGGAATCCAGGTGGTGGATAGTTCTGCTGTTGGAATCCAGGTGGTGGATTGTTCTTTTGCCATGAATTATTGCTCCATGAAAAATTAGGATGATTCCTCCACCCTGGGTTGTAGGTGTTGGAATATGGATTATTCCTCTGTCTGTTGAAATTGTTGACATAATTCACCGTCTTTTCAAGTTGGTTTGGTTCTGGTGCTCCTCCATATGGTGAACTTGTGGATCCAGTGGTAAGAGTCTCCATGAATTTGCATATCTGATCCAGCTTGGTGTTGACTGCTGTATTGGCTCCATTTTCATAAATTCCTGCAATTCTTTGGATCATGCTCCTTTCTGTTGGCCACAAGGAATTATTGTTGGCCATTTCTTCAATTAGGTCACAGGCTTGATCTTCTCCTTTTGCCATTAAAGCTCCTCCAGCAGCAGCATCGATTGTGGTTCTCATTATTCCAGAAAGTCCATTATAGGATGTTTGGACTTGAAGCCATTTTGGAATCTCATGGTGAGGACATTTCCGGAGCAAATCTTTGTATCTTTCCCAAGCTCCGTAAAGAGTTTCCGAGTCTTGTTGTACAAAGGATGTGATGTCATTCCTTAGCTTTCCAGTTCTAGCTGGTGGAAAGTACTTTGCAAGAAATTTGGTGGCTAGATTGTTCCAAGTTGTGATGGAACCTGCTGGTAGTGAATGTAGCCAGGCTTTAGCTCTGTCCTTCAAGGAGTATGGAAAAACACATAGTCTCATTGCTTCTTCAGCTTTTCGGTTGTAATTGAAAGTGCCACAAACTTCCAGGAAGTTGCTGATGTGGGTATTAGGGTCTTCAATTGCATTTCCTCCCAACTGCACTGACTGCTGAATCATCTGAATACATGTTTTGATGTCACCCGCATTTGATGGTAAGAGAGGAAGTACAATACAGGAAATGAATCTGTCTCGAATGGGTATTGGTGGTGCAACCTCCAAAGGTTCAGGTTCCATGTTAACTAAAGCTTCTTGGCCTTCTCGCCTTTCCCTTCTCAACTGTCTGATGGTTCTTTCAATTTTCGGGTCAAGCTATCGAAGTTCAAAGCTTCTGGTTCGTCTCATGTAGTTTCTGAGAACCTGAAACACAAGAAAAACAAAAACAATAAGTAAAAAGAAATTAGATACAAGTAAAGGTATCTAACCCCTAAACTAATAGTAAAAGATAAATAAGTCCCCGGCAACGGCGCCAAAAACTTGACCGGTGCTTACACATGCGTATAACACAAGCGCACGTATCGTTCAAGTAGTATAAAAAGTATCAATCCCACGAGGACTTAAAACCTTATCTATTAATTTATGAGGTCAAATGATTACTAGTATCTAACAGGTTGTTTGATTGATTTGAAATGGTGAAGATTTTGGATTTAAAAACAAGTAAATAAAATTGCTTGAAAGTAGGTTTAAGAAAATTCAATATTAAAAACTATCTAGGGTTGTGAATCTTTCCAATATTATTTAAAGATGAAGTGGTTATCTTATAGTTGGGTAAAATATTGATTTATTAACCTGGAACACTAAATTATGTAAAAGCCTCTTCCGATGGTCAATTAAAAATACAGTATAACCCAATTGAACCATATGTTTATGTCAACCAAATTATCTGGATTCATTAAGATCAAATTCCAATTATGGCTACCCCCGTCCGACAGGTATATTCCTATCTTGTAAGGAAATCTATTAAATGGTTATATATCCTCAAGGAAGATCGTGGGCTATTAAGTCTAAGGTCTCAAACCTAAAATCCCTATGTCTAGTTCATTTTAAGTTTACCTAATCAATTTTATTAGTGGCCAGTTAATAAAAAGCATTAAGATTAAGACTCAATAAATAAATCTTTATATTACCCAAACTATAATCTAACCCTTATAAACCGGTGATATTGAAATTCATCACAACCCTAGATAACTAACTTAGTTATGACACATATCTAGGGCTAGTAAAAACTTAAAAATAAAAGCCATAAAGTAAAAATGAGGAAAAGTAAATGCGATAAAGTAAATACTGAAAAGTAAATTACAATAAAATAAAATGCTAAGGTAAAATGAATTACTTTTACTATTTACTATTTTAGATATCTCCCATAAAATAATATATAAACTTATGATAACATTACCAACCAGCCATATAGGCGGTAACCTGATTAATTCAAATTAAGTCCGACCAGCCATAAATGCGATATGATTTGTCCATGAACCTGCCATATAGGCGGTAAGAAAATTTAATTGCCAACCAGCCATATAGGCGGTATCCTTGATTAGTCAGGTTTAAACCAGTTTAAAATGAATTACCAACCGACCAATATGGCGGTATCCTTTTTAAGTCAATTAATTAGTGAATATATTATTTTTAAGGGAGATTAATCTAAATAGCAATAGTAAAAGAATTATCTTTCACCCTAGCAGAGGGAAGTTACCTCCTCATGGTTGAATAGTAAACACTGTAAAAATAAAGAAAGTAAATTACTATTATTACAAAAAATAATTAAAATTTAATTACAAAACTGAAATTAAAAGAAACTAGAGAGAAGACTCTATATTTACATCAAAGAAATGAGAGAGAATGGTACAATTGAAACTGAAATCTTGAGCTCAATTTATAGACATCGGTAGGCCACGGGCGTCGCGACGCCAAAGACTTTGGCGTCGCGATGCTGGAACAATTGACTTGGTCCACGCATTCTGACTTTGACCGTTGACGTGGATTTCGTTGGCCCAATAAGAATTCGACACGTGGCACGCGGTAGATTCGGTTCAATGAGAAGATGACATGTGGCAGAAGAAGATTCGTCGATGATTCGGTCAAATGACAAGATGACATGTGTCACGCGGAGTGTCGGCACCATAGGATTGTGACACGTGTCCCGGCGCATGTTAGCGGATCATCTGTGATGGTGACACGTGGCACGGCGCAAGTTAGCAAAGTCAACTTTTCATATTCTGACACGTGGACTCGGCGTACGTTAACAAGGGACCGGCGCACGTTAGGCGTCGCGACGCCAATGGTTTGGGCGTCGCGACGCGAAAAAATTACCAAAATGCCATTTTTCCAATTTTTACTGTTTTGGTCCAAATCACCTCCAGAATGTCCTGAAACTTTATTTATCTATAAAATAACACAAAACAAATCAAAATATTCACAGAACTCAAGAAACTATACAAAATATTAGGTTAAATGAGTGGGAAATAGTGATAGATTTACCACTCATCAGTACTCGGTTGAACACACAAGTTTGTTAATAATTTTGTAATAAGTATTTAACTAAAATTTAAGGTCTTTTAAATAATGTTGCTCCCACTAATTTTACTCGAATTTCACACTCCCCTATGCGGAAGACAGAAAAATTCTTATATATATTTCTAGTGGGACGTTGAGTTCTCATTGTTAATGTCATGCCTCACCTAATGGGTTTTGGCACTTCATTTCCAATGAGTCAAAACTCATTTTGTTTGTATCTCTATACAAGGTTCAACATTTCCACCTCTAGAGAACAATATCTCACCTAATGAGTTTTGAGATATTCACTAGTTAAGCTATGCCCAACATCTTTCGTCACGTAACACATGTGATTGGCCCTTACCTAATGGATTTTGGGTTTGCAATCATTAGGCTATGACACGCTTAAAAAGTGGTTCTTTACTCCCAAGTACAAGAGTATCGAAGTAATAAAATAACCTGGTAAGTCCGGGATCGATCCACATGGAATAGATTTAGTAAAAGAAAATAATAATTTGAGTGAAAATAAAAAGATTGAGTTGTTTGAAGTGATTGAAAATTTTTAAATTCGACTGCAACAATAAAATAAAATATTGGGAGTTAGGGGATCCACTTTTAATGTTTCAAATTTAGAAATCTCACTTTTTATAATATATAAATTGTCATTATTACCAATTAATTTATTTCAAGAATTAATTATGCCAAAATATATAAAACCAGCCATAAAAATAATAATAATTTTTATCTATAACAAGTTCAGTTAAGTACTCAATTATGCCAAATAAATAAAATCAGCCATATAGGCGATAACAAAGTTTGTCAATAATTAATCCAAAATTAAATTAAATATTAATCATTAGATTATAATTTATATATTATAATATGAGTAAGATTAATCTATATTTTCATATTAAAAGCTTCACCATTTACCACAGCAAAAAGAAATTAGCTACTCATGATTTGAATAAAAATATACATAATTTTATTACTGAAAGAAAAAGAAATTATAAGAAAGCTTTTAAAAAAAATACACAAGAGTTAGAACACCATCCATTTTTAGAGAAAACAATGGAATCTGGGCTGAAGAAAATGACGTGCAGTTTATAGAGGTGCTCAACACCTCTTTCAATAACACGTGTATCATATAATTTGTAATTGCAAATTGCATGATTTGTGGGAAATGACATTCCACTAAACCTTTCATATATATATATATATATATATATTTTTTCTTCTTATTTTTTGTCTTCAAATATTACATATAATATATTTTGAATTTTTCATAGATTTCGGCCTTGAAAATGTCAGAATTAAAAAATTTCGTCAATAATAAAGTTGTATATCTTTGAGTCTTCTTTCATCTGGAACTAGAATCGCCTTAATCCGATATCGGAGTAAAACGTTATGGCCAAAATACGAAAATTATGCAGGGCTGAAATTTCTGAATTTGGACACTGTTAGAACACCATTTCAAGTTTTTGGCCTCCAAAATCCAAGTGTCATGTCCATTTTTCTAGTTATGCATCCAAAGTATTATTTCACCTACATAAGAAATAAAAATCACAATAAAAATATATAAAACATAAATTTAATTATTATTTTGCAAATATGTTAAATTAATGGGATTAATGAAACTACAAGTGTAAAATGATTAATTTATCTTTTAATAAATATGTACTTTTTACTGTTCATCACATCCATCAACCATTTTATTACTAGTCCCTAGTAATTTAAGGGAAAAACTTTAAAAAGATAAATTATTATCAAAATTAATAATTATTTTCTTTCTTTCTAAATGATCAAATAAGTAAATTATCATGTATTATTTACCATTCTTCCATACACACATAAAAGAAGGTATCAACCAATTCATTGTGTCTACAATATTCACAGGTCTTGTTGAAAATAAAGTAATGTTTTTGTCCTAAAATTATATTAGAGTTCACACTTTTTGGCAATGAAAGTTTATTTATAAATACAAAAATAGTTTTTTTTTTGTTAAATAATAATACATATTCAATCATTTTAACGAACTTTGGGCCAGTGACTCCCAAAAATAGGGCACTAGGTGTTAAGACACTCATACAGACTTAATTGCTCGGATCTCAGATGTTAAAAAGAATAAGTGTTTGATTTCCTTAAGCTTTCTCTTTAACCCATGTAACGAGTTTTGGGCCAGTAACTCACAGACCAGTTGGCCTTATGACACTATGTGTTAAAACACTCATACGGACTTAATTGCTCGAGTTAGAGTGGCTACGAAATCAAACTTATTCACATACTTTTTTTAATTAAACTAACTCAAGCTCTACCGTTTTACGGGAACAATCACTGCTTGCTGAGGCAAGATGTCAAGTTACTAAATAAAAGCATAGTTAGTTTTTTTTTTTAAATAAAAACACAAATTCCACTGCTTTTAGATGCCTCCTCCAACAAACTAGATAACTGAATATTACAATATTTTCACTTACAGCCCATGATCATATGTTATCATGTATGTTAACAATATCTGTCAAATGAGCTTATGAAGATCAAATTTAATTAATATTATGGAGAATTCACAAATTTAAATGATTCAAAAAGAAAGAAATAAAAATAACTTGTTACGAATTATTTTAAGATACGTCTCAGGAGCGAAAACTCCTTACACCGCCATCTTCAAACAATAATTTCACTTGGTTAGTTAAAAATTTGTTGTTAGTTTGTAAGTAGTTTTTTTTTTTTTAAAAAAAACACAAAATAAAATCAAAACAAAATATTTTTTTTACACATCAAATAACAACAAAGCAAAAACAACATAATAAAAACTTTTATTTTTTACATAAAACAACAACACAAAAATGAAAAAAAAAATTGAAAGAAAAACATAACAATGAAATATAAAAATTAAAAAAAAAAAAAAAAAACAATCTAGTCAACTATCTCATCCCCCAACCAAATTGAGACATTGTCCTCAATGTGTGAATAAGAAGAAACATAGTTTTGAAGACATCACCTAGTTAGTGTAAAATTGACAATTAAATTTACAACACTGCTATTAAAAAGAAAGTTTACATATTAAAACAATAAAAGGAAATCAAAACAGTAAATGATATGTACTGATAGTTGTGATTGTGGCTCACATCTTCCTCTGGTTTTACGTTCAATAACGGCTTGAATGCCCTATATGGGTCGATGATATGTTTCTCATCTAATTTTCTTATAAATTATCAAACATGATCTTTTAAAGTCATATTCCCGAAACTATATTGTTGTCTTTCTTTTTGAAATTATGTATGTAAGTTGCGAATCAATCTATCAAATCCATTAAGATACGTCTCAAGACTAAGATATCGACTGCTTTGGCCAAAAATTTATATCCACAACTTTGAGTTTCCTTAAAACATCTATAACTTTTATTATCAAAGCTATCAGATCTCATCTTGTAGTATATGTGACTTCGTACGTCAATCGCTTAAGACCATCTAGCATTTATTCAAATGACATTGATAGTCGAATGATGATATACTAGTGAACCAAAAGTATTATCGCACAAGTCATCATATGATCTCAGGTCAGATGATATGACGACACTAATATAGTATTACGAAGATCAATGACCTTAAATAATATTATCATGTGATCTTACGCTTCTGTGGTAGTGTTCGATATTTCATTCTACTAATGGAACATCTATTGTTTGTGTCTTTATGATATGAGACATATCATCAATTCTATTAATATCAAATGTCAATATATGCGACACACAACAATATTGGTCGAATGATATATTATTGTCCTATATAATAATCACATTTTACCAAGAATTTAATTTAAGATATATATAAATATTGTTGACTCTCATAATCACAAATGTATTTTAGATTAACGATATTCATATGACATAATATCTCAGGACATACACATAAAATATGGATGTAACGATGTATAGATAACAAATTCCTTTAATTAATAAATAATAAACTATATTACAAACATTATGCATTAAAACATAACATCCATAATTGGTTTTAGGGCATACACTCCAACAAGCTGTGAGTTTTATCTACTCCATTTAAACCAGAATCGGGTGGTTTGGCGGTGGGATTTCCAAGATTTCCAAAAAAAAAAAAAAAAAAAAAAAGTGTGAAACATTTGTACACCAACAATATTTTCAATGTTATCTAAAAAATTAACAATATAGGAAACTGTCCCTAATCTTGTCCAACCAAAGTCATAATCAAAAACCCCCATACTTCGGCTTTTCCACTAACCTCTTATTATCATCTCATTATCCATGTCCTTAATCACAATGTCATTCTCACATTTCTATATTATAATATTCCCTAATCTCAGTTTAAATCTTGCTTTACTCACCAAATCATAAC
This sequence comes from Zanthoxylum bungeanum, assembly GCA_019454045.1. Taxonomy (NCBI): domain Eukaryota; kingdom Viridiplantae; phylum Streptophyta; class Magnoliopsida; order Sapindales; family Rutaceae; genus Zanthoxylum; species Zanthoxylum bungeanum. The sequence continues at coordinate 46,370 of SKCR01007815.1, read as the reverse complement.
AGATCAAGGACAAAACTAAGACCCGTATGGAAACAATGGTTTTTTCTTTAAATCTCTTTTTATTTAATAGTTTTATTTTGTTAAACGACATGGAGTGATTAAGACTTTGTTTTTAGTATTGCGTTGTTGTGGCATAAAAGCTACAATTACTATGAAATAAAAGTTATATGTACGAAATAAAAGTTGATAATGGTGAAATATTACTTAGATAATGTTAATTATTTTTACATAATAAAATTAGAATCGTATAATTTCCTTATCAAACTTATGTGGAATAAAATTGTCGCAACTTTCATAATAAAGTTGTAAGCAGGCAAAGGGAGGATTTAAAATTTAAAGGGTGCCAAAATCGTTGGGGTAAACATGTTGGTGTCAAAGTTTTAAAGAGTAAAGTAGTAAAATATTAGGATAAAATTTTAAGATGTTTATTATTTTTTTGGGTAATCGAGGTGTCCAGACCCGCTTACGCGCACCTCGATTAATCTCAGTAACTCGTGTTCCATGTTCTTGGAAGTTTTCTAGTACAGATCAGGGTAAGTCGCTGGCTTTTACACCAGTTGACATGACCCCAAGGAAGTACATTTAGTGGGATTCCAATATCGAATATGAGAGGAAACAAATCACTAAAGCCTAATATTTTTACCACAGAAACAACCCATTATGATTGTTAAGATGTTAAATTACAATAGTCAATGAATCAAATAAATATTTGATATACAAAATAATTTTGTTAGGCCTACTGAGGCCAACGCCCTTATTGACATTATAAGTGAGTAGTACTAAATATCAATATTTTCATAATCGGATCAGGAAATAAACCAGTGATGTAAATGATTTAACGGGTCATTGGTTTGACCGATTGAATCATGTGTAAATAATCGACTTAGGTAATAAATAATTTTATTAATTAAAATTTTAAAATATAAAAAAATTAAAAAAAAAATTTGGACCAATCCAATCCGATTTTTATCAATTTCTATTGATTTTATATCAAATCAATTTTTTATATTTAATCGGACCGTCCTCACAACCGACCCTGATTCAACCGATATAAACTACCAGTTATGAAAACAAGGGTAAACACTTTAGGGAGGTAAAGACGACAATTAAAAAAAAGGGATATTTAATTATTATTTTTTTCAAAATTGATGGACTTTTGTGACTCATTAGCAGTGTGAAGGGTAATTTCGTAAACCCAAAAATTACAATCTTAACTCCCTAATTCGTCCCTGTAATTTTGCTAAATTTACCAGACCAAATCTAGTGCCGACCCAAAAATCAGGGGGCGCAGTTAACAACCAGTAACAAGTAGAGTCTTGGTGTTGACCAATGAACATGGACTGTTGTTATCTAACCATGGTTAATTTTGGGGAAATTTAACCGTGGTTAGTTCCGTAGAGTTAGGGCCTTGGGCTAGATGAAACTTTAACTCTGGTCAAAAGTATCCGGTTAGTTTTCCCCTTGATTTCAGAGCCATACTGGAAACTCGCGATTTTTTCACAGGATCTCGCGAGTCAAACCAAAATCCCCTTTTAGGGGATTATCTTTTTTTTTTTTTTTTTTTAATTAACAGAGTTTTTAAATAACGTTAAAGTAATTCCGTGTTTTTTATTTTATTATTTGGATGCTTCTTTTATGATTATGAGGGGATTTGTCCCTATCACTCATTCCCACTCGCTTTTCCATCGCGTGTGGAATACACTCCTGACAAAATTTTATTACTACTATTCAATTATTATTATTTTATATATAATTTGATTTGATTAATAGCACACGCTCGTTTCATATCATAATTTAAAAATCATGTAATTATCATATAGATTAGAGATTAATCACTTTAGGGGTGTTCATAGGGTCGGATCAACCCGCGACCTGACCTCACCCGTGCGGGTTCAAAAAATTTTGTAAAATTTCAACCCGACCAAAAATTTTCGGGTTTGGCAACGGGTTTGATACTAAAACCCGACCCGACCTGACCCTATAATATTTTTATTATTTTTCTAATAAAATTTCCATTTCGGATTCTGTAAGAGGAAAAGCACTGACCGCTTATGCCGCGAAGAAAGAAGAAAAAAAAATAGACAAGCAGATGCCCTTGCAAGACGCTCAAGATCTATAGCTGGTTGGAATGCTTGCCTTGGGGCAGAAAGGCCAGGCTTTGAAATAAGTTACTCTAGCCTACGTCGAGCAAGAGTTTGCTTCCTTTCGGGTCAGAATTTACCTACATCCGCTCTCTAACTCGTCTTTCTTTTGCTCCATTCCCGAGCTCCTCGACCGGACCTATTGATCGAGGATCCCAGAGAGTGCTCGGCCACGTCTGCAGGTTGTTCTTTTGCTGCGATTCCTCTCTTTCCTCGTTCAGTTCTTTCCCTGGTTAGCTCTCTTCCTACATATCATATATGAAACAGAACCTTGTCGAAAGCTCGCTATTTCGACTTTCCAGAAGTGGAAGAAGTGAATACGGCGGGAAGTACCACCAAAATGAGTTTGATGGAAGAATAAGCATTTCATTGCTGTATGAACTAGAATCATTACAGATCCGCTTTCCTTGCCCAGGAATGAGCATCAAGTGGTAACTCAAAAAGAAGTGGGCATAGCAGCTCCATTCCCGGAGAGATGTAGCTTGGAAGCAGTAAGCTGTGCTGTGCTCTTATTCTTTCGACCAAGACAAGCTCGAACCCACCTACAAGCCCTAATTAGACGCGGACCTGTATGTCCACCATATCGAAGAGAGGAGCTTCTCGACTCACATTTACACGTCCAGGTCATATCATATGAGTGTCAGAGCTCAGGAGCTCTTTGGTTGAAGTAGGATCCCGGCCAATCAACCATACTACCTACAAAACAACCAGGGGAGGCGAAAACCGACTTCAAAGTCTGAAGCCTGACGTTCGAAAAAATTTATTATTATTTTTTAAAAGTTTTTACTATTATTTCATTTGTTTATTACTTTTTTGTATTAAAACTTTATATATATGATAATTTTTTGGACATAAAATAACTAATATTTATATTTCAAAATCATTAATTCATTAAAAAATTATTTTTTTAATGACCCGACGACCCGGCCCGACCCGAACCCGGTTGGGTTCCATCTTCGGCGACCCAACCCGCAACCTGACTTTTTCGGACCCGACCCGATCGGGTATCACAAAATTTCAAAAAACCCGACCCGACCCGTGAACACCCCTAAATCATTTAATGGCAAATTGACTTAGGACTTGTTGATAGGTCATGAATTCGAATACAAAAATATATTTTTTATAAGAATTTGAGACAGTCGGATGTTTTAAGAATTGATTTGATAATTGGTTACGAAATTTTCCATGTTTAAAAAAAAAAAAATTAATCGCACTCACTAAACAACCAAGCGCGTGAGGGAGATCAGAAAACAAACATAGAAGAATTTTAAAGAAATGTAAAATAATTATTTTTTATTTGTTCGAAGATAAGGTAAAATCACCTGAATTTGGCTGTAGTAGTGGACTAATACGATCCTCTATAATAAAATAAATATAAATAAAATAAAAACAGTTTACATTTGTTTCCACTTGATTGTTTTAACAACACTGAAGAGTCTGGTCTGGTCGGCAAACCAAAACTAAACGAAGCTTCACGCTTTCTAACACCTTTCACTTTAAACACCAATACCTCTCTCTCTCTCTCTCTATATCCTTCTTAACTCTCACTCTTCTTTCACTTTCCCAAACACCCATCTCTCAGTTTCATCTGTTCTTAAACTCTCTCTCTCTCTCTCTCTCTCTCTTTTAGTTTTTTTGCAGAATTTTGTTTGATAGATTAAGGTAAAGGAGACTGTTATTTTTTGTTTTTTATGGGATTGTTGTTTTCTTTGATGGGTTGTTTCGAAACTTGAAGAAATATATGATTTTGTTTATGATTTGTTCATCAAGATGGATTTTTTTAGCCAAAAGTTTTATTTTTGGTCATGGATTTATGTTTTTATTTTTTACCACTATATATCTGACAAGTTTGTATTTTGTTTATGCTGTGGCAGTAGTGAGGACAAAAGAGGAGGGAATTTTGAGAGCAATGATTACGGTTATGGATTCAGCAAAAGAATCAATGAAGAAGAACCCAACTGGAGAAAGCTGCTTGGATTCACAACTGTGGCATGCCTGTGCTGGTGGTATGGTTCAAATGCCACAAATTAACTCTAAAGTCTTTTATTTTCCTCAGGGACAATTAGAACATGCCAAAGGGAATGTTCAAATGTCAAATTTTAACATTCCTTCGATGATCCCATGTCGAGTAACTGCCATAAAGTTTATGGCAGATCCTGAGACTGATGAGGTTTATGCTAAAATTAGGCTAATTGCAGTGAAAAGCAATTGCTTTGATGATTTTGAGGATGTGGAGTTTGATGGAAATGGAGGAATTAATAATGAGTGTAGTGAAAAGCCGGCTTCTTTTGCTAAGACTTTGACACAATCTGATGCAAACAATGGTGGGGGGTTCTCTGTTCCGCGCTATTGTGCTGAGACTATATTTCCGAGATTGGATTATAGTGCTGAACCTCCTGTTCAATCCATTCTTGCAAAGGATGTGCATGGTGAAGTGTGGAAGTTTAGGCATATCTATAGGGGGACTCCTCGCCGTCATCTTTTGACGACTGGGTGGAGTAATTTTGTGAACCAGAAGAAGCTTGTGCTGGGGATTCGATTGTTTTTCTGAGAGCGGACAATGGGGATCTCTGTGTGGGAATTAGAAGGGCTAAGAAAGGAGGAATTGGTGGTGGATCTGATTATTCTGTTGGGTGGAATTCTGGCGATGGAAACTGTGGCTTCCCGTTTGGGGGGTATTCGGGTTATATGAGGGAGGATGAGAATAAGTCATCAAGGAGAAATTCGATAGGTGATTTGAGGGGGAAAGTGAGGGCTGAGTCTGTTGCTGAAGCAGCAATTCTTGCTGCCAAAGGGCAACCATTTGAGGTTGTTTACTATCCGCGTGCAAGCACTCCGGAATTTGTTGTGAAAGCCTCAGCTGTTAGAGCCGCTATGCAAATCCAGTGGTGTTCTGGGATGAGATTTAAAATGGCTTTTGAAACCGAGGATTCATCTCGGATCAGTTGGTTCATGGGAACCATTTCTTCTGTTCAGGTTGCTGATCCCATTCGTTGGCCTAATTCTCCATGGCGTCTTCTTCAGGTACTTTTAAGTCATCATTTTCATTTGTCAGTTCTTATATAACTATTATAATTATAAATTTGATTTTTTGTTTTCCGTTTATCAAGTCTATATTTTGTTACAGTAAAATGCTATATTGATCTGCATTTTTTGATAAATGAATCTGAAATACTGAGTATTCCGTTACAAAATTTTAACTTTTCCTTCCTTCATTTGACTCCGAGAAAGTGACTAAAGAATGGAAACATTTCGTGTGCACTGTTTGCTGGAGCCATAATTGTGAATCTATGCACCATAGCCCATAGCTAGATCATGTAATTTATGATTTCTTCATGATCATGAAATTCTTGTATGCTGATAGCAAATTGGTCAATGATGGTATGTTTTGATGCTCGGACCAGTAAAATTTATAGCAAAACAAACAATGCTTAAGTTTCTGTATGAGATGATATTAACTATGTATGTTGCTAATTCAAAGATCCTTTGAGATTTGAACTTGCATTAATCATGTTTTAGTCACTCTAACTACACCCTGAACTCTTCTTGAAACTAGGTTGTAATTTTTTAATTTCTCTCTTTTTAATTTATGCATTCTTCTGACGGAAATCTTCTCTGCAAATATTTATCTTTCAGGTAGCATGGGATGAGCCGGATCTACTTCAGAATGTAAACCGTATTAGCCCATGGTTAGTTGAATTGGTCTCGACCATACCAGCCATTCATCTCTCTCCCTTCTCATCACCAAGGAAAAAGTTGCGGATTCCTGAACACCCGGATTTTTCCTTCATTAACCAACTTCCAATACCATCATTTTCCAGAAACCCACTCATGACCAGCAGCCCTTTATGTTGCATTTCAGACAGTATTCCTGCAGGCATACAGGGAGCCAGGCACGCCCAATATGGACTATCTTCATCAGATCTCCACTTCAACAAACTGCAGTCGAGTCTGTTTCCACTCGGTTTTCATCAGCAGCTTGAACATACTACAAGACCTGCTAGAATTCCAAGTGCCGATTTTATGAGTGAAACTAGAAATAGTGAAAATATATCTTGTTTGCTGACTATGGGAAATCCCACTCAGAGCTGTAAGGATAACAATGAAGTAAAAACACCCCACATCTTATTATTTGGTCAACGCATCCTTCCCCAGCAAAATAGCTCCCAAAGCTGTTCTGGTGATACAATTGTAAACAGTTTATCAGATGTTAACCCAGAGAAGACAACAGTATCTTCTGATGGTTCCGGATCTGCAGTACATCAGAATGAGCCTCTGGAAAACTCCTCTGATGAAGGCTCTCCTTGTTGCAAAGATCACCGAAAATCTGATCTTGGTTTGGAGATCGGACACTGCAAGGTGTTCATGGAATCGGAGGATGTAGGACGAACCCTTGATCTTTCCGTCCTAGGATCATATGAGGAGCTATATGGAAAGCTAGCCAACATGTTTGGCAATGAAAGTGCAGGGATGTTTAGCAATGTACTTTACCGTGATCAATCCGGTTCTGTTAAACACATTGGAGACAACCCTTCAGGTAGTTTCATATTCTCTCATTTTGGTCACTTCCTATTTGTTTCTTTTGCGCGTTTAACATATCAACCAAGTCTTTTAAGTTTCTACATGCGGGGTTGGTTTTGCAGCGAGTTTCTGAAGACAGCAAGAAGGCTAACTATTCTCACAGATTCAGGGAGTGACAACGTGAGAAGATAGAGCAAGATCAAGAAGCTCTAGTTTTTGTTAATTGTACAGTTTCCGAAACCTTTTGTTTTGTTTTTTGCTTGCTAATGTTCATTTCGTCTTTTTTGGATGTTGCCGGAGAAGTCCATTTATCCAATTCTGGGATATATTGTAGTTGTTTACGTTTGTTAATATAGATTCTCAAGTTTGCTCTTTGACTAAAGCTATATGTGTTTGACAAAGAAAAACATGTCTAGAGCCTAAGCTACGTTTGAAAATTTTGGCACTTTACAATGCCTTTTTAGCAGCTTCCATATATTTTTAAAGTAGGTCTTGAAAATTTGTTGTTAAAATGGTGACAAAATATGAAGTTTGAATGGTAAAACACCAAAACCAAATCAGTGTAATGAGAGATCTTGGATCTTGAAACAGAACAGAACCCAGATAATTCTGGGATGTTTTGTTGGGATCATGACACTACTGTTGCAAAAACCCTAGCCTGGTCTATAGAAAAAAATTGCTGTTTCCGTTCATATCTCCTAACAAAGTTTGATTAGATTTCAAAGACTAAATCCCTATTAACCATGTAGTCATAACAAATATTTAGTAATTATTTGTTACACGGATATAGATCCGTTGCTGAGCACTTCAAGTCTCACTTATCTCCTAATTATTTATCTAATGTTCAGTTAATATTTATTTAATGTGAATCCCAAATATGTCCCATTTATCTCCTAATTAACCTAATTCTTGTTACACACATTGTGATTGATAGAAAAGCACTTATTAGTATTGTGATGAAGTGAAGTTATATGTAGTAAGTAGGACACTTAACCGAGTCTTCTGCCACAAAGGTCGATGGAAATATAAAAATATTTACTTGGGATTTGAGTAACTAAATAAATAAATAATATGGATTAGCTCAAATTGATATAATTAAAGTAAGTAACCATGGTTAAGAGATTGCAAGTCAAAAGGGACATGCAAAAAGCAAAGCTTTGAAGAAATATATGAAGTATTAGCTAAGTGTATTAATTATGTTGCACGAGGCAGACAAAGATTCGTGAGTCAAGGAATGCTCCTCAGCCATTTGCCAATTTGCCATAGCCACCGGCTATTAGGGCACGTGAACCAAGTGAGAACGTGCACCATTGTTGCCTTCTCGGATCTTGGGTGGATAAATGGGTCAATCTTTAAAAAATTCTCCATAATTTTAAATTTATTTATTTAAGTTTAAACTTATGAAAACATAATAAGAGTATCAATTCGAAATTTAATAAATTGATTTTTTTTTCTAAAATTTAGTAAAGATTAATAAACAATGTGAATTTTTTAGAATCCAGTCCATTTACCAACCTTATTTTGTCTACCTGTTCTTTACTTTTTTGGAAACGTTAAAAACTTCGTCGTCAAACCATCCAATCTGGATTTAAGCGGAGCACACTGCCCCAAGTGTTAGCTACATATTCTTAAGATGGATTTTGATGATGCAACACTATAAGTTTTCGACGCGCATTAGCGGACATTACAAAAAGATGTCGAAGCAATTTGTGGTGAAGAGCAATGGATGTGAATACTAGTGCTTAAATGAAGAATATCTTATGTGGTCTTCGCTTAGGGCTCTCTTTGTGAATGAGTTGATAATTTAAGTCTCTAATCTCATAGGACATATGCACATTCATTTAGATGCAATATGGTCATGTGAAAACTATTTTTAAATCTTCAAATCCTACATTTTGGCACTGAGACCAGCATACCGGTCCCCCACACCGGCATACCGGTGCCCCTGCTCTGTTCTGAGTAGTTTTTCATCACCTCTAGAACCGGACTACTCCATACCGGTCAGTGTGAAGTTTGCACAGTTACTGGAACTGATCTAGAGCATATTGGCATTCATACCGGTCAACTTTCATATTTTACATGCTCTCGAAAATCGACATGATCCATACAGGTCAGTAATCCAATCTTGTTTGTGTTTACCGGTGTCAAATAGTAATACTTTATAGTCTTATGTCTACCAGCCTCTGCAGACCGGCATACCGGCCTCAGCGTAAACAACAATGACTGTTTTTATTTTCTCTATAAATTGAGTTTCTATTTCATTTTTGCTAACTTCTTGAATCTTCATATAATTTTCTCTAAGACAAAAACATTGAGAGTAACTTACACCTTCATTATTATACACTCTCATCATCATCAAGCTCACACATTTCACCTTCTTCATATTTAGTGAGCTTAGTTTACTTGGGTTAGCAACTCACAATATTAATCGTCTTATCTTTTGTCAGTGCCCAGGTGTGTTGTACTTTAAACTTCATTATTCAAACACTTGAGGTTGTGAAATCCATTTGTGAGTGAGTATACTCAAAATGGTGATTTGTGTAAAGGTTGTGAGTAAGCATATGGACAAAACTCATTGTAAATGTTAAGAGTGAACCTAGGGATAAAACAATTGTGTAAAGGTTTGAAGTGAACCTATGGGACAAAACTATTGGTTGCGAGTGAGTCACAGAAAACTCGGTGTAAGTTATGGACTCAATTTAGTGGAAAGCTTCATGCGCGACTTGAAGGAGTGGACGTAGGCATTGTTGGCCAAATCAATATAAATCACAGTGTCAATTTCTCTATCTCTAAACTCATTTATATTATCGCAAGTTTATTTTTTATTTGCATATTTATTAGAAACTTGAATTTAGGCGATATATTATGAATGAGAAAATTGACCTAAGCTAAATTGGTAAAACTACTAACTTAGTAATGAAAAATCAATATTAGGCTATCTCTCAATTCACCCCACCTCTTGGGTATATAGTTCTTTGTTTGTGTGTGCTTGTAAGCGATTTCAATTGATATCAGAGCGAGGTATTCTCAACAAAACTTGATCGTCCGAGAATCGATCATGGCCTCTATAAGCTACTCAACGAATCTTGCCAAGGGATTTTCAACTACTAGACCTCTGTTCTACACTAGAATTGATTATAGCTATTGGAAGATGAGGATTTTGATCTATCTTCTAGTCGTTGATGTGCAATCCTTCAAAGTGATCACTAATATGACTAGTCTGCCAATGAAGAAGGATAAAAATGGTATGGAGTTTCCGAAGCCACATTTTGAATGGACCGATGAGGATTTCAAGGAAGCCTCCCTAAATTCTAAGGCACTCAACCATTTTATTTGTGCGATTGATCGGAGTCAAATTAACAAGCTTTCAGAATTTGGAAATGCATATGAGTTGTGGAAGTCTTTGGAAATGGTCAATAAGATCACAAGCCAAGTAAAATAGTCAAAGATCAAACGGTTCATGTGCGAGTTGGATAACTTCAAAATGGAAGCCTATGAAGATATTGAGCAAATGATTTCTAGGTTCACAATGATTGTGAATCAATTTAGTGTTTTAAAGAAAAACATTGATTCAAGTGATAACATAAAGAAAATTCTTAGGTCACTCCCTAAAGAGTATAGGATTTCCGCCTCATCCATCAAGAAATCAAATAATATCAATAATTTGAAATTGTATGTAGTGGAAAAAATATCGGAATATGAAATGGAGCTCAAAATGGATTTAACGGAAGAAGAAGAGAAGAATAAAAAGAAAATTGCCCTTAAGTCATTTGTGAGAAAATGAGATGATGCTAGCTCTAGCAATGAAGAAGATGATAGTGATGATGAGTTGACACATTTGACCAAGAAATTTAAGAAGTTCCTCAAATCCGAAAAGTATAAAGGGAAATCTCAATTGGATAAGAAGAGAGATGAGAATTGGCCACAAAAGCACAAGAAAGGTAAAGTCATATGCTATGAGGGTGAAAAGTCGGGTCATATGGTTTCTGATTGCCCAATGAGATTTAAAGGAAAATTCAAGAAGAAAACAATGAAAGAAACTTGGAGAGATAGCGACACTAGCTCATCTGAGGAGGAGAGTGATGAGGGAACAAGAAATCTCACTTTAATTTATATTGATGATTTACTAGAGGAAAACGATGAAGAAAATGTACATGATTCCCTTGAATATGATGAAAAATGAAAAGCATAAAAAAGAAATCGCAAGCTTAAACGGATGAAAAGCTAAAACTTGAAATGACCATATCTAGTGTGGCTTGGAGGAGTGGACGTAGGCATTGTTAGTCGAATCAGTATAAATCATGGTGTCAATTTCTATATCCCTAAACTCCTTTATATTATCGTAAGTTTATTTTGTATTTGCATATTTATTAGAAACTTGCATTTAGACGATATATTGTGATGAGAAAATTGACCTAAGCTTAATTGGTAAAGGTACTAACTTAGTAGCATAAAATCGGCAAGAATTTATATTTTCGCAATATTAGGCCTGTTAGGGTTGGTGCTCGAAGCGCTAATTTCTGTTTGTATTTCTCTGTAAATACTTATGTAAATATTTTATTATGAATAAAATAACTTTTTCTTTAATATAACTTCTTTTTTATATGGTAAAGACGTAATTGACCTTAGAATGATTAGTTATGATACAGTTGCAAAAGCGTCGCAACTAACATTGAGTTGTATCATAACAATATCATTTCTTAAACTATTTCTGGTCAAGGTTTACATTACTTGGTCAGTAAGTAAACTCGTTGATACTGGTACATGTCATATATTGGAATCTTGGATTCCAATGGTTGCTCAATGAACCATGAGACTTGGAGACTCGTATAGACATGTAGATGTTTATATCAGATAAACACTTAATAACTCACCAAAGATTCTTAATGGATGGTACACCAACGTCATTAAAAATCTTCTCGGGTTGAGTAGCATAATGATTCTTTGACTTGAGATACCACTGTGGATATATGAGATATTGATAAGTGCATGAAAATGTACTTTAAACATCACTAATTCGGCTTGATTATCAAGTATTTGATCTTAATTATAGTTTATTTTATGTCTTGTTATTAGGAAGCAATGGAACATGGATACTGGAGCAATTGTACATGTTTTGGGACCTTACTGACGCATCAGAAGCACGCAGAAAGAGCGGAAATGCAGAAAGCGACAAAAACCAGAAGAAGCAGTAGGCGTCGTGGCGCCCCTCAGTATTGCATACATAGAAAACTCCTATAATTTGGGCACCACAACGCCACTTTCCAGCACCGCGGCCCCCCAGCAGATGTCCAGAATCTTAATTACGTTGTATTTTATGCGCATAAGGACTCCAAGACTTCCCTATATAAACCCTAGTTCGTCTAAAACCCTAGAAGGGGAGAGAAAACACACAACAAAGAGTTGAAAACACATATTTTGATAGAAAAGAACAATGAAGCTTCATGTCGGACAAGATGTCTCTCCGATCTCTTCAGGCTATGTCTTTTTCTTCTATGGAGAACTAATCTCCTAGGCAAAGCTAATGATGAACTCTTATAATTAAGTTCTTATATTCATGTTTTTGATTCATGAATACTCTTCAACGTTTAATATAATTGATGATTTGTTATTCTTTATTATATTTTGATTATGAACCCAGAGATTGTGTTTTACCAATTTGCATATAGGAATAGTCATGCTTCTTCTATGTATGATCGGGGAACCCAGTTGAGACTGGTTATGTTGTTTTATGAGTTAATCTTCTTCTGCAGTATTGCCGACGTTAGATAGGTCATAACGATAACATAGTGTGTTGTTAACATAGAGAAAATAATTCATCGATTACATTAGAATTTAATATGTTTTTGATTGAAATATCTTCTGATTGTTGGTTTGGGATGTGAAACCTTCAATTGAGTAATAAAAAAAATAAATTATTGAATATAGGAATTTGATACAATAGGGATTCTCGACGTTTTGCTGTTTTTCTCTACTGATAACTCTTAAGTATTTTTCTATAGTTTTTATCTTACATTGTCTATTAAATCCATTTTCTTTATGTGGAACACAGAAATCGGCGACGCTGTCCCGGGCTCGCGACCTGGTTGGGAGTACGGAGTAGCCCGTGGGGGACTAAACCGGAGAATAAATGGAGTCGCATTCCAGTGTGAAATGGAATTCCAAACCTGCAGATAATATTCTTTCTTAAGAACTCCGTAGCTTTCTTCTCTGTGATTGTGGATAAGGGTTCGGCTTCCACCAATTTGGTGAAATAATCTATGGCAACAATGGCGTATTTCGCTTGCCCTCGCCCCTTCGGCATCGGTCCAATGATATCCAGCCCCCACTGGGCGAACGACCAAGGGCTGGACATGGTGGTCAACTGTTCTGCGGGCTGGTGGTGAATATTAGCATTCTTCTGGCATCCCTCACATTTCCGGGCTACCCTCACACCGTCTTGATGCATGGTCGGCCAGTAGAACCCTTTCCTTAAAGCTTTAAAGGCAATTGATTGTCCTCCGGCGTGACTCCCACAGATTCCCGCATTAATTTCCCTGAGCACATAGTCAGCCTCTTCTTCTGCTAAACATCTCAGAAGGGGTACCGTATAGCCCCTTCGGTATAGCACACATTCGATCAGGGAGAACTTGGTTCTTTTGAACTTCAGTTTCCTGGCTTCCTTTTTATCTTCAGGTGTCTCCCTGGTCTCCAGATATCTTCTGATTGGTTGCATCCATGAAGATTTGCTTTCCATACCCAATACTTGTACCTCGAGCTCTCCTACGTTTTTTTCTCGGAGGCAGATTAGAGGGACTATTCTAGGATTTTCCGACCTGATTGAAGATGCGAGTCGTGCTAAAGAGTCTGCCTCATAGTTGTTTTCCCGGCTGATTTGCTCAAAGCGCACATTCCCCATTTTCCCCACCAACCTTTTTACCTCAGCTAAATAGGCTATCATACTCGGCTCCCTGGCTTGGAATTCTCCCTTCAGCTGTTGAGCAGCCAGCTGGGAATCGCTTCTTACAACTACGTCGTGGATGCCCATCACCGTGCATAACCTTAAACCGGCTAAAATTGCCTCATACTCTGCCTCATTATTTATGGCCTCGAAGGCGAATCTCAAGGAGAACAACACTTCTTCGCCTTTACTGTTTTTCAATACGATTCTGGCCCCATTACCTTGTGAACTGGCAGATTCGTCTACTGACATCTCCCATTTGTCTTCCCCCACGGTCAGAATTTGGGGTTCTGTGAATTCAGCAACAAAGTCTGCCATGGCCTGCCCTTTTACCGCTGCCCTTGGGAGGTAAGAAATGTCGTGTTCACTCAACTCTACCGACCACTTCATTAACATGCCCGAGACCTCTAGTTTTTACAGAATCTGCCTTAAAGGATAATCGGTATAAACCCCAATAGGATTGGCCTGGAAGTAAGGTCGTAACTTCCGGGCCGCAGTGATTAACGAGAAGGTGACCAGCTCATGTGCTGGATATCTGGTCTCAGCATCTAGTAAAGCTTTGCTAACATAATACACTGGCCTTTGAACCTTATCGGCCTCTTGCACTAATACCGAACTTACTGCATGCTCCGAAACAACTAAATATAAGTATAAGGTCTCACTTGGGGACGGATTTGCTAGAAGTGAGGGCTGCGTCATGTATTGTTTTAACTGTAGGAAGGCCTCCTCGTACTATGGCGTCCAATTGACTACCATTTTTGCCTTCTTGATGACTTTGAAGAAGGGGTGGCACTTGTCGGTTGCTCGGGAAATAAATCGATTGAGTGCGGCCACCCTACTGGTCAGCCTTTGCACTTTTTTTATCGTCATGGGAGATTTTAAGTTCATGACGACTTGGATTTTCTGCGGATTTGCTTCTATGCCTCGGGAGCTTACCATGTAGCCCAAGAACATTCCCGAGGCCACTCCGAAAGCACACTTCTCCTGGTTGAGCTTTAAATTATGCTTCCTCAGCAGTTCAAAGGTTCTCTTCAGATCGGCCACGTGACACCCTGGCTCTTTAGACATTGTTATCATATCATCAACATATACCAGCATCGATGTGCCAATGAGTGGCTTGAAAATCTTGTTCACCAGCCTTTGAAAGGTTGCCCCCGTATTTTTCAATCCGAATGGCATTACTTTATAACAGTAAAGCCTCTGATCGGTAACAAAGGTCATCTTCTCCTCGTCTTCAGGATGCATCTTGACCTGGTTATATCCCGAGAAGGCATCCATGAAGCTTAGCAGTCCCTGGCAGGCCGTTGAATCCACCAACTGATCTACGTTTGGTAGTGGGAAGCTGTCTTTCGGGCATGCTTTGTTGAGGTCGGTGAAATCCACACACATCCTCCACTTTCCATTGGATTTCTTTACTAATACCACATTTGATACCCACTCCGGGTATTTCACTTCTCTGATGAAACTAGCTTTCAACAGTTTTTCTACCTCGGCAGCCATTGCCCTACACCGTTCCTGGTTAAAGGTTCTTCTTTTTTGCTTGACCGGTCTGTGTGATGGGCTTACTGCCAAACGATGATTGATGAACTTCGGATCAATCCCGGGCATGTCGTCGTGCCCCCATGCATAGATGTCCGGGTACTCCTTCAGACACTTCAACAGATCCTGCTTCAGGACCTCGTCTAAGTCTCCCCCTATTTTTACATTCTTTCCAGGTCCGAAAAGTTCCATCAATTCTAATTCTTCGACTACCCCTAGCTGAGAAGCTTTCTTTGGCCAAGGACCCGGATCTTTACTTGCTTCCTCCTCATCTTCGTTCCCCTGTCTTTTCCGGGTACCTGCTTCAATGTAAAGGATTTCCCTTGAGAGGTTGGCGAAACAGCTCCGAGCCACCTTCTGGCTTCCGCACACAATTCCAATCCCTTCCCAGGTGGGGAATTTTAATTTTAAGTAATAGTAAGACATTGCAGCCTTTGTCTTCATCATGAAAGGTCGACCAACAATGACTTGGTAACTGCTCATGCAATCCACCACCGTGAAATTTATCATAATCGTTCGAGTCCGGGGACGGGTTCCGATCGTCATTGCCAATTATATCATTCCCAATGGGATGACCGTTGAGCCCCCGAAGCCGTATAGGGGAGTCCCATCGTCGGTTAGAGTCGCATACTCCACACCAAGGCCGTCCAAAACCTCATTGGAGATTATATCCACCGCACTCCCGGGATCCACTAGGATTCTGTCTACCTCAGAACCGCTGATTGTCGCCTTGATTATTAATGCATCATCTTGGGGGAAACTCACCCCTCGAGCATCCTCATCTGTGAACATTATTGGCACTGACCGACCACCTTGTATTTCTGAGGCCCGTTCTGTTTCTAACACTTCCAACCCCTGAGCCCAACTATAGTTTTTTCTTGACCGGTTAGAGTCCCTAGCCAGTGTCTTCTCCTCTGCGATGATATTCACCTGTCGGCAATGTGCTCTCTGCCTGGTCGTCATAACTTCATGGTCAATATAATTATTCAAGTACCCATTCCGCGCCAGGTCTTCCATTTGCTCCCGCAAGTCTTTGCATCCATTCGTCGTATGTCCCCTCAAATTATGATGCATGCAATAGGATTTATTATTCCTCCTGTCTGGCGGGAATCTTCTGAGATCGGGTTTTATCAAGAGACGTTTTCCCTGGATTTCCATGACGATTTGCCCCAGTGGTTTATTCAGAGGAATGTATGCCTCTTCCCCGGCCACATGGTTCACCTGGGTTGAGATTATTTTTTCGTGGTCATCCCGAGGTACCGGCTTGAATTCCCTTCGCCTCGGGGGTGATTTTTTGAACTCTCTGTCTGGCCTGCGAGGAGCTTCTACCCTCATCATCCTCTCTCTGATAGTTGTCCCCCTCCGGGTAATTCTCTCATCATCTTCCAACAAAACAAACTTCCGAGCTGTTTCCAAAGCGGTGGCATAATCCGATGTACCTGGATCCTCAAGTGAGTCAATAGCTTTCTGATCTTTAAGGCTCCCTTCAAACTCTCCAAGGCCTCGAGCGACTCATATCCTCTGACCTCGAGCACCATGTTATGGTACCGCTCAATGAAAGCCTTCAGGGGTTCATCGTCCCCATGTTTCATGAGCCTCAATTCCCCAATTGTCTTCTTGGGGACGCAGGCCCCTTGAAGTGCCGAAAAATGACTTCCTGAGTTGCGCAAAGCTTCCGATGCTCCATAGGGCTAGACTTCTGAACCACAGAATGGCAGATCTTCCCAAGGTTAAGGGGAATAATTTACAAATGGCATCCCCTACTACTTATTGGACCTCCATCAACAAGACAAAACTCTCAATGTGGGATTTTGGATCAGTGTGGCTTTTGTAGGGCGTCATGGACGGCATGTTGAATCGTCTTGGGAACTTTACCGACCTTATTTCTTTTGTGAAGGGAGATTCAACCTCGCCGTCCCAAGCATCTCCCATGTCCGTTTTGAGGTTTGCTCCCCACTTGGTCATTTATTTTCTTAACCAAGATTTTATACTGCCATTTGTGTTACCGTGCCGCCTTTTGCGGCCTTCTTTGTGTCTATCGCCCCAGGTGCGGCGTTCCTCATGGCTTGAGATTTCCCGTCCAGTTTCACCATCCTTCATATCTCCCCTTCTGGTGTCGCGGGGGCCCTCATTGGAAGAATCTGGCGACTGTCTCCCCTCTTCTTCTTCCCACGTATCCTCCGTTTGTAAATCTTTTTCTACCACTACGGACCTCATCCCGTAGGGACCCTTCCTCTTTGGTTCATCGTCATCACCCACATCTGTGACCCTTTTTCCTTCCGCTATTTTACCTCTCCTCCGACTGGCTCCGGCTTCAAGCCTCTAATTATTCGTTTCTTCCATCCTCTCCAATCTGTTCATCATGGATTTCAACAAGATCTGATTTTCCTCCCTATATTTCCTCATATTTTCCTCTATTTTCTCCATCCATTCTGCTGTTGAACTCCCCGATGACTGGTGATTTCCACCTTCTGCCATCGTCTTAATACATGAGCTACTTTTTGTTGGATTCCCCACAGACGGCGCCAACTGTTGACGGCTGATTTTGGACTCAGGGGCAATAAAGGTTTTTTACTCCCGAAACAATCCTCCTACAACTGTGAATTTATTTTGTTTATGGGAAACCAAAAGCAAATTTGGCAAAAGACAGATAAATACACCAATCGATAAAGAGATTTAACGTGGTTCGGCGGATCAGATCCAACCTACGTCCACGGGCACAGAACATGCGATATTTTATTACCGAAATATGTTTTTTCTGGTCTGTCTTGTGTTTACAAGCCTAATCACAATTCTGCCTTTTACGTATGCTTTCCCCCCATATTTATACTAGTAAAGAAATCAGTTTCCTTTTCCCATAAGGATTCCTAGTTGAAACTACCTTCACTTCCTTTATCCTATTAGGACATTGACTTATCAATTTTTCCACATGAAAGTAGGATAACTGAGAATGCTGTTGTCGATCTGATAATGTCCGACCATTCGGTCTGGAGTGGTCGGTTACCGATCATAAAGTGCTCGGCCCCTTATTGTTGGCTTTTAGTGGTCGGGTCAGAATTAATGATCTTGACCAAGAAGGGAATTACCTTTTTACCCCTGCCGTACTGCTTAAATATCATAGGACCTGAAAATACCATCAACATATACATATCACTAAACCATATTTAGTTTCAATCTAATCGTAATCAGATCGAATACGTATATGAAAAACATGAGGTGCAACCATAAATAAGTAATATTATGGAAAAAGGAATTGATCGTATTCATGAATCAGACATAAATACGGTCCAGATTGGCGCTCTGAGCACCAACCCCAATAATTTCTCCCACTTGCTCTTGTGCCAATCCACGGTATCATATACACATCTCAATGTGCATCGTATACACATAGCCATTATAAGCTCACCTAGCACTTAAGAGGTAGGCAACAAGAAGTAGGTCTGCTAAAACATAAGGAGTTTGTCAAACAAACCCAATTGTTTCCCATAGCCAGCATCTTTCATATTTTGTAAAATCTAAATTTTACATTAGTATGACTCTAATGCTACATCAGTATTGTGCTACAACTACTGATTTGTCCAAGTATTTAGGGATCAAATCTAAAATACTATGCGGACAACCGCAAGCATAACACCAATATAAAACTTTTAATTTATAAGGTCACTATGCAACTTCATAAGTCAATACTTCATAAGTTGCATCTAATTCCACTAAATAGTAGAATCCTTTGTGACACTCCCACTGTATCTTTTGTGACTCTTTATGATGTAGACTGTCTAACGTCATAATTAGTCTCAAAACTAATATGACCCTAATGGTTGCAGACTGTATTCTCCATGAATTAGAAACTCGTTCTTAATATCTCAAAGATCACAAAGAACGTGTTTCAAGATCCATCTTATGGTCTATAGGCTATCAAAATAACTCGTAACAATTATGATTAAATCGATATCTTTAATTGCACATAATAAAGCATTCATTATGTCATCATCAAATGATACATAAGATTGATTAGACATTCTAAACAATATCTCTTTCAAAAAATGAATCATCATTTACAAAAGATGAATATTATATACAAGACACACATTAACTATCAAACAGTTATACTAACTGTCATACATATAGCCTTATTGTGTCTTTCATTAGATCATATCTAATACATGAATAATAGGAGTATCTCACAAGTCTCTTGGTTTTATATCTTATATAAAATTTTATATCGTATATAACAGAGACTACTCCCACTGCTTTCACGGAGTAAAGAAGGCTTAGGTAAACCTTTTACCTCACAAACATCTCATTATTACTATAATAATGATAATGTTGTTAGGATATATAACACTAGAAAGTAATTTGTACGCTCCCACTAACCCTTCAAACACATATGTATTCTCTATACTTTGACAAGATCAGACAATCTGACGATATCGAAAATAGATAACACAGATTTCCGGATGACTTATCCGAGTCTACAATAGGCTCTATAAGCTAGAACATTAAACTGCGATCTCAGCAAAACACAAACTCTAGGGCCATTTCAGAATGTACTCTTCAAACTAAGAAATCACAACTGATCTCTTATCTGAATAAGCCATTCAAAAACGCCACTTTGTATTCTTTAGCCAAAATGTACAGTTTAATATCAACATTAACCAACAGATCTTAAATTGTTCAATTAGTGTGACTAGAGATAAGTTTCCTCAGAATCTGCAATAGATTGCAGAGTATAATCTTTCTCATTGTCATACTATAAATGTCAAACCCTTAATAAGCTCACACCACTTTCGCTGCGCAAATAATTAGCACATATCATGAACTAATTCATAATGAAAGCTTAATCAAGTTCAAAACTTGATCATAGTAAGCTATGAATAATCTTAGATCTATGGTTCAATGATGAACTTCCAGAATCGATATTAAATATCGCTTCCATTGTAAGTTATAGGATATTTTTCTTCGATAAGAAAACAACAGAATCATTAAGTATCAAATACTCGTAAATGATTCTGTTATCCTATTGGACTTGTACGGAAGATGTATAAGGGTTGTTTCATCTTATTATTTACGTAGTTCCTGTTATAATTTATCATTCTCACATTTAACTTCAATAAGTCAAGTCTTTTCTACAATTGTTAACATCTGATGTTACACACCAAGTAATAAAATAATTTTATTACTTATGATCGTAGGAAAGATATTCTATTAAATAGAATACAATATTCTATTAAACAGAATAAACGATAAACTTTTACTTATACCTCCAATGTGTAAGTAATTTCCATTATATAACTATTATATAAAAGAAAGATCCAAATCTCAAACTTTTCAAGATTCGGATTTTCTACTTATACATATCATATATGTAACTATAGAAATTAATGGAACCTAAATTAAAAAAGATGAACTAGTGTTACTGGAGCATATCCCCAAGAGTATTGAAACTAATTCGATAACATTCAATATCAAACGAATCAAATCATATAAGATTCGATTGCTCCCACTGCTCAATTCCATCAAGATGGAATCGTGGAAGAATAATATTGAATAAGAATCATATTCACTGAATAACCTTAGAACTAATTGATTTAAATTCATATGTTTGATCGTATCAAAGATCTTTGAACGGTTCAAAGACGTGTAATGAATTTTAAGGATAGAGTTCTCAAAAAACTTCAGATTGAATATTTTTGAACAAGTCAAAAATGTTCAATCTACGTTTCATCAGAATAGATTGAAAGTTCTTGATACTTTCAAGACGTTCAATATGTGTTCCTTCAGAAACACGTAAGTAAGTTATGACAATTCATAAACTAAGTTACGAAGTAAAGAAAACTACCTAAAGCAATTACAATTCATTAAACTACATACATCTTATGTATCAGTTTAATAAATCTGGTGGTCCAATGACAAATCATTGGTTAAACGAGATTTCAATCACTTTCCCGAATACAATATTTATTAAATGGATAAGGATATGTGGTGTGATCTCATATCAAACCATCCTTTACCATATGGAATAAGCATTCAATGCTTAAGTGATAAAATCTCATAAAGCACCGTTCTAAATTATTTACTTTACCGAATAATTTTTCTTAATGTTTATCTCTACGTCAATGACACGACTAGTTATTTAAAATATATAACAAATGTTTATAAAGAACAAGTAACTATCCAATAGTCGCAAGTTCCGATATCAAATATCAAAACAATCATTAACTAATATTTTAAATAACTAGACGAGAGATCTGGTATCCAATACCTATAGTTGTAGTATTGTGAAAATCAATATTTTCTATACAAAACTATACGCATCTCATTTCTTTAGCTTTACTATTTGCATTCAACTATTCACAATAATTGTAAATAACTGATTAGCAAATTGTGTCAGACACATTGCCTCTAAAGGTAATTAAAGCTAAGAAACGTCATTACTAGATAAACAAATACCTAATGGGGCTTTCTTAATGCCAGTCAAGAATCTCGAGACATGAACTAATTCAAGTCAATTCTTACTGCATAAGAAATTATTCTCTCTAAAGTATTATATCCTAAAAGGGATATCTATCTAGATTATCTATCATGACTTAGAAATTAAGTCATTAACCATCTTGATTTTTGAAGAAAATCAGAACAATAGTTCCCGATGGTTTAGACCAATCTAATAATATCCTAGTCTAGTAGTATCTAGAACCTATTCTAGAATAATTGCAACCAAGAGTCAAGTCAGATAACATATCAAAATATGTGTGCAGTAAATAAAAGTTCAATTATATAAAAATATAGAATAAGGAAACAAACAAGCGGCAATTTCCATAATAATACACAGTGCCTAAGTTATGGAATATTTTAAACTTAATAGTGCCTCCCATTATATTACGTAATACCGTAATCCCTAACAGAAAAACGAGAATTCAATAATTAAATCGAATTCCATAATGGGAAGTGGACCCCATGAACATATTTCGACTCACAGCAGATGCACGGTCTCGCCTACGTATATTCACAGGTAGACAACTCATTGTCAATCACACTCGTTGTGACTCCTGGGTTTCCGATCCTGGTCGTTTCTCGTTGTCACTGCTAGGGCAGGTCCACAAAGAGACGTACCAAGGTTAAACTCGTCAATGATAAACTTAAACTACTTGTGTAACCCTGACAGCTAGGACACGTTCAGGATTCCGCTTTCGCTTGAATTTATCTAGTATCTAATATACATCCGGCATAAATAAATCTCTATCGACTACACCCTCACAGTAGAGGCACGGTCTCGAATGTAGTCACGGAAAAATATTCATAAACCGTATTGACAAGGCGAACCAAGAAACAAGTATTCCAAATACCAGTTACTTTTAAACCTTATTAAGCGGGGATATTCCATAAAGTGTCATACACTTTAAATTTAATCAAATTAAATGAAAGCATGCATGTATCAAGTAAAGATAAGAACAAACATTAGATTTTAAAGGGCTAATCATATTATGGTGTCTAGAATCAGACTCGCTCTGATACCATTTTGTTGGGGTTTTTAGGGGGAATATCGGTAACGCAGCGGAATAGTGGAAAATCAAAATTTTCCGATTTCAAAATCTTTCTCGGATCAATTAAATAAACTTATTTATTTAATTATCCAATTATCAAATTCTGAAAAATTACAGAAGAGATCAAATTTCTTGGTAATTACCGAATTACCCCAAAACTTTATAAATTGATTATTTTAGCCCAAAAATTATCAAATATAATTTTGGATGATTCTAAATCATTTCTAAAAAAATTTTCAACACATGTAATGCATCAAAATCAGATTTAACACAAATCCCCAATTTTTGAGTAATTGTCGTGAGCACCTCAAATTTTCAAGTAATTGCATTTTGGTCCCTTTTGTTCAAAACATGCCAAGATCAAATCCAATAAACCCAAAAATTTACATGCATCATATTCATACCATAATACATCACATATATGAAAATCCCAAAATTTGGAGTGGGTTAAGAACCCTAATTTTTCAATTTCATCAAATTATCCAATTTCACCAAATTTACAAAATCCAAAACTTTAATCCATTCAATACTTCACCAATAAAGCCTCACCACTTTGAAATAACTCTAGAAAAATTATAGGTCACCAAGGAGTGGCTTAATAACTCTAGAATGTAAACTCTGATTTTTAAAGAATCAAAAGTAAGCTTTAAAATAAGTTTAAGGTCACTTACATGCATCAATCTTTCATTCAAGTTCACAACCATGTAAACACAAACTATAAGAGTAGAGATATAATCAAAGCATCACAAATTCAAGCTAGGTATGTTAGAAATATTTTTCATGTTGGAGGAATTGAAAGAAAACTTACAAATGCTTAAGATTTCCAAGATTTTCTTCTTTTCTCCAAACCTTTTCTCTCATCTTCTTTTATGTTTATTTTTGGTATCTAATGAACTTCTCTAACCCTAAAAAGGAAATAAAACAATATATACTTGTTCCAAAAAGCCCTTGGCCGAAATTGGTGGTGTATATACAAAATATCATGATATTTTTATTTCATTTAATTTTGCTTTATCAACTTGAAAAAGTCATCATCAAACCATTTAATGATTTTCTTAAAGTCAAATAAAGCAACTAAAAAAAAATATAACAATTATATTTATTTTAGGGTGTTGGCCGAAAATAACAAAAAATAAAAGGAAATTGATATTTTCAATTTTTAACAATTAAAACAAATATCTTAAGAAGTCAAACTCAATTTGACAACCATTTCCTTTTAATGTAAAGACAAACATTTACACTAATAATCATTTCCTAACTGTATCATTTGGTAAGATATTTATATTTTAATTATATTAATTATTTAATAATTAATTAATTAATTAATTAAATACAAATATCTCAAATATATGTATTATATTTACTTAAAATATCTCAAATACATATATAAATTATATATGTCAAATACCTTTATTTGACAATTTATTAACGTGTATTTAATAATATCATCTATTAAATACAAATACACATTAATTAGGAAATGACGGTTCAGCCTGTTTGCATGTATCTTTCGTTTAACGTTTAAACGATTTATAAATAATCATCATTATTAATAAAAGTTGCCCTAGTGCTCTACGAGTATATTTCATTAGTGAGACTCTCTAGATTTAGGTATATCTGTCACAAAATCCAATTTCGTGTCCATAACTTACCCACCCGTAAATTATGACGACCACAGATAAACTCGCTGAATCATACAGGTCGAGGTCATTGCATACGTATAATCTCTCCGTCACAGGTATTTGGATAATCCCAGAGATATAGATGTAAATTTCAAATCTCTTTAGGTATTATCCCGTCCACGTATCTATTACCAATCTCTAAATAACACTCAGAACTCACTTCCGAAGTATACTGTGGCCACATTTAACTGACTGCTAATCACATATGGACTACATATACTCTGTACACAGAACTGACAGATCCTATCTTGATACACACAGGATATCCTTAGGATCGGTCCACACCCAACGAACAAGCGGATGTCTGATCTAAATAGATCAGTGACAGGACTACCGTATAAGTGTGGAGGATGTCTCATAGATCCACAGTGGTATCTCAAGTCGAATGACCACTATGCTACTCAACCCGAGAAGATTCTTATTGACGTTGGTGTACTATCCATTAAGAATCTTCGGTGAGTCGTTCAATATTTATCCATTATAAACACCTACACGTCTATACGAGTCTCCCTAGACTCACGGTTCATTGAGATAAATCATCGGACCAAGTCTCGATATACGACATGTACTGGTCTCAACGGATTTGACTAACCGACCCGTGTTAGTAAATCTTGACCAGGAATAATATTTGATAATATACATTTAGCATTGACACTTCCCAATGTCAATTACAAACTAAATTTGTAACTGTGTACTGCATTATATATTATCAGACTTTTTTTCTAATATATACATATCACTAAACCACATTTAGTTTCAATTTAATCGTAATTAGATCAAATATGTATATAAAAAACAAGAGGTGCAACCATAAATAAGTAATATTATGGAAAAATGAATTGATCGTATTCATGATCAGACATAAATACGGTCTGGATTGGCGCTCTGAGCACCAACCCCAACAGATATGACCCAGGAATTCTTTAATAAACACTTCTCACACCATAATACTAATGCTCTGAAAAGATAGATCTTTACCTTCTCCCAGAAAGACAGTGAAACCCTTTTATCAAACTTGGGAGAGGTTTATGGAGATGTTAGCTAGTTGTCTTCTCCATGGGTATGAGAGTTGGCGCTTAGTGAGTTACTTTTACGACGGTCTAACTCCTAGAGAGCGTCAATTCGTTGAGACAATGTGCAATGGTGAATTTATCCGAAATGACCACGATGAGGCATTAGAGTACTTAAATGACCTAGCCAAGAAATCTCACACTTGGACTAGACCCAATGCCATGGATAGCACTGATAGGACACGTCCCACTCATTCTAGCGGAGGCATACACCACTTTAGGGAAGAAGATAGTCTTAAAGCACAAGTTGAACTATTAACTAGAGAGATAGAAGCCTTAAAAGCCAAAGATAGCAAAACTATGCATGCGGTAGCCGAGTTAGAACCTCAAGGGGTATGTTTTATGTGTAAAGGGATTGACCATCTGGCCCAAGAGTGTCCCTTATATGGTGAGATGAGGGAAATGTATGAGGAACAATGTAATGCCTTAGGGATGTACAAGAAACCTTATACACTGTATTCAAATACTTATAATCCTAATTGGCGGAACCACCCAAATTTTAGTTGTAAACATTAGTCTCAACAGGCCACTCAAGCATCACAACCAAGAAGTTACAATGCCCCTCAGTATCACATACTAACCAATTATAGAAACTCCTTAGAAGATACTATGCAAGCATTTTTAGAGGCCCATAACAAAACAAATAAAAAAAAATTAAGTCATTAACAGCTCAGGTGGTTGAAGAAAATAAAGAGATAAAGAGTCAAGTCTATAAATTGACTAATGTTTTAAGTGTGCAGGAATCAGGAAAATTCCCATCTCAGACATAACCAAATCTGCGAGGACAACACATGGCACAGGCTGACCATAATGAATCCAATGTAAAAGATCTTAATGCCAAAACCACTCGAAGTGGTAAAGAGATAAATGTGCAAGACATTTCCAACACTAAAGGCGACACCACAGGTAGTAATACAGATATTCTTCACGAAGAACAAGTGGTGCAGAGCCCAGTTCGAGCACATTTCCCTCAAGCTCTTAGGCCTACCGCGAGAGCTACATATCATAATGGTGAGATCCTAGAACATTTAAAGTAAGTAAAGATTAACATTCCTTTGTTACATGTGATCAAACAGGTTCCCACATATGCGAAGGTTTTGAAGGTTCTATGCACCATGAAAAGAATGCATCATGTGAAGAAGACTGCATTCATAACAAAGCAATATATGAGTTCGGTCAAGCTTTATTAGATTTATGTGCTAGTGTTAATCTTATGTCATATTTTATCTATATGCAGCTAGGACTTGGAGAGATTAAACCCATATCTACGGTTTTACAGTTAGCCGATCGATATATCAAAACACCCCGGGAAGTAGTTGAGGATGTTTTACTTCAAATTGATAAATTCTACTACCATGTTGATTTTCTGATTTTAGATACACATTCTGTGGTTAAAACTGAGTCAAAAATTCCACTCATCTTAGGTAGAACTTTTCTTGCTATAGTTAATGCCATTAGTAATTGCAGGAATGGTCTCATGAAATTATCATTTGGGAATATGACATTGGAAGTGAATATTTTTCACATTAGGAAACAATCACAAGATGATGACGAGTGTCCTCACACATATATGATAGACACAGTCGTGCCATAAATAGCTTCCATACAACATGACTCTAACCCACCTGAACACCTCATTCTTAATTCTGAAATTTTAGACACTCTTGAAGCCACTATAATTCCTGATATCTGTACTAGCTTTTCTATTTTTCAGAATCATGGAACAATAGTGTGGCAGCCACAGTTTGAGGCTCTACCATGAGATAGAGAGAAATCGAAGCCTTCCATAGCTAAAACGCCAAAGGTTGAACTAAAGCCACTACCAGAAGGTCTTCAACATGTGTTTCTCGGACCAGATGATACCTTTCCTATTATTATTTCATCTGAACTAAGTGCATCACAAAAGTGAAAAATTACTTGGCATATTGAGTGACCATAAATTTGCACTAGGTTGGACCATAAGTGATATTAAAGGTATTAGCCAATTGATTTGATCCTATAAGATTCACATATAAGAGGGAGCTATCCCTCTCAGAGATCCTCAACGTAGACTTAACCCCAATTTGAAAGAAGTTGTGAGAAATGAAGTGATAAAATTACTAGATGCGGGTATTATATACCCAATTGCTGATAGTAAATGGTTAGTCTTACGCAGGCTGTCCCTAATAAGTCAGGTATTACTGTCGTACAGAATGAGGCAGGAGAACTTGTTCCTACTAAGGTAGTCACAAGATGGTGCATGTGTATAAATTATATGAAGCTAAATGCCGCCACCCGTAAAGCCATTTCACACTTCATTTTATTGACCAAATTCTTGAAAGGGTAGCAGGTCACCCATTCTATTATTTTTTAGATGGTTATTCTGGATACTATCAAATTGAAATATCTTTAGAAGATCGGAATAAAACCACATTCACATGTCCGTTTGGTACTTATGTTTTTCTTCGTATGCCATTTGGTTTATGTAATGCACCTGCTATATTTCAAAGATGAATGTTGAGTATTTTAGTGATATGATTGAGAAATGCATGGAAGTGTTTATGGATGATTTGACTGTCTTTGGTAATTCTTTTGATGCATGCTTACTTAATCTAAAGGTCGTGTTAGCTCGATGTCAAGAAAAAAAGTCTTGTTCTAAATTGGAAAAGTGTCACTTCATGGTTTCTTTAGGTATTGTTTTGGGTCACATTGTTTCTTCCAGGGGTATCGAAGTAGATAAATCAAAAATTGAGTATCCAAGCTACCCATACCTAAGACTGTGAAAGATGTTCGATTTTTTCTTGGGCATGTTGATTTCTATAGGAGGTTTATACAAAAAAATTATTTTATATCTAGACCATTGTGTAACCTTCTTGTTAAAGATTCCTCGTTTGAATGGACACAAGAATGTGACAATGCTTTCAAAATATTAGTTACTAAAGTCACTTCTGCCCCAATTATGCAGCCACATGATTGGAATTTGCCCTTTGAGATTATGTGTGATGCTAGTGACTATGCCGTTGGAGCAATTTTAGGACAAATGAGAGAATGGAAGCCTTTTGTTGTCTATTATGCTAGCAGGATCTTGAATAGTGCTCAAATGAACTAATCCACAACTGAAAAAGAAATGCTAGCTGTAGTTTTTGCCTTAGATAAATTTCGTGCATACCTTATTGGCTCACCTATCACTATTTTTACTAATCATGTAGCTCTTAAATACCTCATTTCGAAGAAGGATGCTAAAGCAAGATTGATTAGGTGGATTTTGCTGTTACAGGAATTTGACCTAACCATCAAGGATAAGAAGGGCGTTGAAAATGTGGTGGCAAATCACTTATCTCGCCTAAAGTTCAATGACTCTGCCGATGGCCCACCTATTCGTGATGATTTTCCTAATGAACACCTCTTTTCTGTCACACAAGTACTATGGTATGCGCATGTTGTCAACTACTTAGTCTCTGGTGAGTTTCCATTCATTTGAACTGCACAAGACAAGCGTAAGTTCTTGGTCGAGGTACGTAATTTTTATTGGGATGATCCATATTTATTTAAATACTTCCATGATTAAATATTATGACGTTGTATTCCTGAGGATGAATTTTTAAGTGTTCTTATATTTTGTCATTCTCATGCCTGTAGCGACCATTTTTCAGTAAAGAAAACTGCTGCAAAAATCCTACAGTGTGGTTTCTACTGGCCTACATTATTTAAAGATACAAATGGCTTTTTTTGTTCCTGTGAAAGGTGTCAAAAATTAGGTGCATTGTCCCGTCGTCATATGATGCCTCTTAACCATATTCTTGTCATTGAAATATTTGATTGTTAGGGTATTGATTTTATAGGACCTTTCCCGCCTTCTTATGGATACCTTTACATTCTTCTTGCAGTAGATTATGTGTCTAAATGGGTTTAGGTAATAGCGTGTCGAGCTAATGACAATACCACTGTGGTTAATTTCTTAAAGGAACATGTACTGTCACGTTTTGGTATGCCACGTGTCATTATTAGTGATCAATTGATACATTTTTGTAATCAATCATTTGAGGCTTTGATGCGCAGGTACGGTGTAGTGCATAAGATTTCTACTGCTTATCACCCACAGACAAATGGGCAGGCAGAGCTAATAAATAGAGAGATAAAATAAATATTGGAGAAAATGGTAAACTCTGACCGTAAGGATTGGTCTTTACGACTCCCATATGCCATTTGGACATACCGCACAGCTTACAAATCCCCACTTGGGATGTCTCCTTATAGACTTGTATTTGGAAAAGCATGTCATTTACCTGTTGAGTTAGAACATAGAGCCTATTGGGCTATTAAAAATCTTAACCTTTATTTGAGTGATGCAAGTACACAGCGGAAGCTCCAACAGACAGAACTTGAAGAATTGAGGAATGATGCTTATGATAACTCCCAAATCTATAAAGCAAAGATGAAAGATGTCCATGACAGACAGATCATGAGGAACAACTTTGAACCAAACCAAAAGGTCTACTTTATGACTCTAGACTCCATCTTCACCCAGGCAAGTTACGATCCAGATGGACCAGACCTTTTTATTGTGAAGCAAGTTTTCCCACATGGAGTAGTCAAAGTGGAAGACTGTTAGACAATTATGACCCATAGCGTCATTATTTGTAAAAAATATTGTGGTTTTTGCACAAATTAACTATGTGACAATGGAAATTGCATTTTATCATTTTGTAATTTGATTACTTAAATATATAAATGATAAAATTCCTTATGATTAGTTCCGGATTATAAGATATGAGACAATATCAATCCATAACGGTTTAATCATTAAATATCCCTAGTCGTAGTATTATCGAGATTGGACATCGATAATGCGGAATAGACTAGTATTGCACTTGTGCGTGTTATGGAAGCGTAACAATATAGTTCTCATTTATTTAAGTATTGGATACTTATACAAGTGTGATAAGAGGTTGTGTTTACCGATGGTACGGAAAAAGCTTCGCTCTAGATAGACCCCTGCGGAATCCCATTGGTAGTATGACTATGTGTCTATAGGAATCCGCATCAGGGTAGGTGTATTTGGTCTTAACTTGAGACTTCCATCGCTAGTACTTGCGACAATCGATACACTTTGGTTTTGGTCGTCCAGGACTTTAACAGGTTCTGTGTACGCCTCTTCTAGGTTTATTGAGAATCGTAGTGTATTGGGTGTGATGTCGAGATGGAAGTATCACTTCAGTCATATGGAGATGATGATCACGCAGGGATACAGAACTGGTACTCTAATAGGTTGCAACCATCGGGGTAATATGACATGGTCAAGATTATCCGATTAAAGAGACTAGTTGATTGTAATCCGATATATGCTTCGTACGGGGCAGACACTATTCCAGCCTCAGGCCTTGCATGTGACATCCGATACTAGATCGTAATAAGCAATACTACGTATACTACGTCTGACATAGATTACATATTCCTTTAAGAATATTTCTGGAGAATTGGGTAGGCACGGTGCTTTGCTAGAAGCCAACCATGTCTCGTAAATCGGTAAAAACGTACTACGAGGTACGTACTGTAGGGGTTTTAGGGGGAATATCGGTAACGCAGCGGAAGCGGTAGAAAATCAAATTTTCCGATTTCAAAACTTTTTCTCGGATTAATTAAATAAACATATTTATTTAATTATCCAATAATCAAATTATGAAACAAAATTCAAATAAATCATATTTAAGTGAATTTACCGAATTGCCCTTACACTTGGTACTTTGTCCATTTTAGACCGAAATTGATCAAATCAATTTTGAATGATTCTAAATCATTTCTAAGATGAACTTAGCATGTTCAAAACATCAAAACACCAAAAGCACCAAAATCCCCAAATATTACTCACATGGCCGAATGCTCCCAATGGTGGGCAATTTGTGCATTTTATCATTTCATGCATCAAAACACATCAAGATGTAATCCAATGGACATGAAACTTTATATGCATCATATAAACACCCAAATGCACAACATATATGAAAAGCCCCAAATTTGGAATTGGTCATGAACCCTAATTTTTCAATTTCTTCAAATTGGACAAATTAGACCAAATTGGTTAAATCAATTACTTTAATCATGTTTCTTCCATCCAATCAAAGTCTCAACACAATGAAACAACTCAAGATCAAATCTAGGTCATCTAAGAGTGGGTCAACAACTCTAGATTAGCAACAAGGTTTCCAAAACCATAAAAGAATACTTATAACTACACTAGTCACAAGCTTTCTCCATTATACATGCTCAACACTTTCACCAAACTTTTATCCATCAAAAACACAAAGAATAAAGAATAGAAAAACTCAAGAACATCACAAGATGTTGCCCACAACAAGAGTAACAAATTACTCTCTAATGGAAGGTTGGAAATACTTACTATTTTCCAAGCTTTTCTTGATTTTTCTTTATTTTCTCTCTAGCATCCTTTGCTTCCTTTAATGGAGTTTTGGGTAAAGTGTATTAGGTTAGTTAAATGAAGATGAAATGAAAGCAATATATACTTGTGGCAAAATAACACTTGGTCGAATTTACCATAAGTATTTACCAAATTATTTTCAATTTCATTTCATTTGAATTTGTCCAACTTTATATATAAATATCTAAAAAACACTTTATTGATATTTATACTAAGTCAACAATTGCAACAAAGAAAAAAAATATAACTTTTATATCTTTAAAGTGTTGGCCGAATTTGACAATAATTAAGGAAAAAGATATTCAATTTTTCAAACAATTTTTGAACAAATATCTTAAGAAGTCAAAATCAATTTGACAACCTTTTCCTATAATGTAAAGTCAAACATTTACATTTATAATCATTTCCTAACTTTATCATTTGGTGATATATTTATATTTTAATTATATTAATCATTTAACAATTAAATAATTAAATAATTAATTAAATACAAATATATCAAATATATGTATTATATTTACTTTAAATATCTCAAATACATATATATTGATGATATATGTCAAATACCTTTATTTGACTATTTATTAATGTGTATTTAATAATATCATATATTAAATACAAATACACATTAATTAGGAAATGACAGTTCGACCCGTTCGCATGTATTTTTCGTTTAACGATTAAACGATTTATAAATAATCAACATTATTTATAAATGTTGCTCTAGTGCTCTACGAGTATGTTTCATTATTGAGACTCTCTAGATTCAGGTATATCTGTCACGAAATCCAATTTCGTGTCCATAATCTATCCACTAGTAGATTATGACGATCACGGATAATCTAGCTGAATCATACAGGTCGAGGTCATTGCATACGTATAATCCCTCCGTCACAGGTATCCGGATAATCCCAGAGATATATATGTAAACGTCAAATCTCTATATGTGTTATCCCGTCGACGTATCCATTAGCAATCTCTAAATAACACTCGGAACTTACTTCCGAAGTATACTGTGGCCACAGATTTAACAGACTGCTAAATATATATGGACTACCTATGCTCTGTACACAGAACTGACGGATCCTATCTTGACACACACAGGATATCCTGAGGATCGATCCACACCCAACGAACAGGCGGAGGTCTGATCTAAATAGATTGGTGACGCGACTGCCATCTAAGTGTGGAGGATGTCTCATACATCCACAGTGGTGTCTCAAGTCGAAGGACCACTATGCTACTCAACCCGAGAAGATTCTTATTGACATTGGTGTACCATCCATTAAGAATCTTCGGTGAGTCATTCAGTGTTTATCCACTATAAACACCTACACGTCTATACGAGTCTCCCTAGACTCATGGTTCATTGGGATAAACCATCGGACCAAGTCTCGATATACGACATGTACTGGTCTCAACGGATTTGACTAACCGACCCGTGTTAGCAAATCTTGACCAGGAACTATGTTTGATAATATATATATAATAGTGACACTTCCCAATGTCAATTACAAACTAACATTGTAACTGTGTACTGCATTATATATTATCGGGCCTTTGTCTAATATATACATATCACTAAACCACATTTAGTTTCGATCTAATCGTAATCAGATCGAATACGTATATAAAAACAAGGGTGCAACCATAAATAAGTAATATTATGGAATAAGGGGATGTTCGTATTCATGAATCAGACATAAATACGGTCCGGATTGGCGCTCTGATCACCAACCCCAACACGTACGTGTTCGGATAGTCCGACGATTGGATTTACTGCCAACATATCCAGGGATCTCATGGGTCGCTTTCCGAAGATTCACCGATGACGTATGATTCGAACATAATTAATCTAGGATTAATTGCGGAAAGATTTTATCTGGGATAAAATACTATTTGAATAGAGAGAACGATTAATTTGGAATTAATCGATAAAATAATATATTCGATATATTAAACGAAATTAGATTTTGACGCAGAATTAAAATTGGATTTTAATTCGGGCTAACAAATTGATTTAGAATTAATTCACGAGCGACGTGAATAATAATTTTACTTGGCATAATTATTTAATTAAATTTGATTTAATTACGTCGCAACAGAAAGTTCTTTAATTCGAAATTAACGAACCCGAGCCCGGAATGTGTTTGCGGGCCCACTCGCATTTTGAATTAAAGTGCGGCCCACAAGTCACATCGCCTGTCACTTTAGTGATGGAAGTCATGTCACCTTTTTGTGATTGACAACCAGTCACTATTCATGATGGGAGTTTTTGAAGGCATTGAATGCCATTTTCCCTCCATTTTGCCCTTTGCTTTTTGGAAAAGAATATACCAAAAGTGTGTAGGATTTTGGTATTATGTTTTTAGAAAACAAAAAAAAAAATGAAACCTCTCTCTCTCTCATTAGCTCAAAATTGTAAGCTTCACTACAAGGAAAGAATAATTGTTTTTCTTTCTAATCTTGCTAGCACATTCAAGGAATCATATCAAGGTGTTATGGAAACTAATCCCTTGTGCTTGGAATCTCATCACACAAAGCTTGGAGCTTGGAGATCACATTCAAAGGACACATTGGCCGAAACTTCAAGAAGAAATTTTTTGTATTTGACGCATCCTAAATCTGATCTTTGTAAGTATGATTCCGCCATACTTTACTTTCGTATTCACATGATTTCATTGCTTTATATGATCTTGGAATGTCTTAGAGAACAACAAAGACCCCATTGATGATAGAGTGTTCAAAGTTAACGGACAGAGATTAAAATAGTTGTTTGACAATAAGATCCCTGTAGTGGAGGATGCTTCTCTTACTGATCCGGCTTAAGAGGATTGATCTCTCCCTCCTCCTTGTTTGTAAATATTTTTTTTAGTTTGTTTAATTTTCTTTCTTCTATTTGTGTTGTGTTGTTTTCTGTTTCTTTTGCAGGATAACACCATATTTCATACAAGTTCACGATCTCTCTAGTCAGGTGAACTCCTTCATTTTCTAGCATCCTTATTACCGTTAACATTGAGGACAATGTTTGATTTAGGTTGGGGTGGTCATATTATCATATATTATATCTGGTTGTTCATGTTTTAAGTCATGTTATTTTTTTATAAAAAAAAAAACAAATTGTTAGTTTTTAGTACTTAATAGTAAAGCACAAGTTCAATGATGAGTATTGTTTGCTTTAGGATGAAATCTTAGAAACGATAAGTTCTTTAATGTACTTTTATCTGATGCCTTGAGTAGTTGATCTAAGTTAGACTCGTAAGCACTTAACTGTAGGTTTTTAGCAGTGAAAACCTAGAAAGTTGGCAAAGTGACTAGTTGAAGAAATTGCATGTCGATGAATGACCGTTTGATTAGATGTCTATCCTGATTTGCTAGTGTTATGATGTATGGTATGGTTAAAAAAATAATAATAATAAAAGCAAAAAGTTATTAAAAAAAGAACAAGAAAAGAGAAATTAAATCACCTATAACCGATAAACGTGAAGCTACCAATGGGCGAGTGTTAGGACCACCATGAGGAGAAATGCTACCTTAAAAGGTAGGTTTGTAAAAAAAAAAAGAGGTTTTGAAAGAATAAAAAGAAAGAAATCAAACCATACTGAGCACAGAAATGCAATTACAGAGCATATTTGAGATATCTAGGTTGGTTTGACCCATCAGATCCCAATTTTTAAACGAAATCATTGAGTTGGCTTGCCCAGGAGTCGAGCTGTAAATGAACCTTTACACACACACTGTGAGTCTGACTTAGATGATTCATTCAAGGACTTGGATTCGAGTTGCATTGAGTACTTTGAAAATTCTCTGATTTCATTACTAAGCATTCTTTGAGGACAATAATATGTGTAACTACTGGGACTATTTCATTTTATTCTTTTTGCATGATTGTATGTTTTGAATGACGTTTGTAGGTGTCGTTGCTATAAGCCCTCACGAGACTACAACTCGTTCACTAGGGACACTTAGGGGTTTAAAAGCATATTTTATTGAGATTTTTAGGCCCGACAAGAAAATGTGTTCAAAACATGATTGATTAATAAATTTATGATTTTATTTTATTCCAGGTATGCATTTTGATTTGCTTTATAAAATTCATGAAAATTCTGTGATTATTTATGTAGCTTTAAATTAAACACATATGTATATGTAAAATGTTACATACATATATGCATGGACAAAATTTAAAGAGTAATAATCAAAATTTATCCATGACTATGATTTGAAGTTGGGAATCTTCAAATCCAAAGTTATAAATACAGTTCATTCTATTATGAATGTTATAGTTCTATCCAAATTATATTATGTAGAGACATAAAAATGAATGCATCTTATATAATGAGATTATATAGGACAGGACCAGATAAAATTGAAAAGTGCTAATAATTTCTGTTAAATAAAGAACATCAATTTTATCATAATGATGGTCATATATGTGATGATCTTAAATCATTGTATTTAACAGACTCTTATATCATATTAATTTATTCTTTAATTTACTCGGTATGGCTTTGTATTTATTAGATTTCGTAAACCTTGTATTTTGGGAATGAGTTGAATGAATAGCTGGGAATGCTAACCTGATACAATGAAATCTGTTCATAAGATTCCCTTGTTTGTTAGTTCAAGACATGAACGATTAGCGCGCAAATTCATAAAAGTTATGAATTAATTGTTCACTTGAGAACTAATGGAAGTCAATGATAAAGATGTAATTGGAGAGGTTAACGAATTTTTTATACCTAGCTCCTTTACGAATTTTTTATGGAGGATCATTGCATAGGTAATGACTATATCAATGGAAAAATACTTTGAGTAATTAATTCTATAATTCTGAGAGTGCAATTCTGGGTATTTAGTGGAATTACTCCAGAATTAATAATTTCGTTTGATTAATAAAAGAGTTTATAATTAATCGACGAAATTATTGGAGCTTAGAATTATAGGTCCACCGGTCCTCTCGTTCTCTTCTATCATTGTTCGAACGATTATAATTGCGAAGAAAAATAATTGTGGATTATATATATATAATAATTATGAATCATTTTACACTCTAATTATTTCATATAACTCTTGTTTGGAAATTATGATAAAGGTTGTCCTAATATATTTATCAATAGATAATGTATCTATTTATTATATTATGAAAATTAATATTTAATTAATTAGATTAATTAAATTTTAATTTAATGAGATAATACTTTCAAAAGTTGAAAACTTTAAAAATTGTTTTTAATGAATTATCTTTGATAATTTATAAGATAAATATTAAAGGGTTTTATTTTGATTTTTTTTTAAATCAAAATTAAATTACCCTTAATGGATTTGCTTGATAATAATTTATTTTGATCAAAAGTTGATCAAGAAAAACAATTTTTTTTTAAACAAAAAACGTGAGCTGTAGGGAAGAATTTGATTGGATCAAAAAAGAGAAAAAAATGCTCCAACAAAAAGCATATTACTTTAAAACCGTGAGCAAGAGTTTTGATCAATGGGTTGACATTTTGATTAAAAATCAAAAGAACAACAACAAAAATAAAAGTGAAGGCTGCTGGAAAAATAAAAAGAAAAGGTTTTCCTTTTTTGTTTTCTTTGTTTTGGTTTTGAGAAAATAAAAAAGAAATAGCATTCAGGATTCGTCTCATGTGTTGAGTACACGAATCCTTCACAAAATTAGAGTGTTATTCGTAATTTTTTTCACAGTGCACTGCTGCACGAGCAGCAGTCTCGGCTACACATATGTGCAACATGAGACTGCTACACGAGCAGTAGTGAGGCTGCTGCACATGCAGTAGTCTCGCCGCTGCTGTGCAGCAGCTAGCCGCACAGTGGCAATTTTAGATTGCCCACTGTGCGGCAATGAAACAATAATTAAAAAAAAAGTTTTTTTTTTTTTTTAGTGAAAGTCACTTGGAAATTTAATTATATTTTTTTCCAAATTTGAGATTAATGTAATTTTATTTTTGTTTGGTTGTAATTTTAGAAATACACAAATTGTCAACCCGGTTAATATCCAATTTATTTATTTTGTGTGAATTATAAAATGTTTATTCTCATGTATATTTTAAATGACATATAGAATTAGCACAATGTCCACTCTTACATTATAACATGTCATACATACATGTGCATTTTCATAAATTTATTTATGATAATAAATAATTTATAATTTGATTAAAAACTATTTTAGAATTTTTATCGATTAGTCGATTAAATTAATTAAAATTTGTGAATTAATTTTAAATCGTTAAAATTTGCAATCTCACAAAATTTAGTTCTAAGCATTTCTAATAAATTGTTTATCATGAATAGCTTAGATGTTTTATAATGAAATAAGTTTTATTGGTAAAAAATAATTTTATTGAGAAACAGCTAACTTAGTAATTGAAGACCTTTAATATTGATTTCTTGGTCTTATCGCTAAGTTTTATAAAATATTAGATATTTTACATATAAAATCACTAAACTTAAAATAATCAGTGGGAGCGGGTAGTTTGTCAAAACATCATTTGGTCTCCACCGTTAGTGCAACATCGTGAAATGTAAGTGGGGCTTCGTGATGACTTTAGTTTCATCCTCCCTAAGGAGAGTGTTTGCTTATGTTAATATCAAGGTTGTACTTCTTACGATAGGATTTATAAAATGTATTTCATAATTAACTTACCCTAAGGTGGTTGTTATGAGTTAATTTTTAAGGATCCAAAACGGTGGGTTACACTCATATAAATATAGTTAAATGTGTTAGTTATATTTAGACCAAAAATCGGTTATTAATAAATTTTGAAAATATGAGATATTTTGAAAAAAAATTATTAATTGAGATTGTCTCTATTTTAATAAGGTGTTGTGATCGACCCTAAGGCAACACAATATGCTTATTAAATTTTCTGAGGCTATAGTAGTGCATATATATTTTAGTAGTGTTTTGCATGCATCATGCATCATGATTACTATGCCAAATTTATTTTGAATTTTATGCATGAAATAATTTAGAATATTTTTTTAATTAATTTCAGAAATATGTCAAATCCAATCATATCATTGCTTGCTACTGAAAAATTAATTGGTGATAACTTTGCTAAGTGGAAGAAAAATATGAATATAATTCTTGTGCAGGATAACCTGAAGTTTGTCCTAATAGAGGAATGTCCTCCAGAACCTGCTGTGAATGCCAACAAAACCATCAAAGATGCCTATGAAAATTGGATTCGAGCAAATGACAAAGCTCGTTATTATTTGCTTGCTGCCATGTCTGACGTGCTTAATACAAAGCATGAAAAGACAGAGACTGCTTATGAGATAATGAAGTCTCTACAAGGCATGTTTGGCAAACCCTCTGATCAAGCTAAACATGAAGCAGTCAAGAAAGTCAAGAACTGCAAAATGAAAGATGGAACTCATGTTCGTGAACATGTGCTAATGATAATTAGTACAATTCATGAGGCAAAAATCAATGGGGCTACCATAGATGAAGGCACACAAGTGGGCATGATTTTGGAAAGCCTTAGCCCACAATTTCTTCAATTTAAAATCAATTACTTTATGATTAAGTTGAGTTATAATTTGACTGAATTGTTTAATGAACTCACAACTTTTGAGTCTATTTCTGTGGAGAATAAATGAGAAGCAAATGTTGTTGAACCTTCTACCTCTAACTCTTCTCTTAAGAAGAGAAATAGAAATAAGAATAAAGGTAAGAGTTCAGGAACTGAGAAAACAGCAGGGAACAACAGCAAAAAGAACAAGCCAAACAACAGTCAAGGAAATAAGAAAGGCTCCACCCAGAAAAAGCCAAAAGGAAAATGTTTCCATTGTGGAATTGATGGGCATTGGAAGAGAAACTTCAAGCAGTATCTCAAAAAGCTGAAACAGAAAAAGAAAGGTAAATCATATTTACTTGTTACTAAATCTTGTTTAGTTGAAAATGATTTATCACATTGGATAATTGATTTCAGTGGCGACTAATCATATCTGTTGTTTCTTACAGAAGCTTGATTCATACACTAGACTTGCTGATGGTGACTTTACTTTGAGAGTTGGGAATGGCACTTTAGTTGCAGCATCAGCAGTTGGACAAATAAAACTTTATGTTGAGAATAATGAATTTTTATTTTTGAATAATGTTTATTTTGTACCGGGGTTTACTAGAAACCTCATTTCAATTTCTCTACTTTATGAACAATCTTATTCAGTTTCTTTTGATAATAAATCAGTTGTTATTTCAAGAAATTGTTTGAATATTTGTTCTGATTTTATTGAAAATGGGCTCTATATAATAAGGCCCAATGTTAATTCACTATTGAATGCTAAAATATTCAAAGTAGAATTGCCCAAAATAAAGAAACGAAAGATTTCTCACACTGATAACACATATCTATGGCACCTAAGACTTGGTCATATAAATCTTGACAGGATAAATAGGCTTGTAAATGATGGTCTTGTAAGAGAACTAAATGTTGGTACTCTACCAGTCTGTGAATCATGTCTTGAAGGTAAGATGACAAAGAGGCATTTCTCTGCAAAAGGCAATAAGGCCCAAGAACAAATGAAGCTCATACATTCAAATGTTTTTGGACCTATATCTACACAAGGAAGAGGTGGTTATGAGTACTTCGTTACTTTTGTTGATGATTACTCAAGATATGATTATGTTTACCTAATGAGACATAAATCTGAAACTTTTCGAAAGTTTAAAGAATTCTAAATCGAAACGGAAAAATAATTAGGTAAATCAATCAAGTGTCTTTGATCAGATCGAGGAGGAGAATACTTTGATAATGAATTCAAAGATCACCTATTAGAGTATGGGATTTTATCCCAATTAACTGTACCTGGTACACCTCAGCAAAATGGTGTAGCTGAGATGAGGAATCGAACTTTACTCGACATGATTCGTTCCATGTTGAGTTATTCTTCACTCCCAAAATCATTTTGGGGGTATGTTATACAAACAGCAACCTACATTTTGAATGTGGTTCCATCTAAGTCAGTACCTAGAACACCCTTAGAGTTATGGAGTGGCCACAAACCCAGTTTGAGTCACTTTCGTATATGGGGTGTCCAGCATAAGTGCTAATGGGTAAGACAACAAAGTTGAAAATGCGTTCTGAAGTTTGTTTCTTTGTAGGATATGCAAAAGGCACAATGAGAGGTGTGTTTTATAATCCTCGAGATAATAAGGTATTTGTGTCGACAAATGCCACGTTTCTTGAGAATAATTATATGGCAGACTTCAAACCTCAAAGCAAGATAGTCTTGGAGGAATTAAAATCTGATGAGATTAGTCAACAACCTGCTAGAATTGTTGTTCCACAAAGCGAGGAGACCACATCTTCGATTCAGAACATCTTACCACCTCGTCGTAGTGGGAGGATAGTATGACTACCTTCTCGATATAAACAAGAAGGTGAAGCACAAATTGCTATCACTGATGATGGAAGAGATGACCCATTGACATATAGATGTGCAATGGAAGATCATGACAAAGAGAAATGGCTTGAGGCTATGAAACTTGAGATGGAATCCATGTATTCCAACTCAGTTTGGCAGCTTGTAGATCTACCTGAATGAGTAAATCATATAGGGTGCAAATGGATCTACAAAAGAAAGAGGGGAGTGGACGGTAATGTAGAGATATTTAAAGCAATGCTAGTGGTAAATGGTTATACCCTAAAAGAATGAGTTGACTATGAGGAAACTTTTTCACCAGTAGCCATGCTGAAGTCCAATCGAATCTTGCTTTCCGTTGCTACTCATTATGATTATGAAATTTGGCAGATGGATGTCAAGACAGCCTTTTTGAATGGCTATCTTGAAGAGACCATCTATATGGAGCAACCAGAAGGTTTTATAAGCAAGGACGAAAAGCAAAAGGTTTGCAAGTTGCAAAGGTCTATCTATGGACTTAAGAAAGCGACTAAATCTTGGAACATGAGATTTGATGAGGCGGTCAAATCTTATGGCTTTATCCAAAATCTTGATGAATCTTGTGTTTATAAATTCATCAAGGACAATCGAGTGGTCTTTCTAATACTTTATGTTGATGATATTCTACTTATTGGGAATGATGTAGAATTATTATCAGACGTAAAGGCTTGGCTGGCTGAACAATTCCAAATGAAAGATTTGAGAGAAGCAAGTTATATTCTTGGGATATGTCTTATTAGAGATCGCAAAAAAATGTTACTAGCTCTGTCTCAGGCATTGTATATTGACAAGATGCTTGTTAGATATTCAATGCAAAACTCCAAAAAAGGTAATTTACCTTCCCTTCATGGAGTTGTTCTTTCTAAAAGGCAGTGTCCTTCGACACCCCAAGAGGAAGAAGATATGAGACGGATTCCATATGCGTCGGCAGTGGGGAGCTTGATGTATGCTATGTTATGCACAAGACCTGATATATGTTATGCAGTGGGAATAGTTAGTCGTTTTCAGTCAAATCCAGGATTAGATCATTGGGTAGCAGTGGAGCATATTCTCAGGTATCTACGGAGAATGAGGAACTATATGCTTGTTTATTCAGACAGGGATTTGATTTTGAATGGATATACTGATTCTGATTTTCAATCAGATACAGATGATCGAAAGTCGATATCTGGATCAATATTTACTCTTGGTGGGGGAGATATAGTTTGGAGAAGCGTCAAACAATCATGTGTTGTTAATTTAACTATTGAAGTCGAATATGTGGCTGCTTGTGAAGCTGCCAAAGAAGCGGTTTGGCTCCGAAATTTCTTTACTAATCTGGAAGTGGTTCCAGATATGGACAAGCTATTGCCACTTTATTGTGATAATAGTGGTGCAATGGCTAATTCCAATGAACCAAGAAGCCACAAGAGATCAAAACATATTGAGAGGAAATATCATGTGATTAGGGACATTGAGCAACGCGGAGACGTGGCTGTTCAGAAGATTCCATCTGCAGAGAATCTAGCCGCTCATTTTACCAAGACGCTGCCTGCAAAGAGTTTTGAGGGGCGTCTAGAAGGATTGGGGATTAGAGACATGTCTCATTTGCTTTAGGGCAAGTGTGAGTTTGTTGGGATTTTTATGCCCGACAAGCAAATGTGTTCGAAACATGATTGATTAATAAATTTATGATTATATTTTATTCTATGTATGCATTTTGATTTGCTTTATAAAATTCATGAAAATTCCGTGATTATTTATGTAGCTTTAAATTAAACACATATGTATATGTAAAATGTTACATACATATATGCATGGACAAAATTTAAAGAGTAATAATCAAAATTTATCCATGACTATGATTTGAAGTTGGGAATCGTCAAATCCAAAGTCATAAATACAGTTCATTCCATTATTAATGGTATAGTTCTATCCAGACTATATTATGTAGAGACATAAAAATGAATGCATCTTATATAATGAGATTATATAGGATAAGACCAGATAAAATTGAAAAGTTCTAATAATTTCCGTTAAATAAAGAACATCAATTTTATCATAATGATGGTCATATATGTGATGATCTTAAATCATTGTATTTAGCAGACTCCTATATCATATTAATTTATTCTTTAATTTACTCGGTATGGCTTTGTATTTATTACATTTCGTAAACCTTGTATTTTGGGAATGAGTTGAATGAATAGCTGAGAATGCTAACCTGATACAATAAAATCCGTTCATAAGATTCCTTTGTTTGTTAGTTCAGGACCTGAACGATTAGCGCGCAAATTCATAAAAGTTATGAATTAATTGTTCACTTGAGAACTAATGGAAGTCAAGGATAAAGATGTAATTGGAGAGGTTAACGGATTTTTTATACCTAGCTCATTTACGAATCTGTTATGGAGGATCATTGCATAGGTAATGACTATATCAATGGACAAATACTTTGAATAATTAATTCTATAATTCTGAGAGTGCAATTCTGGGTATTTAGTGGAATTACTCCAGAATTAATAATTTCATTTGATTAATAAAAGAGTTTATAATTAATCGATGAAATTATTGGAGCTTAGAATTATAGGTCTATCGGTCCCCTCGTCGTCTTCTGTCACTGTTCGAACGATTATAATTGCGAAGAAAAATAATTGTGAATTATATAACATAATTATGAATCATTTTACACTCTAATTTTCCATATAACTCTTGTTTCGAAATTATGACAAAGGTTGTCATAATATATTTATCAATAGATAATGTATCTATTTATTATATATGAAAATTAAAATTTAATTAATTTGAATAATTAAATTTTAATTTAATGAGATAATACTTTCAAAAGTTGAAAACTTTAAAAATTATTTTTAATGAATTATCTTTGATAATTTATAAGATAAATATTAAAGGGTTTTATTTTGATTTTTTTTAAAAAAATCAAAATTAAATTATCCTTAATGGATTTGCTTGATAACAATTTGTTTTTATCAAAAGTTGATCAAGAGAAATAATTTTTTTTAAACAA
The DNA here is from genome assembly GCA_019454045.1 of Zanthoxylum bungeanum. Lineage (NCBI taxonomy): Eukaryota > Viridiplantae > Streptophyta > Magnoliopsida > Sapindales > Rutaceae > Zanthoxylum > Zanthoxylum bungeanum. Next base: position 2,088 of record SKCR01007815.1, on the reverse strand, counting down.
AAAACGTGAGCTGTATGGAAGAATTTGATTGGATCAAAAAAGAGAAAAAATATTCCAACAAAAAGCATATTACTTTAAAACCGTGAGCAAGAGTTTTTATCAATGGGTTGACATTTTGATTAAAAATCAAAAGAACAACAAAAAAAATAAAAGTGAAGGCTGCTGGAAAAATAAAAAGAAAAGGTTTTCCTTTTTTGTTTTACTTTGTTTTGGTTTTGAGAAAATCAAAAAGAAAATAGCATTTAGGATTCGTCTCATGTGTTGAGTACATGAATCCTTCACAAAATTAGAGTGTTCTTCGTAATTATTTTCACGCCCACACGTGCCGTTGGAGGTGATGAGATAAGTCGAAGAAGATCGTGGTTCAAAGAAACGTGATTTATAGAGATCCAGATCTACAAGTATATTTCTGATTTAAGTTCTAAATATTTATGTTATTAATGTACTAGAAAAATATGGATCCGGTTTTTATTGTTCATGAAAAATAAATTTTTTTCCTTACCGAATACGATTTTCGCTACGCTTGAACTCTGAAAACCAACAATTGCATACGCTAAATGCAATCTTGATCCATACGAAAGTGGCTTAGATAGTTATTTATTTATTTTTTTATTATTTTCTTTTTGCGCTTGAATTGCTAGGGACTAGCAATAAATTGGTTGGGGGTTGTGATAAGTGCATGAAAATGTACTTTGAACATCACTAATTCGGCTTGATTATCAAGTATTTGATCTTAATTATAGTTTATTTTATGTCTTTTTATTAGGAAGCAATGGAACATGGATACTGGAGCAATTGTACATGTTTCGGGACCTTAAGGAAGCATCGAAAGCACGCAGGATGAGCGAAAATGAAGAAAGCGGCAAAAACCAGAAAAAACAGCAGGCGTCACAGCGCCTCTCAACATTGCATACATAGAAAACTTCCGAAAGTTGGGCACCACAACGCCACTTTCCAGCGCCCCAGCAGATGTCTAGAATCTTAATTACGTCGTATTTTATGCGCATAAGAACTCAAGGACTTCCCTATATAAACCCAAGTTCGTCCAAAACCCTAGAAGAGGAGAGAAAACACACAACAAAGAGTTGAAAACACATATTTTAAGAGAGAATAACGAGGAAGCTTCATACAGGATAAGATGTCTCTCCGATCTCTTCAGGCTATGTCTCTTTCTTCTATGGAGAACTAATCTCCTAGGCAAAGTTAAGGATGAACTCTTGTAATTAAGTTCTTATATTCATATTTTTGATTCCTGAATACTCTTCAACGTGTAATATAATTGATGATTTATTATTCTTTATTATCTTTTGATTATGAACTGAGAGATTGTGTTTTACCAATTTGCATATAGGAATAGTCATGCTTCTTCTATGTGTGATCGGGGAACCCAGTTGTGACTGTTTATGTTGTTTTATGAGTTAATCTTCTGCTGCAGTATCGCTTGTGGGTATATTGTTGATGTTAGGTAGGTCATAACGATAACATAGTGTATTGTTAACATAGAGAAAATAATTCATCGATTACCTTAGAATTTAATATGCTTTTGATTGAAATATCTTCTGATTGTTGGTTTGGGATGTGAAACCTATAATTGAGTGATAAAAGTAATCAATTACTGAATATAGGAATTTGATACATGAGGGATTCCCTACGTTTTGTTGCTTTTCTCTACTGATAACTCTTAAGTATTTTTCCATAGTTTTCATCTTACATTGTCTATTAAATCTGTTTTCTTTAATTCAGTTACTGCTAACATTTTCATTAAGTGAATTAGTTCTTTGTGACAATCTCTCTGAGGAATCGACACCCTAACTATACTGCGGTAATTGTGAGTACTTTTTGGGAGTAATCAGGTATCCTCCACACTTTGATGGCGGTCACGTCACCGACCTATTTAGGTCAGACCTCCGCCTGTTCGTTGGGTGTGGACTGATCCTCAGGATATCCTGCGTGTGTCAAGAAATGATCTGTCAACTTTGTGTACAAAGCATAGGTATTCAATACGGGATTAACAATCTGTTAAATCCATGGGCTTGTGATTCACTGTAGAAGTGAGTTTTAAGTGTTATTAAGAGATTTGGTAACAGA